>OX637925.1:8056797-8439297 GCA_951802735.1 Nomada hirtipes
ATTTTCCCTCTAATTTTGCCCATTTGTCTAATATGAAGCGTATGGACGGCTTGCTAATTTTACTGTTTTCATTGAAGAGGAATTCTTCCAGGTTAGCTCTCTTCTTTACTATCTCTTGCATTACCCCGCTCGCTTCTTGCGATTCATCTAGTAATTCTTTCTCTTTTCCTTTCTCCTTGTCTTCCGATCTTTTTCTGCGTTTCCTTACGCGTTCCGTATTCACGGGTTCTGCCTCTGAGGTTGAGGAGAACGAGGCCGTTCTGTTTATCATATCCTGACTCGTTGTACCAAAAGTTGTCTTGCCCGTTGTCGTCATATCCATATTTTCGTTAGTTATTGTTTTGTTTAAGTTTAAGTTTAAGTTATTTTCCATGTTGATGCCACGAGTTTGGTCGGAAAGAAGGGGTCTTCCGTGACAGAGCCGCCTTGCCACGGTAAGCCTAGAATACTCCGGGGGGTCGGCAGGTACCACGGAGGGATCGCTTACGACTGCACTTTTTTATTTCCTTGCAGCCATGCAGGCCTGGGCACGATGCCTCCCACACCTTACCTTCGGATTTATTTTCCTTATACTCTAGATTTCTTCAAAATTCTTAAAAAAAGAAAGCATCTGTATTTTATTTCTGTTTTATTGTCTATTCATAGCAATTTTATTATTGTTCTTGGTAATAGTTCTTTATTTGAGTTTTGTTCGTCTTCTGTATTTATGTTCATGTTAATTTATTTAGGTTCGTCTTGCAAATTAGGAACGTGTATGTTTGATTTGTAGATTGTCTTTGTTGTCTTATGTCGTTGTTATATAATCTTTTATTTGAAGGCGCTTCTAATTATCTTTTATTATTTTTTATTCAGTTTAAAATATAATTCTTATGTAGGTAAGTATATGTCTTATACTATCTTATATACAGGGAGGCCCGGAACTCGCGCGGTATTTTTAAAAAAGGGGTAGCTGAGGTGATTCTGAACAACTTTTTCCTTGACCAAAATATTGTTTGAAGCTTCGTTTTTTAGTTATTAACGAAAAACACTGGCCAATGCGAGCGCCCGTATAGCGCGAGCTCAGTCACAATTGCGCGCGGCCGAGATCGGGTGCATCGAGGGGCAACGTACGGCAAATATTACAATCGTCTTACATTAAGAATAGTGTGTAATTCTTCGTTATTCATCAATAACAATTTAATTAACAAGTCGTTTAATAACTGTTCTATACTTTTATTCGTTTTCCGGAACGAATAAAGTGTTTTATTAATTATGAAAAAAGTGTTTGGATGATTAATGTTAGAAAAGGGTAGTTAAATAAACTTATCCATTCGACCGCGAATTTACCTGCTTCGACGGTGTCTTGCCATATGGTCATTGTACCGATCCTGACCTATTTTTACAATTTAAATGCCACGTCCCGGCGATCGATACAGATCTGATTCGCACTTGTTCCACACGCACAGGACACGCCCTTACGAACATTACGAAAGTTAATGTGTGTGTCATGTGCGTGTGGAAACAAGTGCGAATCAGATCTGTATCCGACCTCAAGTTGGCGCTCAAGGCGGCCAAAGCGGTCCCGGTGAGGCCCAGAGAAAAAGACGGAAAGGACAAAGGGGACAAGGCCAAGGTCCGCACGTCCCACTCCTCCTCCCCCTCCAGGGGAAAATCGGGTCCCGTCAGCGAGGAGCGCTTGGAGGTCCTCTTCGAGGCCTTCATGGGGAGGGTGGAGAAGAAGATAGTCTCCATCAGGAAGGAGCTGTCGGAGGAGTGGGCGAGGGCAGCACCCCCGCAGAAGGCAACGAGGGACGAGACGCCGGGGGAGGTGCGTATCAGGGAGATACAGGCGCAAGTGGTGGCGGCCTGTCGTCGCGGGGCTCTATCCGCGGCGACCCGGCAGCCGGAGACGCCCTCCCCTTCTCCCCAGATGTCGTGCCCCCTCCCCCACCGACACAGAAAGGCGCCAACACGTGGACCACGGTGGCCGGGAGGAGGAGCAAGAAGGCGGAGGCGGCGACCCAGGCCCAGGTACGCCCGGCCCCTTCCGCGGCTGTCAAGAAGCTGCCGACGAGGCCGCAGAGGGAACAGCGGCGTCAGAAGAAGAAACTGCAGCAACAACAACAACAGCAGCAGCGGAAGAAGGAGGGAGGGGCTAAAGCAGTCCCCAAAATTCCCCAGCGCAGACCCCCGCGTACGGCGGCGATCGCCCTAACCATCAAAGGTGGGGCGAAAATGTCGTATGCGGAGGCCATGAGCTCCGCCAGCCGATTCAACTTGGCGGAGCTCAATATAACGGAGCTGCGGCCGAAGAGAGCCGTGACGGGGGGTCTCCTTCTGGAGATTCCCGGGCCGTAGGGGGCTGCCAAGGCGGACGCCCTTGCAGCGAAAATGCGGGAGGTCCTCGGCGGGGAAGACGGGGTGACCGTGGTCCGTCCAACCAAGATGGCGGAGATGCGGGTGAGGGACCTGGTGGCGGCCACCACCACCAGCGACGTGACCGCGGCCATCGCAGCTGTCGGAGGGTGCACACCAGCGGAGGTGAGGACCGAAGAAATCCGGTCGTCTCCGCTGGGACTTGGCACCCTCTGGGTAAAATGCCCATTGGCATCTGCCAGGAAGGTGGTCGCGGCGAAGAAGATCTGCGTCGGCTGGACCACTGCCCGGGTGGAGGCGCTGGCGGACCCCCGCTGCAGTGTTTCCGCTGCCTGGAGACGGGCCATGTGAGGCAGCGTTGCACCAGCACCGTGGACCGCAGCGGGCGATGCCACAACTGCGGCAGCCCTGAGCACATGGTGGCGGAGTGCCGGAGTGCTCCTCGATGTCCCCTGTGCGCCGACCTGGGGAAACCCTCCGGCCATCGGATGGGCACCAGGGGCTGTGTGCCCCCCAAACGGAGGAGGAATCAGGGGGCCCGGCAGATGCAGTTGGCCCCCAAACTGGCTGCCCTGACCTTGGGGACGGGCCGAAGAAGGCGGCGGCGGCAGCTGCACCGGAGGGCCCTGGCCCCATGCCAAAGCCTGACGAGGAAGGAGGGAGAGCACCGCCAACAGTGACTCCTCCCGCAACAAAGGAGACAAGGCCCGTGGAGGAAGGGGCCATGGATCTGGAGCAGTGAAGGGGCTATGGCCCTGCTGCTTCAGGCCAACCTTAACCACTCGGCCAGGGCGCAGGATATGCTTGTCCAGTCCATGGCTGAGTGGGGTGTGGGGTTGGCGATTGCTGCCGAGCCGTACAGGATCCCGGACCATCCGAATTGGGTGGGAAACCCGGGGGGCTCGGTAGCGATCATCCTTGGAGCGGCTACGATGCCCTTGCCGTTCTCCCTTCTGGAGAGCGGCGAGGGCTACGTCGCGGTCCAATGGGGGGATGTCGCGGTGGTGGGAATCTATGCACCGCCTCGGTGGAACCTGAGGTCCTTTGAGGAGTTCCTGGACGAGGTCGCGAGGTGCATCTCACGATGTACGGACCTCAGGGGCGAGGCGGTGCTGGACTGGGCGGCCGGTTCCGACCTTCGATTGCTTAATCGGGGGTCAGCCAGCACCTGTGTCCTCTACCAGGGGGAGTCCATTGTCGACTTGACGTGGGCCTCCTCCTCGGTGGTGGATCGTGTAAGGGGCTGGAGGGTGGCGCAAGAGGTGGAAACGTTGAGTGACCACCTCTATATCCTGATGGAGGTGCGCGCCACCCGGGGCCGGGGACCGCCGGGGAGGTAGGGGTTGGTAGGGGCGGGGGGTATGGGTCCCCTTACATTTCCCCTGCCTCGAAGAAGAGGTGGGCGCTGAAGCGTCTGGACGAGGACGTGCTGATGGCCGCCTCCCTCGTCGTGGCCTGGCCCGGACTTCCGCCTGGGCCGGTCGTGGACGTCGAAGAGGAAGCGGCGCGGTTCCAAGGGGGTATGGTAGCGGTCTGCGATGCTGCCATGCCCTGGTCCCGCGCCCCGGATCGACGGGCAACTTATTGGTGGTCGTCCGAGATAGCGCGGATGCGCCATGCTTGCGTTCGGGCCCGGCGACTGTTCCAGAGAGCCCGTCGAAGACCGCGTCGCGACTTGGCGAGGGAACATCAACTGTACGAGGGCTACCGGGAGCAGGTGGTGGCCCTCCAGCTGGCCATCAAGAGGGCAAAGGCGGGGGCGTGGTCGGAGCTCCTCGAGTTACTGAACCGTGAACCCTGGGGGCGCCCCTACAAGATGGTAACGGGCAAACTTCGCCCATGGGCGCCCCCCGTGACGGAGACCTCGGACCCCGAGTTCCTGGACAGGGTGGTAGACACCCTGTTCCCCCTGGATGAGAGGGGAGAACAGCCACCGGAGCTCGGGGAGTCGGACCCGAACACCTTGTCCGACGACATGGGGGTCACGGAGGAGGAGCTCTCCCGGGCCGTCAGGAAAATGGGTGCCCGCAACACGGCCCCGGGGCCTGACGGCATACCGGGCAGAGCCATGGCCCTTGCCCTACGCGTCCTCGGGCCCCGCCTCAGGCGCCTGTTCGATGGCTGCTTGAGGTTGGGGCGCGTCCCGTCCCGCTGGAAAAGGGGACGGATGGTCCTAATTAGGAAGATCGGCAAGCCCGCCGATTCTCCCTCGGCGTACCGGCCTATATGCCTCCTCGACGAGGTGGGGAAGCTTTTCGAGAGGGTGCTGGCTTCCCGCCTCTCGGGGCACCTGTCCCGGGAGGGTCCTGACCTGGCCGAGTCCCAGTTTGGTTTTAGAGGGGGACGCTCGACGATCGACGCCATTAGTCGAGTCAGGACCCTCTCGGACTCGGCCACGTCCCAGGGAGGGGTGGCGTTGCAGGTCAGTCTGGACATCGCCAACGCCTTTAACTCCCTTCCTTGGGGGCGTATCGGGGGGGGGGGCACTCGCTGACCACGGAGTGCCCCTCTACGTGAGGAAGGTCCTAAGGGACTACCTGAGGGACAGGTGGGTCGAATATCCGAGCAGAGGTGGCCGGTTGTGCACAAGGGAGGTGGATCGTGGTGTCCCACAGGGGTCCGTCCTGGGCCCCATGTTGTGGGACATCGGGTACGATCGGGTGCTGCGGGCTGCCCTCCCGAACGGCGTCAGTCTGACGTGTTACGCGGATGACACGCTGCTGATGGCCGTCGGGAGGGACTGGGAGAGGACCATCCGTCTGGCGGAGACGGGACTGGCCTCCGTCGTCGATGGTATCCGGGGACTGGGGTTGCGGATCTCCCCGCTGAAAACCGAGGCCATGTGGTTTCACGACAGGCCTCGGAGCGGGGGACCGCCCCGGTTCTGGATTATGATAGGGGGTGAGTACGTTCAGGTTGGAAACCGGATGAATCATCTCGGTCTCCTCCTGGACAGCCACTGGCGATTCACGGTCCACTTCGACCCACTGGCCCCCCGTTTGGAGAGGGCGGCGACTGGTCTTGGTCGCCTCCTCCCAAACATCGGGGGACCAGATGAGAGGGTGCGCCGCCTATACCTTGGTCTCGTGCGGTCCATGGCCCTGTACGGCGCCCCGATATGGGCGTCGGCCCTGGTGGTCGCGCGGCGCAGCAAAACATCGCTGCGCCGCGTGCAGAGGAGGATGGCCATCAGGGTGGTCAGGGGATACCGCACGATATCCCACGAGGCGGCGCTGATCTTGGCGGGCACCGTGCCCTTCGATCTCCTGGCGGAGGGAGACGCTTCGATTTATGAGCGTCTCCGAGAACTCCGCCGGGGGGGCGCGATGGTGTCCGCCGAGGAGGAAGTGGACGTGAGATGCCAGGCCCGGCTGGCTGCGCGAAATAAAATAACTGCGGAGTGCCACGTGTGCGGGGCTGCGCGGGACACAGCGCAGCACACACTGGAGGAGTGCCCGGAATGGGCGGCGGAGCGCCGGGCGTTGAGAGCGCAAGTGGGGGCGGATCTCTCGCTGCCACGCATCGTTAGTATGATGCTGGGCAGCGAGAGAGCCTGGGTAGCGGTGGCCTCCTTCTGCGAGGATGTTCTTCGCAGAAAGGGGGCATCGGAGCGGGATCGGGAATTGGCCGATCCCGTCCGACGCGAAAGGTGGAGGGAAAGGGCTCGCCGGTTGCGTTCGCGCAGGCTGGCGAGATCCCCCCCTCCCGTGGTGTAAAAGCGGTGACGGTCCGAGGATCGATCGGAGGTGTCCCCCCTCCCGTCTCTCGGATGACTGTCACCGCTGACTCCGTGGACGGGCGGCCCTGCTGTGGGAGGATTATGTCCTCCCGGTATCCCGCAGGGCTGGCCGACAGCCAGAAATCTGGCGTCGAATTTAAAGGAGGGGCGGACTCGCTGACCGTTTCCGCTGGCGAGATCCCCCCTCCGCTTGTTTGAATGGCTGACGGGTCCGAGGGGCGTTTGAGGTGTTCCCCCTCAACCCCCTGTTGGACGCCCGTCGCCAGCTCCCGAATGCGGGCGACCCTGCCGGGAGGAACTATCCTCCCAATTTCCGCAGGGCCGTCGGAGAGCCGTGGGCGAACCGGGTGGGGGCCCGAGTCGCTCTTGTCACGGCCTGGAGAGGGTAGGCCGCGCTGGGTGTTACCCCTGGCGCGGCCAGGTGATATCACATCGGAGTTTTTCGGAGGGTCCCTCCGACCCTCCCGCGGATGGTGCCACAATGGCCGGGCGTCGGGAGGCACCGGAAGTGTCTCCGTAGGTCACGGGGCCTCCCCTACAAGCGCCGAGATTAGGTAACCGGGGTGGTTTTAGTCGGCAAAAATCCGACACTACCTCCTGCTCTCCCCCAGGGCAGGAGGTGTCTTTCGAAGATTTCCACCTCGAAAAAAAAGGGCCGCCCGCATTCGGGAGCTGGCGACGGGCGTCCAACAGGGGGTTGAGGGGGAACACCTCAAACGCCCCTCGGGCCCGTCAGCCATTCAAACAAGCGGAGGGGGGATCTCGCCAGCGGAAACGGCCAGCGAGTCCGCCCCCCCTTTAAATTCGACGTCAGATTTCTGGCTGTCGGGCAGCCCTGCGGGATACCGGGAGGACATAATCCTCCCACAGCAGGGCCGCCCGTCCTCTGAGTCAGCCCGTGACAGTCATCCGAGTGACGGGAGGGGGGACACCTCCGATCGTCCCACGGACCGTCACCGCTTTTACACCCCGGGAGGGGGGGGGATCTCGCCAGCCTGCGCGAACGCAACCGGCGAGCCCTTTCCCTCCACCTTTCGCGTCGGACAGGATCGGTCAATTCCCGATCCCGCTCCGATGCCTCCTTTCTGCGAAGAACATCCTCGCAGAAGGAGGCCACCGCTACCCAGGCTCTCTCGCTGCCCAGCATCATACTAACGATGCGTGGCAGCGAGAGATCCGCCCCCACTTGCGCCCTCAACGCCCGGCGCTCCGCCGCCCATTCCGGGCACTCCTCCAATGTGTGCTGGGCTGTGTCCAGCGCAGCCCCGCACTCGTGGCACTCCGCAGTTATTTTATTTCGCGCAGCCAGCCGGGCCTGGCATCTCACGTCCATTTCCTCTTCGGCGGACACCATCGCGCCCCCCCGGCGGAGTTCTCGGAGACGCTCATAAATCGAAGCGTCTCCCTCCGCCAGGAGATCGAAGGGCACGGTGCCCGCCAAGATCAGCGCCACCTCGTGGGATATCGTGCGGTATCCCCTGACCACCCTGATGGCCATCCTCCTCTGCACGCGGCGCAGCAATGTTTTGCAGCGCCGCGCGACCACCAGGGCCGACGCCCATATCGGAGCGCCGTACAGGGCCATCGACCGCACGATACCAAGGTATAGGCGGCGCACCCTCTCAGCTGGTCCCCCGATGTTTGGGAGGAGGCGACCAAGACCAGTCGCCGCCCTTTCCAAACGGGGGGCCAGTCGGTCGAAGTGGAACGTGAATCGCCAGTGGCTGTCCAGGAGGAGACCGAGATAATTCATCCGGTCCCCAACCTGAACGTTCTCACCCCCTATCATAATCCAGGACCGTGGCGGTCCCCCGCTCCGAGGCCTGTCGTGAAACCACATGGCCTCGGTTTTCAGCGGGGAGATCCGCAACCCCAGTCCCCGGATATCGTCGACGACGGAGGCCAGTCCCGTCTCCGCCAGACGGATGGTCCTCTCCCAGTCCCTCCCGACGGCCATCAGCAGCGTGTCATCCGTGTAACACGTCAGACTGACGCTGTTCGGGAGCGCAGCCCGCAGCACCCGATCGTACCCGATGTCCCACAACATGGGGCCCAGGACCGACCCCTGTGGGATACCCCGATCCACCTCCCTTGTGCACAACCGGCCACCTCTGCCCGGATATTCGACCCACCTGTCCCTCAGGTAGTCCCTTAGGACCTTCCTCACGTAGAGGGGCACTCCGTGCTCAGCGAGTGCCCCCCCCCCGATACGCCCCCAAGGAAGGGAGTTAAAGGCGTTGGCGATGTCCAGACTGACCGCCAACGCCACCCCTCCCTGGGACGTGGCCGAGTCCGAGAGGGACCTGACTCGACTAATGGCGTCGATCGTCGAGCGTCCCCCTCTAAAACCAAACTGGGACTCGGCCAGGTCGGGACCCACCCGGGACAGGTGCCCCGAGAGGCGGGAAGCCAGCACCCTCTCGAAAAGCTTCCCCACCTCGTCGAGGAGGCATATAGGCCGCTACGCCGAGGGACAATCGGCGGGCTTGCCGATCTTCCTAATTAGGACCATCCGTCATAGTATTGCGAGTCAGATCCTGCGGTTGGAAGCGTGTTGTCGGATGAGCTGGTGGTCTTCAGCCGGGAAAGAGTTTCCGCCATGTAGTCTGAAGTCTCCAAAAAGATCTCGTGCACGGCCAGAAAGCGATCCTGCGTGAAGTAGCTCGAGCTGCAACGCTCAGCTTCCGTCGCTGCTGCGGTGATCTGCTTGTGCAGATTTTGGCATTCGGCGAATGCATCGTTCAGCCGGGTGATACGATTTTGAACGGTGGCGACCGTTAATTTAGCTTTGCCGAGTTTCTTCAAATTTTCAAGGGTACGCTCGACAATACGAGTTGCGTCTATTTGTTGAAGAAGGAGCGTCTTGATGTCACCCATTGTTCTATGTGCGATGGACGTGTGGTTCGTCCTTCAACGTTTTAATGTTCACCGAATTTTGTCACTGCACTCACTGCAATCCGGCTCGAAGGACCAAATGTTTTGTTCGAGTGGACGTGGAGGGGATAGCTGGAACTATCCTGGCTAGGATATGTAGTGGGAGTGTTTTAGAACAAAACCAAATGCAGGATCCTTGCTCACTACGAGATTCGTGTTTATTTTACGACTAGCGCAATGTATGCGAAACGCGATCCGCCTTGTACACCGTCTTGCGTTAGAGTGCCCGTTTCGATTTTAAACGGTTCGTAATCGTAACGGGTAACCTTGGCGCTGTGTCTTGATACATATTATCGACGCAAGGATCGAACCGCGTTTGTATGGGGCGCGAGTTACCAAAATTTATTGGTCTGATTCCTGAACAGTCCCCTTTTCCAGCGGGACGGGACGCGCCCCAACCTCAAGCAGCCATCGAACAGGCGCCTGAGGCGGGGCCCGAGGACGCGCAGGGCAAGGGCCATGGCTCTGCCCGGTATGCCGTCAGGACCCGGGTCGTGTTGCGGGCACCCATTTTCTTGACGGCCCGGGAGGGCTCCTCCTCCGTGACCCCCATGTCGTCGGACCAGGTGTTCGGGTCCGACTCCCCGAGCTCCGGTGGCTGTTCTCCCCCCTCATCCAGGGGGAACAGGGTGTCTACCACCCTGTCCAGGAACTCGGGGTCCGAGGTCTCCGTCACGGGGGGCGCCCATGGGCGAAGTTTGCCCATTACCATCTTGTACGGGCGCCCCCAGGGTTCACGGTTCAGTAACTGGAGGAGCTCCGACCACGCCCCCGCCTTTGCCCTCTTGATGGCCAGCTGGAGGGCCACCACCTGCTCCCGGTAGCCCTCGTACAGTTGATGTTCCCTCGCCAAGTCGCGACGCCGTCTTCGACGGGCTCTCTGGAACAGTCGCCGAGCGCGAACGCAAACATAGCGCATCCGCGCTATCTCCGACGACCACCAATAAGTTGCCCGTCGATCCGGGGCGCGGGACCAGGGCATGGCAGCATCGCAGACCGCTACCATACCCCCTTGGAACCGCGCCGCTTCCTCTTCGACGTCCACGACCGGCCCAGCCGGAAGTCCGGGCCAGGCCACGACGAGGGAGGCGGCCATCAGCACGTCCTCGTCCAGACGCTTCAGCGCCCACCTCTTCTTCGAGGCAGGGGAAATGTAAGGGGACCCATACCCCCGCCCCTACCAACCCTCCCCGATGGTCCCCGGCCCCGGGTGGCGCGCACCTCCATCAGGATATAGAGGTGGTCACTCAACGTTTCCACCTCTTGCGCCACCCTCCAGCCCCTTACACGATCCACCACCGAGGAGGAGGCCCACGTCAAGTCGACAATGGACTCCCCCTGGTAGCGGACGCAGGTGCTGGCTGACCCCCGATTAAGCAATCGAAGGTCGGAGCCGGCCGCCCAGTCCAGCACCGCCTCGCCCCTGAGGTCCGTACCGGGGGAACCCCAAGCCTGACACTTGGAGTTGAAATCCCCCAGGACAATAACCGGACGGGACCGACATCAGGTCCAAGGTCAGGGCAGCCAGTTTGGGGGCCAACTGCATCTGCCGTTGCCCCCTGATTCCTCCTTCCTTTGGGGGGGCACACAGCCCTTGGTGCCCATCCGATGGCCGGAGGGTTTCCCCAGGTCGGCGCACAGGGGGCATCGAGGAGCACTCCGGCACTCCGCCACCATGTGCTCAACGCTGTCGCAGTTGTGGCATCGCCCGCTGCGGTCCACGGTGCTGGTGCACCGTTGCCTTACATGGCCCATCTTCAGGCAGCGGAAACACTGCAGCGGGCGGTCCGCCAGCGCCTCCACCCGGGCAGTGGTTCTGCCGACGCGGATCTTCTTCGCCGCGACCACCTGCCTGGCAGCTGCCAATGGGCACTTTACCCAGAGGGTGCCAAGTCCCAACGGAGACGACCGGATTTCTCCTGTCCTCACCTCCGCTGCCGTACACCCTCCGGCAGCTGCGATGGCCGCGGTCACTTCTCTGGTGGTGGTGGCCGCCACCAGGTCCCTCACCCGCATCCCGGCCATCTTTATTGGGCAGGCCACGGTCACACCCTCCTCCCCGCCGAGGACCTCCCGCATCTTTGCGGCAAGGGCGTCCGCCTTGGCGGCCCCCTCCGACCCGGGGATCTCCAGAAGAAGACCCCCCGTCACAGCCCTCTTGGGCCGCAACTCCGTGATGTTGAGCTCCGCCAGGTCAATCTTGCTCCCCTCAGGGGCTGTGTCTGTTCCTGATTCGACTCCGGTCGAGTCAGGGACGGACACAGTATGGGTTTTAGCGGGCCCAGGGTTACCCGAGCTCTAGCATACCGTAAACCAGTGGTCATGTTTCGCTGGAACGGGGGTCTTGCCTTAACCGGCCGGACCGCGAGGATGACAACCTCTATAAAAAATCCCTCACCTTAAGGTATGGCGCGCCCCGAAGGGGTGCGTTCCGGACTTTGCGCCGGAGCGTGGCCGGTGGGTGCACCGGTTGCTAGCGGCCAACCTCCGGGAATATGGCGACCCCCGGTTGTATTTAGCCTTACCGGGGTAAGGCGGCTCTGCCCCGGTGGGCCACCCTTTCCGACCTTCTCGTGGGACGCAGTTATGAGTCATAAATCTAAACAAAAACAAAAACAAAATAAAGATGAAGGAGAAGAAGAGATTAACATGGAAGAAGTGGAAATGACGGTATCTGAGCCTCAAAGCAGAATGCATAACAGGAAGAGTTCAGCGTCTTCCATTTTCTCAGAAGACACCTCCAATAAGGGAACACCTAGTAAATCGAGTAAAAGGAGAAAGATAGGAGAAACAGATAATGCTAGCGTAGAAGATAAAGGAGAAGACCCAAAAGAGACAAATAAAACATTAAAAGAGATATATGAAGAACGATTGAAACTGGAAGAATTTCTCTTCAATGAGAACAACAAAGTTGCTAAAGCATGCATTAAATACGTACTGGAAAAATGGTCGCTTCTTGAGAACAAACTCCAAGAAGAGATTACAAAAAATGAAATACTGAAAGCTGAAAATAGACTTACCTTTAGAAGTTCTTATGCGCAGGTTGCTGCAAGTGCGCCTGGTGCCCCTCATCCTGTAAGTGGCCTCGACCCTGTAAAACAAAAAAAGAATGAAGAATTTGAAGTAATATTGCTAAAACCTGAAAAAGAAAATGACGACAGAGATAATGAAGAGATTAAAAAAGTTGTTATAGAAAAGTTAAAAGACTCTAGTAAAAATCTCAAGGTTAGGAGCATTCGCCAAATGAAAAAGAAAGGTATTGTCATTCAAGTTAGCAATAAGAATGATGTTGAAATAATTAAAAGCAGTAACTTAAAATCAATTGGTATCAAAATGGAAAAACCCAAGAAAATCGATCCCTCCATCATCATTTATGATGTTGAGAAAGAATACAAAAAGGAGGAACTACTAGAAAACTTTATAAATAAAAACTTGGATATGAACTTAAAACAAAACTTACAGACTATAAAAGAATCAATTGAATTTAGACACAGTTTTAAAACTAAGGAGAATAGGGTTAACTGGGTTGTGCAGATTCCCGGCGAAATATATAGCGAACTGTTAAAGAGAGGCAAGGTCTACATGCTCTGGCGTGTGTACCGAATTAGAGAATTTTTGAACACCGTAAGGTGCTTTAAATGGCATGGCCATGGCCATATTGCCAAGTACTGCAGCTTACAGGACCAGCTTTGTGAGACCTGTGGTTCTAATAACCATAATAGGGATGATTGTCCTAAAAAAGAGAGCCCCATATGTGTTAACTGTGTGAGGGCAAAACGAAAAGAATCGAAACATAGCGTTAAGGATAAGTCATGCCCGGAGTACCAGAGATATCTGGAAATCTATAAATCTAAGATAAAGTGTTCTTAAGAATAGGGCAGATTAATGCGCAACGCTCTTCAGCCGCTGCCACCGAGCTCGAGATCTTATTGACCGAGTTAGAATTAGATCTCCTGTGTATTCAGGAGCCATATCAGTATAAAAATGTAGTCCGCGGTTACAATTCCTCAAAGCTTAGAGTCATACAGCCAATGGGAATTACTCCCTGGGTGGCAGCTGTCGCTGTGCATGATAAAATGGAAGTTCTGGTTCATCCGGGTAATAACGCGCATGCAATTTATTTTAAAATTTATACACAAGTTTACAATTTTTATATAATAAATATTTATTGCCAATACTCCTTACCGATTAACACATTTTTAGATTTTATTGGTGATGTTTTAATCAAGATTGGGGGCGAAAGATTTATTTTAACTCTAGATGCTAATGCTAAGTCCGAATTATGGTACTCTGATGAGACAGATGAAAGGGGAAGATTACTCGAAGACTTTATTTTGACTAATGATCTCATTGTTTTAAATGAGCCTAATAACCCTCCTACATTCATGACCTCAAATGGACAGTCAAACATCGACCTAACTCTAGCCAGCTCTAACTTTGGAAGATACATAAAGGAGTGGAAAGTTTCTCTCCGCTGCGCAACAAGCGACCATAATTTAATAACCTTTAAAATTGCTTCAGATCTACAAAACTTTAACCTTCAGAAATTCTTAAATATAGACAAACCCTATAATTTAAAAAGAGCTAATTGGGATGGATTTAAAACAAGCGTTAAAACCACATTTAATAATAAAATAAAAGATAAGCTAAAAAATCTCAAACCTGATAAAGCCGTACGGTTATTCAATAAGCTTCTGACCCAATGTTGCAGAGAAAATATTCCAATTAAAGTCGCTAAAGATAAAACTGTTCCCTGGTGGACTGAAGAGCTTAAAAGATTAAAAATTGAAACAAATAAAAGAAAGAAACAATTACAAAGAGCAAGAAAATTAAATTTTAATGAATTGATTCCGGAATATAGTCTTAAATATAGAATACTAAGAAACAAGTATACTGCGTTGATTAGGAAAAATAAAAAACAAACGTGGAAAAATTTTGTAACAAAGGAAGGGAATAGGGACCCGTGGAGTTTAGTATACAAAATTATAAGGAATAAATTAAATAAGGAAACATTTCTGAGTGCTTTGAAACTTCCATCAGGTGAGTTAACCATGAGCTGGCATGATACTGCCGAAAAATTATTAAATAAATGCGTACCGAAAGACATGATTGATGATGAGACAGAGGAGCAAAAAGAGATAAAAAAGAAAATTAACTTATATCACAACAGTAATCTGGAATCTGAAATCTCCCTTGATGAAATATTGGCTTCTTTAAATAAATGTAAAAAACATAAAGCCCCTGGAATAGATCGCTTCCCATCTGAAATTATAATCGAACTATGGAATATAGATAATAATATAATTTATAATTTGTACAATAACTGCATGAGAAATAGTTTTTTCCCAAATGAATGGAAACACGCGAGATTGAGAATTATCTTAAAAGACCCAAAAAGAGATCCATCTGTTCTGAGCTCATATAGACCTATAGCCCTCCTCTCTGCAGTAGGGAAAATATTCGAGCGGATTTTAGATAATAGAATACAAGAATGTTACAAAAACCTAAACCTAGATAATAAAAAGCAATTTGGCTTTAGGCCACAAAGATCCACCGAAGATGCACTAAATGCCTTAAGAACTGGAATAAAGTGTTCACACAAAAAATACACAGTAACAATCTTTATAGATATAGAGGCGGCATTCGATTGCTTATGGTGGCCAACTATAATAGATAAAATTATAAAAGCTGAATGCAGTTCTACAATAGTCAAGATAGTTAAAAGTTATTTTAAAAATAGAAGAATGTCGATGCAATCTAAATTTGACAAAATTGATAAATTCATGCAGAGAGGATGCCCACAGGGTTCCATCATCGGCCCCATGGCCTGGGAATGGTGTATGGACACCTTCTTAGATGATTTCCAAAATAATATTGATGAGCAGGATGCAGAAGTAATAGCTTATGCTGACGACCTTGCTATGATTGTTAAGGGTAATACTAGATCTGAATTAGAACTAACTGCTGAAAGAGGACTAAAGATTTTAAAGACGTGGTGTACAAATCACAAATTAAACATATCATTGAATAAAACTCTGGCCATGCTAACAAAAGGGAAACTGAATCGAGAAAGACTGCCAAGAATAAAAATTAATGATACAAAAATAAAATATTCAGATAAAATTAAATATTTAGGCGTAATTGTAGACGAAAAGTTAAACTTTATAGAACATGCAAAATTCATAAGAAACAAGGTAATTGGGCTAGTAATGGCCTTAAAAAGAGTCGCCCGTGATACGTGGGGAATAAAAACAAGCATAGTTAAAATCCTATATAGCGCAGTATTTCTCCCCATTACTACTTACGGGTCTAGTGCATGGTTCCAGGAGGTCCAAAAGGCTCATGTCATGAGACATATTTTGGCTGCTCAGAGATGCATTCTGCTAATTATCACTAAAGCGTGCAAAACCACGTCCACGATAGCGCTCCAGGTCTTGGCCGGGGTCCACCCCCTGGATCTTTCTATAATAAGGCAGGCATTAATAAACAAAGTAAAGCATAATAATACAGTTAATTAGAGACTATATACTTACACTCATAAAGAAAATTTAAGAATTGCTGACGAGCCTGAGCGGATAAAAGGGGAAACTGCAAAAATAGATAATTTGGTATATAGTGAATGGCAAAGTAGATGGTGTAATGACACAAGGGGAAGATGTACTTTCGATTTTATTCAAGACGTTAGATTCAGGTTGAATAATGGATGGTTCGTCCCTAATAGATTCAGCACTTATTTAATTACTGGATATGGGCCTATTAATAGTACGCTGTTCAAAAGAAAAAGTGCTGAAAATAAAAATTGTATAATTTGCAACCTGGAAGAGGAAGAAGATATTAACCACATTATATTTAGATGCCCAAAATACCAAGAATTTAGATATGCTGAAATTTCGAATTTAGACGTCGAGAAAAGTTACTTAATAAATTGCCAAGATAGATTTAAAAAGTTTTCTCAGTTTGCCGTAATGGTGTTTGAAAGAAGAAGAGAATGTTTATTACAGTTAGATAGTAGTGGATCCGCCTCCGCGTGGCTGGGACGGGCAACGTCGGGCCTCAACTCCGATGGCTAAGAGATCCTAAAGATGCTACCTGAAAGAAAAGAAAAGAAAGAAGTGCAAAAGAAATTAAGTAAATAAATAAACTAATAAATAAGTAAACTACTATATGATGTAATATAATGCAATGGATAACAACAACAACAAATAATAATAAACTAATAAAAAATAATAAACAAAACAATATAATACAATACAATAGAACAAACTAAACTAAGTTAAGTTAATTTAAATTAGACTAATACTTTATTGCTTTATACTATGATATAATATAATGTACTACTATAACAATGCCAAGTTAAATAAAATTAATAAAATTAAATTATACTTTTCGGAAAACTTACCTTCATGCAAATAATTATAATTATAATTGTGTATATATATATATATATATGGTAGTTCACACCCTAGAATTTCAAATTAGAAAAGAACAATTAAAAAAATCTATGAATAAGGCGGTAATGAGTTTAAGCTCGCACCGCAAAAGTCAGGAGCACAAAAATGAAAATGAAAGGTCAATCTTGCTGGCGGAGCTCATGGCCTCCGCGTACGACATCTTTGCCCCGTCCTTGATGGTCAGGGCGATCGCCGCCGTACGCGGGGGTCTGCGCTGTGGGATTTTGGGGGGAGCCTTCGCCCCTCCCTCCTTCTTCCGCTTCTGTTGTTGTTGATGCTGCTGCTTCCTCTGCTTCTCCTTCTGCGGTCTCGCCGGCAGCTTCTTGGCAGCCGCGCGAGGGGCCGGAGACGGGGCCGGGCGTCGCTGGGCCTGGGTCGCCGCCTCCGCCTTCTTGCTCCTCCTCCCAGCCACCGTGGCCCACGTGTTGGCGCCCTTCTGCGTCGGTGGGGGAGGGGGACACGACGTCAGGGGTGAAGGGGAGGGCGTCTCCGGCAGCCGGGTCGCCACGGATAAATCCCCGCGACGACAGGCCGCCACCACTTGCGCCTGTATCTCCCTGATACGCACCTCCCCCGGCGTCTCGTCCCTCGTTGCCTTCTGCGGGGGTGCTGCCCTCGCCCACTCCTCCGACAGCTCCTTCCAGATGGAGACTATCTTCTTCTCCACCCTCCCCATGAAGGCCTCGAAGAGGACCTCCAAGCGCTCCTCGCTGACGGGCCCCGAACCCGCATCGACCCATCCGGGGAATAGGTTGGACCCTCCACACTCACGCAGTTCTCTCACAGCGGGGGAGGAAGAGGTTGCCAGGTTTTGTAGGCGGGTGAGTATCATACCGGGAACGGTGGTGGCGAAGTATGGGATACCCATCCCTCCCAACCTGCATGAGGTGTGGAAGTATCCAACGGTGGTGTAGTGCAGGAGTCGCAGCCATTTGCGGATAGCCCCACGCACTTGCCTGCCAAGTTTTTTTTTTTTTTTTTTTTTTTACGAGGTGGAAATCTTCGAAAGACACCTCCTGCCCTGGGGGAGAGCAGGAGGTAGTGTCGGATTTCTACCGACTAAAACCACCCCGGTTACCTTTCCTCGGCGCTTACAGGGGAGGCCCCGTGACCTCCGAAGACAACTTCCGGTGCCTCCCCACGCCCGGCCATTGCGGCCCCATCCTCGGGAGGGCCAGAGGGACCCTCCGAAAAACTCCGCTGTAGTAGCACCTGGCCGCGCCAGGGGCAACACCCAGCGCGGCACACCCTCTCCAGGCCGTGACAAGGACGACTCGGGTCCCCACCCGAGCCGCCCACGGCTCTTCGACGGCCCTGCGGGATTGGGGGGATTGTTCCTCCCCGGCAGGACCGCCCGTATACAGGGGTATTGGTGAGGTCAACCAGCAGGGGGTGAGGGGGAACACCTCAGCGCCCCTCGGGTCCATCAGCCATTCACACCGCGGGAGGGGGGATCTCGCCAGCGGAAAACGGCCAGCGAGCCCGCCCCTCCTTTATTTTCGACGCCGTTTCCGGCTGTCGGGCAGCCCTGCGGGATACCGGGAGGACATAATCCTCCCACAGCAGGGCCGCCCGTCCACTGAGACAGCGGTGACAGTCATCCGAGAGACGGGAGGGGGGACACCTCCAATCGCCCCTCGGACCGTCACCGCTTTTACACCACGAGAAGGGGGGACCTCGCCAGCCTGCGCGAACACAGCCGGCGAGCCCTGACCCTCCGTCTTTCGCGTCGGACGGGATCGGTCAACTCCCGATCCCGCTCCGATGCCTCCTTTCTGCGAAGTACATCCTCGCAGAAGGAGGCCACCGCTGCCCAGGCCCTCTCGCTGCCCAGCATCATACTAACGATGCCTGGCAGCGAGAGATCCGCCCCCACTTGCGCCCTCAATACCCGGCGCTCCGCCGCCCATTCCGGGCACTCCTCCAATGTGTGCTGTGCTGTGTCCAGCGCAGCCCCACACTCGTGGCACTCCGTCGTCACCTCCGCCTGTATCCGGCACAGGTACTCACCGAAGCATCCATGCCCGGTGAGCACCTTCGTGACTCGGTAGGTGAGCGTCCCCCTACCGCGGTCCAGCCATTCGTCCAGGCTGGGCAGAACCGCCCGACTGCTCGCTGCGCGACTCCTCGATGTAGAAACTCCATCCTCCATTTATTTCGCGCAGCCAGCCGGGCCTGGCATCTCACATCCACTTCCTCCTCAGCGGACACCATCGCGCCCCGCCGGCGGAGTTCTCGGAGACGCTCATAAATCGAAGCGTCTCCCTCCGCCAGGAGATCGAAGGGCACGGTGCCCGCCAAGATCAGCGCCGCCTCGTGGGATATCGTACGGTATCCCCTGACCACCCTGATGGCCATCCTCCTCTGCACGCGGCGCAGCGATGTTTTGCTGCGCCGCGCGACCACCAGGGCCGACGCCCATATCGGGGCGCCGTACAGGGCCATGGACCGCGCGATACCAAGGTATAGGCGGCGCACCCTCCCATCTGGTCCCCCGATGTTTGGGAGGAGGCGACCAAGACCAGTCGCCGCCCCCTCCAAACGGGGAGCCAGTCGGTCGAAGTGGACCGTGAATCGCCAGTGGCTGTCCAGGAGGAGACCGAGATAATTCATTCGGTCCCTAACCTGAACATACTCACCCCCTATCATAATCCAGGACCGGGGCGGTCCCCCGCTCCGAGGCCTGTCGTGAAACCACATGGCCTCGGTTTTCAGCGGGGAGATCCGCAACCCTAGCCCCCGGATACCGTCGACGACGGAGGCCAGTCCCGTCTCCGCTAGACGGATGGTCCTCTTCCAATCCCTCCCGACGGCCATCAGCAGCGTGTCATCCGCGTAGCACGTCAGACTGACGCCGTCTGGGAGGGCAGCCCGCAGCACCCGATCGTACCCGATGTCCCACAACATGGGGCCCAGGACCGACCCCTGTGGGACACCACGATCAACCTCCCTCGTGCACAACCGGCCACCTCTGCCCGGATATTCGACCCACCTGTCCCTCAGGTAGTCCCTTAGGACCTTCCTCACGTAGAGGGGCACTCCGTGGTCAGCGAGTGCCCCCCCGATACGCCCCCAGGGAAGTGAGTTAAAGGCGTTGGCGATGTCGAGACTAACCGCCAGCGCCACCCCTCCCCAACCTGCCTGCCAAGTGCCCTGAGTTTCCCCAGGGTTGTTCCGGACAGGACAAGTGCGTGGTAGAATCGCGGGATGAGGAACGATCTCAAAATCTTGAGCCGCTGTTGCGGCTTCAAGGGGCTCTCGTTAACCTGTCCATCTCGGTGTTAAGTACACTGCCGGCTCGCTTAAGTCCTACAGGCCTGAAATCGACCCCCAAATACCGCCACTCTTCCGACGGCGCCACCTGTTTGACTGGATCGCCGTCGGCGAGGGCATACTGGGGGTCGACGAGCACCTTGTATTTCTTTTGCTTGCCAGCAGGTACGATGGTCAGGCCTACGCTCTTTCGCGCGTTATATGAGAGCTGTTCCTCAGCCCGCGATTCGACTCTCCGCAAGGCTGCGATCATGCCTGGCTTGGTCAACGAGATCAGGACGATGTCGTCCGCGTACGCAAACGCGTTTACGCGACACGCCCCGATCTCGTAACCGACGTCACGAGGTACAGCTCTAAGTACCTCAACCACAACGTGACAAAACAGAAGGGAGGACAGGGGATCACCCTGTCTCACCCCTCTGCGTACGGGGAAGGGCTCCGACCGAACACCCTCGACCTACAACATCGTGCTACATTTCGCATATAGCCTGGCGACATAGTTGACTAGTCCTTCCGGCAGACCGGTTCGCCCCAAGGCGGCGGCAACGGCGTGGTGGCTCACCGCATCGAAGGTTCTCGCGACGTGTAGGGAGACCAAATGGATCTCCCTGAGACGCCGACGAGAGTCATCGAGCAACGAGGCCACGACCGAGATATTCTTCGCGCACCCATCATCCAGGCATCGTAGCCTCAAATCTTCAAGGTCTGCATCGCGCAAGCGGTTGGTTAAGACCTTGTGGAGGTGTCGCCGATTATCGAGTCGATGTTGATGGGCGGAACTCACCCGGCTCCGTCGCGCCGTCTTTCTTGGGGACGAAAACGGTCCGGCTTACCAGCATATCCGGAGGGAACCCGCCAGATGCGAGCACGATGTTGAAGAGGAGGGTTTTGACGCTCGGTGGAACTGCCCTCCACTGTCTCGTTGTGACACCATCAGCTCCTGGCGCCGAGGAAACGGCCAATGTGACGCTCATGACCTCGTCACATGTCACCGGGTGCCACGTTTACTCCAGGGAGGACCAAGGTGGTAGTCGCCTAGATTCCGGGACAGGGGATGATTCCTGAGACACGAATGGACCCCAGTATGCATAAGTCGATAGTGATTTAACGTCCTGTGCCTGGCGCGAAACCCTAACCAACACGGCCCCCATGGGCGAGGGATTGAGATACGCTCAATCAGCGCGCACCTAGGGAAAACCTCCCTGGGTACTACCTATTAATCCTGGGTTGCAAGCCCCATGGATACCGAAGGTAGGGTCGAGACCTTTCTATATCTCTACCGTACTCTGGAGGACGGTGCCCGAACTGTTTTGGCGCAGCTCCCCGCCGAGGGGTCAGCCCCTCAAGCCTGAGACATGGGCTATACCACTGCTCCCGCGAGTCCAACCCAATTGGTCGACCACGGAGGGGCAACCACCCCTCCGTGAGCACACAGTCAACCCCCGCGGTACCAGTGTTTGAGCCACTACCCAAGAGGTCCATGCCGACCTCGGCCTGGGTGGGCCAGCTCAGGATCGTGGAGTCGCCACTCTCCTGGGGTCCACAGGAATCAGCCCAGGCCTTTTTAACCTGTGGTTTCCCGCCTTGCGACCTCAAGACACACATCATTCATTCAGTCGCAATCGTACACGCCTTCTCTTAAACACCATTACTGTATACTTACTAAAACACGCATACTTACCCTTACTCTCTAACACACCACTCACGTCTATCATACCATTCTCTCTCAAACACACACCACATTCACACAGGGCTCGGATATCATCATATATCACACATTCAGTCAACACATGCTTCCAGTCCTCACACGCCGCGCCACGCATGCACATCTCAGTATCACTCAGTCCGCGTTTATGCAAAAATCCATTCATACTGCCGTGACCAGTCAGTAAATATGACACACTCATACTAGGTTCAAACATGTCATTTCGTTCAGCAAGTCTCACATTCCTAATATATTCATACGTCACACGACCATTCACCTCGTTATCCCATCTATTCTGCCATTGTTCATACACTCTATCATTAACACTATTCCTACCGACACTTCACATATACCTATTCCTACCACGACCGGTCTTTAGCGCAACTTATATTTTTTAATATAGAATGAAGATAATAGTCAATCTGATAGTATAAAAATATAGTTTCTTTTATTCGGAAGTATATAATGTACATTTTAGTCGTTTTCTCCGCATTTTTTGCAAATAGGCTTCTCTATTGTACATTTTCCACATACGTACTTTTTACATATCACACAGATCTTGTTAGTCTTATTGTCGTTGCAATATCTTATCTGGCATGTTTTCCGTCGACGTGAACCTGTACTTATATTGCTGTTATGTTGCTGTACTATTGTTGCTTGATCTTCTTCCAGCTGTAGCTCTTTTTGGTAATCGGTAGCAAGTTCTTCTGCTATTTGCAATAAAAATTCTTGCCTCGAAATTTTTTCCCCCGTGGTTTCTTTATATGAAACCCATGCATTTATCCCGGCTAAGTCTAGGATATTGAAGAATACCTGTAAAGGCCATCTCCGAGATTTAGATTTTACCGTGTAATGTCTGGCCATTTGGTCGGTCACATCCACACCAAAGGTGCTATTATAGAATCTAATTGTCTCTGGTATACGGGTATCGTTTTCTTCAACTTCTACGGAGTTATGCATTGAACTAAGAATTAGTACCTTTTATTTGGTTTCGCTTTGTAAATTGTCAGAGTACAATTATTTGCATGGTACAATTTCGTTGAGAAACGCGTCATATTGTCATTTTTCTGTTTCGCCAATTTTGGTAGTTCCCTTCTATTTGCTCGAATTGTTCCAACAACCGTAGTTTTCTTTGCTAACAGTTTTGTCGCTAGAGACACGCTTGTAAAAAAATTTTTGTAAAAAAATTTCTTCCACATCCTGTATAGGGTTCTACTAATTTCAGAGTGACAAACTCTCCAAGTGGAACTGAAGGTTCCCTCCTTTCATCTTTTCCCAAATATGGAAAGCCGTTTATTACATATTTGGTACTTACATCGGACGCTAACCAGAATTTGGTACCATATTTGTCCGGCTTATTGGGCATGTATTGAGTGAATCTGCACCTCGCTTTTATTGGAAACAATTGTTCATCAATGGTAACATATGGTCCTGGTTTATAACAGTTTTGACTGTTCTCAATGAAATTGCACCAAACTTCAGAAATTAAAGCAAATTTATCGGTTTGTAAGCGTTGGCTTCGTTGATTTTTGTTGTCAAATCGAATAAACCTCATAATCTCTGTAAAGTAATTTCTGATCATAGTGTTTGAGAAAAATGCCGGACCCCACTTTTTGTTCCATAGAAATGATATATCCATCTTTTTAGCCTCATATGCGCCGCGTGCATACAGGAGTGCAATAAATGCATGTAACTTTGCAGTTGATAGATCCCATTTAGATCCCAACACTCGAAATGCCTCTGTGTCCGTGCACTTTCTTATATGTCCGATTATATTCTTATCAAGAATCAGAGAAAATGCCGTCCTTGACTTGACCTTTCATAATGTTTCGTTTACTATACCCTGTCGGGCCTGATGTTTCTCTAAAAATGTTATGAAACGGCGCCCTTCCCTGATTAGACCCTTCTTTTACTTCTTGCCAAACAGTTCCGTCTATAGCAGTTTCGAATACCTGTTCTTCATTCTCACTATCGGAACTAACTAAAAATCTCCTTCTGTTTCGTCCTCTACGTATGTTCGAAACATTCTCTTCGTTCTCATCGGTATTCGAGTCGTTCTCAAATAGATCATAATCATTTTCCGCATTGTCATTTTCAATATCAGAAATATCCTGATTATCTTCCGAACACTCTTCATCAATATTATTTATTGTCTCTAATAATAAATTGGCAATCTGGCAAATAAACGCCGCGAGAGATAGGCGAGCGAGAACTGTATACACTTGGAGGAGCCGTAAAGCAGTCCCTGGAAGGCACTTTTCGGCTAAAATCATGCCACAACTGCATTACCATTTGTTTGTAACGACTTTATAGTTTCGGAATTGAGTCTTCGAGAGAATACTATTACAAAAAGATATAAATCGTTCAACCGGTCAAATGACCGGTCGTGGTAGGTAAGACAGACTACAAATTTTTCTCAGGAAACAAACAATAAAAAAAGGAGTGAATATTGAAAAATGTATTATACGTATGTTTCAGGAAAAGTCGTGAAGTTTGAAGGCGATGCAATTACGTTGTCTATAGGAAATTCTAATCGAAATTTTAAAAACGGTCATTTGACCGGTCGCGGTAGGAATAGTGTTAATCATTTTCACACACCCATCCACACCATACATACTTACATCCTCATTAGTCACAATATCATCCATACCCACACTCATACCATGTTCGACTTTGTACACACACGCACGCCGCATACACTCCAAATCCCAAGGCAGAGCCCCCATCATGACGCAAGCTGCGGCTGTAGATACCGTACGACACACATTCACACACGCAAGCAACACCATTCGGTGACACTTATTAATCATTTTACATCCATAACCCAATCCATAACCTATTATAAATGATTCTCACCGCACGTTTTTTCATACCCCATTTGTTTCGGATACTGTTAAGCGGTTTTTTGGACCGCACTCAGGAAAGCGAATTAGAGGGTCGAAAAGACTCGGTAAACGATTGATTGTACGTTTTATATTAATATGATACAATACACTAATAATTGCTGTGCGTTCGGAATATTGTTGTCGCTCGAATGGTTTTGGAGAACTCTTGGATAATGTCTGCAGCACGTCAGATAGCGGAGAACTAACTGCTCTAACGTTCGTAACGAATCCTCGTTACAGGGGGGCGCGCGGGTAGCGTGGTAGGAGGGGGCGCGTAACGGTTGTCCCGTTACATCGCCGGTTTGTTCAATCCCGAACACCATTCATTCCTCAACACTCGTCTCATTTGCCCTACCACATTCACAACTTTCTTATACAGGGTGGCCCGGAACTCGCGCGGCATTTTTAAAAAAGGGGTAGCTGAGGTGATTCTGAACAACTTTTTCCTTGACCAAAATATTGTTTGAAGCTTCGTTTTTTAGTTATTAACGAAAAACACTGGCCAATGCGAGCGCCCGTATAGCGCAAGCTCAGTCACAATTGCGCGCGGCCGAGATCGGGTGCATCGAGGGGCAACGTACGGCAAATATTACAATCGTCTTACATTAAGAATAGTGTGTAATTCTTCGTTATTCATCAATAACAATTTAATTAACAAGTCGTTTAATAACTGTTCCATACTTTTATTCGTTTTCCGAAACGAATAAAGTGTTTTATTAATTATGAAAAAAGTGTTTGGATGATTAATGTTAGAAAGGGGTAGTTAAATAAACTTATCCATTCGACCGCGAATTTACCTGCTTCGACGGTGTCTTGCCATATGGTCATTGTACCGATCCTGACCTATTTTTACAATTTAAATGCCACGTCCCGGCGATCGATACAGATCTGATTCGCACTTGTTTCCACACGCACATGACACACACATTAACTTTCGTAATGTTCGTAAGTGCGTGTCCTGTGCGTGTGGAAACAAGTGCGAATCAGATCTGTATCGATCGCCGGGACGTGGCATTTAAATTGTAAAAATAGGTCAGGATCGGTACAATGACCATATGGCAAGACACCGTCGAAGCAGGTAAATTCGCGGTCGAATGGATAAGTTTATTTAACTACCCTTTTCTAACATTAATCATCCAAACACTTTTTTCATAATTAATAAAACACTTTATTGGTTTCGGAAAACGAATAAAAGTATGGAACAGTTATTAAACGACTTGTTAATTAAATTGGTATTGATGAATAACGAATAATTACACACTATTCTTAATGTAAGACGATTGTAATATTTGCCGTACGTTGCCCCTCGATGCACCCGATCTCGGCCGCGCGCAATTGTGACTGAGCTCGCGCTATACGGGCGCTCGCATTGGCCAGTGTTTTTCGTTAATAACTAAAAAACGAAGCTTCAAACAATATTTTGGTCAAGGAAAAAGTTGTTCAGAATCACCTCAGCTACCCCTTTTTTAAAAATACCGCGCGAGTTCCGGGCCACCCTGTATAACTTATAATTCTATTACCTATTTTTGGTTTGTTCTGTGTTTTGCTTCTTAATAAAAAACGCATACTATATCTATTCTACCATTATATGCTATTAATTGCATCTATCCTATGTATTGTATAATCGCTCTGTATAGCTATTATTATTTAAATAATTTAATTATTCTATTTTCTATTTTTGGTTTTTTCTGTGTTTTTGTTTCTTAGCTATTATTATTTAAATAATTTAATTATTCTATTTTCTATTTTTGGTTTTTTTCTGTGTTTTTGTTTCTTATTCTCTATATGTTCAGATATAGCTATTAATGTTTTAATTAGTTTAATTAATCTATTAACTATTTTTGGTTTTTCCTGTGTTTTCTTTTTATTCTCTATATCTTCAGCAGTAATTGCGTACTATACCTGTTCCACTATTATATGCCTTTAGTATTGCATCTATCCTATATCTTCTGTATGTTCTCCATATAGCTATTCCTATTTAATTATTTAATTATTCTATTATCTATTTTTGGTTTTTTCCTGTGTTTTATTACTTATTGTAATAAAACACTTACTTATTGTGACTGAGTGGGGAATACATCCATCGTTCCCGCAGCAGTATTACCTAACCTCTTTCTTGCTACTCTTTGAATTCTATCTAATTTCATCTATTATTTACAGATCCGCATGCTGATTGCTCTGGCTCTTCCGTGTACCTATCTGCACACTGTCTCACAATGTAATAGGTAAAAACACTATATATTTTTATAAATTTCATCAATTTTTAACATAACATGTTACCGTTCTGTTTTATTGTAGTCACGTTGCGTTCAGTCTGTCGTCGCTGTGCTAACTCCTATACTACATCATTTATGTGGAAAATAACTCCAGGTAATCCTATCTAGTTGCTGTAATGCTACTTTATCAAATATACTAATTAATGATCAGCATCAATTTGTTTCATTAGTTACCTGACCTCCCCGAATATGTCAATTATTAGATACTATGTCATTTAAACCCCTACCTTGTACTATTCAATTTGACAATCTGAAACATGCTTGTATTAATTGCACAATGTCCATCGTCAACACTTCACTTTATTTCTGCATTGCTCTTACCACTGGGCATGCAGCCGCTGCCGTTACGTGTCTCGCTCTGTTCTCCAGGACGCCTTTCCCTATACACAGCTGGCACCTTGGTTCGTTCTCACACTGCGCCATAGTATGCTCGTGCGAGCCACATTTGCGACAAACCTCTTTTATTGCAGGATCCATGCTGCATTTTGCTGCTATGTGCCCCAAGCAATGGCACCGGAAGCATCTCAACACGTTCGGTAGGATCCTAACCCGACATGCCAGGAACCCCACTCTTACCTTCTTATCGTCTATCAGTTTCCTCAACGCAGGGCCATCAGAGCAGTTGACTATTGCCCTTTGGACTCCTCAGTACCCCTTCCTCAACGATAGTAGACGGTGCTCGGTGTCCGGAAGCGCTTGTCTGAGTGCTTCTTGCATTTCCTCTTGCGTGGTCAACTCGTCCACGTCCATTATTTGTATTGTCTTCTTTCTCTTAATGTGGCTCACGTTCACTGCTGCCCCCATTGCTTTTTCCATTTCCTCCCTCACCTTGTCTAACTGTCCTTTTTGCGTCTCTTTTGCAAACTGGAGAAGCAGAAAACCAGCCGCAGTTTTTCGTGCTGCTGTGACCTCAACCTCTCCAAAGCATTTCTGTTTCTTTACTTTTTTAAGCACATCTGCATAAGATGCACCATCATTGGCACGCACGACTATAGCATCTGGTTGCGTTCTCACTTTTGGCGTTTCCCTCTTGTTTTCTGCCACCCTTGCTTGATTCACGTTTCCCTGTTGCTGGCCAAGTCCTGCAGGGTTACGCTTCCGTCTCCTGCCTTCCATGCGCTCCGCTTGCCACTCCATGCCTGTTGACGCTTCTTCGTCTTCCGGATCCGTATCCAGCTGCCTCACCATCCTTCTTTTTCTCGCGCCGATCGGCGGCGAGCCAGAAGTCTCCGTTAGTCGCAATTTTCTTTTCACGTTCTCATTTCTCTTAACCACCTCCCTGGTCTGATCTCGCGCCCGTTGCAATTCCGCTTTACTTTCCTCCAGGGCCTTTTTCAGGACGCACACTTCTTCCTCTTTCTCCTCTGCTTTCCGATCGGCCACAGTTTGTTCCAGTTTGCATGCAGCCGCATCATTACCAATTTCCTGATAGAGCTCCTGCATTCTGCACAATCCCGCCACCGGCCTCACGTCAATGGCATCCTCCAGGTTTCTCAATATTTTCAGCATTTGCTGCTTCAACGCATCCATCCCTGGTTTGAGCAGAGCAGCAGCCGTTGGACTCGCGCTGCACTTATTTATCAGTTCTCCCGCGTCCAGCAACATCTCTCCCATTCCTTCCTTTGTCGCGTAGAGGCATTCCAACGCAGATTTCAGCTTCAAATATCTTTCCATCCAGGTGTTATTATCATTGCCAACTTTTTCTTGGAACTCCTTGAGGGGAGATCGTACAGCCGACAGCTGCGAAACTTCCTCCACGTAGTCTCTGTTAGCCCTTGACGTGATCACATACTGCGACTTTCCTCCCTCGAAATCTGAACCCGAGTCGAATTCAGCTCCCCATGCTCTGTCGGCATCGTTGATTCTTCCGATATCAACTACGCGGACTTCGGCTTCCTGCATCAGCGGCCTCCCTGTCGTTTTGCTACTTGTACAAGCCATTTCGCTTCGCCTCGTGGTAGCCTAACCTAAAATCAGCCACGCGGCCGAATAACCCTACTTCTCACAGATTCCGCGATACGCGCCAAGGTAGCCGACCACGTTTTCCGCACACTGCCGGGATAGCGGAACCTGCACCGCTCTCTTCCCGGGCCGGGGCCTTCTTCTTGAGCCAGAGGTCTGCCACTACTATGATCGGGTGCCTCACTCTCTCTTTCTCTCACTCGTAGTGGCCGGGCCATCCGAGAAACCGGCCGTGGATTCCTTTTTTATGTACTATCCATTGTTGCTACGAGCGGGGGGGATCTATCAGATTGGCAGCCGATAGTTCCCCACATAGCCTATAACGTTTTTGGCCTCACGTCTTCCGTGGGATTAGGCACTTGAGCCGAAGCCCTTTGAGGCGCTTTCGCAGAGGCAGTTCTTAGTTTCCCTCAGGGTGTTCAGAGGTACTTGCAGCGGGAACCTCGAGAAGGCGACTACTTGTTAACTATGACTCGGGGTTCTCTCGGATACTAGTACCGGCAAGCCGGCCCGACACGTCATTGATCACCCCATACTATGCCTATGTGGACTTAGACTCGGATACTAGCACCGACAAGTTGGTCCGACACCTCAGACGACTAGTCCCTTCACACCCGGAGACTTAAACCGCCACACTACCGCTAAACTTTAGCTCTGGCTACTTTCTTGCTTTCCCTAGCCCTTTGGTGTTATGTCGTCTCTTATATTCACCTCCCCAGCAAGATGTGAAAATTTCCTAGCTGGGATCCAGATACATGCAATTAGCGGATCTTAGGCACGTAGCTATTGCCAGCGGCGTATTGCTTTTTCTAGGAAGCCGAAGTCATAGCGGCGGCATGGCAGCTTGAGGCCATAGTATATGTATATAACACACCACTAATACGATGGCGAAACCTGTACAGACCTTTTTTTGGTGCCCATATTGGGCTACCGTACAGCGGCTGTGGCTGCGGACGGCACATTGCCCGTCTAGGCTGTTATGACGACGGGTAACCCGGAGCAGCGCCGAAGCGCCACCCCGACCCCTCATCCCACACCGACACGCGGGTGCCCCTCCCGCGTGCCTATACCGGTCATCTTGTTCCACCGCACCCAATTCGTATGACTCCCCTGAAGGACTCTTGTGGTAATACCACAGAGTAGCCTTCTGGTGAACCCCGGACCTAGGAGGTGGCCAGCGGATCTGGACGACCACACGCCTCTCCAAGAGGGCGTGCACGTGGTGAAGGAGACCCTAGCTGGAGGACCCGTTGTGTCCTCCATTAGTTTATGGAGGATATCGGGGTTCTCCGCGTAGTATCTCCTCTTCCTCTCGTGTTGGTCGTCCAAAGCTGTAACCCCGCTGACCACCTGCGCATCGATCACGTTTATGTGACCGCTCCTTTTAGCGACCAAGTCAGGATTCCTCAGCCCCACTGAGGTGTGGAACCGAGACTCTACGGTGACAGTCCACCCGGCATCCCAGAGACCAGAGGCTATAACCTTACACACGGCGTCATGTCGCTTGATGCGACCGCCGTTTGTTCGGTGGTAGGCTTGCATAATGTGGGCGGCTGTCTCGGTGACACTACCGCCGCCCCGGCACTGCAACTCCCTGGTCTCACGACGCATGCCACGCGATGTACGAATTCGCGTGGGTAGACAGTTTACCAGGACGTGGTGGTATTGGACATAGTCCCGTCCAGGTACGCCATAGGAACCCGCGTCGACCCATCCGGTGAATAGGTTGGACCCTCCACACTCACGCAGTTCGAAGCCATCCACCGCTCGGTATAATTTTTGTGCCCACCACCTCTCCCTCCGCTCTGCCGACGACAAAAAGACGCCGTCCTTTGTGAGAGCGCGCTCTGCCCAACTGAGTCTTTTCTGGACCCAGTCGGTCTCGGCGATCACGCAACACATTCTCTCTACTGCGCCCCCCACCCTTGCTAAACCACTAAGGGGAGACAGCATTCGCATCCATTCCAATCAGCACACACGTTCCCATAGTGGCTTCACGCACTCTGCCCATGTATGCCAGATAGGGCTCAATATCGGCCTCATACCGGCAATACATGGACACCACATAAATCTCGCCAAAGTCCCCCTTCAACCAGACGCATACACCCTATTCATCAGTACATTCTCGCACACACAAAACTTCCACACTCGGATCATTCACTACAACAGCTGCTTTCACACTATCATTCACAAAGACATCCCATGTAGATGGGAGTCCACGCAGACACCCACTCGAGACGTATGGCTCCTGCACTAGCGCAACATTCACACGTTTCTCATTCATAACGTTGCCCAAATCGCACATAACTACATACGCTCTCTGGCAATTACACTGAATAACATTTACATACTTTGCAGTCATCACTTATTCTCGCTTTCTCTCTTGCCAGCATTCTTACGTATTCCGGGCATTCAGTGGACAGGACAGAGTGGCTCGCATCCTTCCCTTTCAACCTGCAATTTCTACATACACTCTCTTTCTTGCACTTGTCACGCAAGTGCCCAGTTTCACCACATTTTTGACACAATCTCTCATTCACGCTGTATTCTCTCATCATATGCCCAAATGCAAAACATTTATGGCATCTTAAAACATTCACAAATTCTCTCACTCTACAGGCACACCATCGCACATACACTACCTTCATTCATCACTATATCACGCACACTCTTACTCATTTCCACAATCACATTGCCGACACTGGCATCTTTCTTATTATTCCTGCTCACTACTCTCACTTTTTCCATAAACTTCTTTTTAGACACTCCACATCCAGCATTCTTAACATTCTTTACGTACAACTCATTCAGTAAACATTCACTTGTAACATCGTTCGGCATGTCAAACACAACAACTTTAGGCCCTATCTTTTTAGGGGACTCTACCTTTAGTCCCAACTCTGCAAACTTACTACACTCGCTGATCATTTTAACCTCTTTCTCACTCGCAGCTTCAATGGCAACACCACCACTCCTCGTCTTTCGCACAGCACGCACACGCACATTCAAACCACCACTCACATTTTTCATCACACTCTCTTTCACTTGCTCGCTACTCATTTTGACACTTTCATCCATCGGCTTGACTACCACGGCATACGTTCTTTCCTTCACACGCTCACTCGCACCAATAGTACTCTTCTTTCGATCTGTCCCATTCACACTCGGGTCAGACACATTTGCATAGCTTTTACTAACACTCCCTCTCTCCTTCATTCTCTTTTCATATTCATCAATCCTGCCCTCTAATCTCTCATTTTTCATCATCGCTCGTAGTAACATTTTCTCATATTCACTCGCGCACTGCAGTATATACTCACTCCCGGTCTTTGAGATCCGGTTTGCTTCCGCTAACACATACTTCCTTAGTTTCGACCTTACACTACTCATTTCACTTACTTCATCCACACATACACTCGCACTCACATTCATAAACTCACTCGATCCTCCAATACTTCCCTCCGTTTCACAACGCCTCTTCGAACCACGCAGAGGGCTTGCACTCTTGCCACGTGTCGCGGCCGTTCTCCTTGTGGAGATGTCACGCATCTCCACATTACCACCATCACTACCTCCTCTACTACTCCCAACCCCAATGTCCCCAAGTTTAATATTTTTGTCCATAACAAATCCCACGAGCTGGGACGATATACGCGTCACTCCCCGGCTGACGCCCTTTCCGGGGAGAAGGCTCTATACTCAAGAGGTCGCCCGGTGTCTTGAGGTTGGCCGCTAACGGCTGGTGCACCCACCAGCCACGCCCCAGTGCCATCGACTGGGACGCCAGGCAAGACCCCCGTTCCAGCGAAACATGACCACTGGTTTACGGCATGCAAAGAGCTCGGGTACCTTGGGTCCGCTAAAACCCATTCGACTCCGGTCGAGCCAGGGCCAGACACAGCCCCTGAGGGGACCCCAGTATGCAGTCATGATTGCAATCTCTGGGGTCCGTGCCTCAGGTCTCCCGTCCAGCACCTCCCTGGCGGCTCTAGACATATTAGTCTTATAGAGCCGTTGTACACGGGCATATTCCCGGCGACGTAGCCGCTTCCTCGGCACCCTGATGGTGGCATCGGGTTCGGCCGACGCGGTCGCCTCGGGCGAGGAACCGGGAAAACTTCTGTCTGGGTAGATCACTGGGTTCACCAGTGGTGGAGCGAAAGGAGGAGTCGCTGTCACTATCGCTGTCCTCTGCAATTCCTGACGCCTCGAGGTCGTGGGGTGCTTGTACTACAAGTGCTTTGTAGTCCGTTCCACGCCTCGCGCTCTTAATAGCGTCAAGAGTGCGTGATACGGGGAGTGCGTCCACAAGATGTTGGTTTATGAACCGCACTCCCCGGAGGACGGCGAGCGCCTCTTCTCTCGCCATCAAGCGCAGATCTTCTGCGCTCCAACGCTTTTTAACTCGTTAGACGTTGACTTCCGCTTTAGCCCGATCCGGATGCATGCGACGTCGGTGGACTCCTAACCCAATTCGGGATAGGAAGGAGCGGTCACAGACCAGGCATATAATGCCCAGACGCGGACTTCGCACCTCTACGGGACCTAGGACCTTTTTTTTCATCTTTGGCCGCGGGAGAAATACTATTTACAGGGGGGGGGGGCTAACCCCGGTGGGTGGGCTTTGTCCCCAAAACTCAGCCCACCCCATCTCGCTACCAGGACACAGGTGGACCGCGGGTTGTAATGCAGTTCCACCTGGTCCAATTTGTGTGACTACTCTGCAGCACGCGCGTCGTAATACCGCGCAATAACCCCGACGTCAGTCCCATACCCAGCAACAAGTAAGCGGAGCGTGACGACCATATTCCCCGCCAGGACACGGTGCAGGACAAGAAGCTAATAGGCTCCCCGGCTACACCGTATCTGGCGGTAATTCCCTCCACGAGAGAAAGGCTTCTATCGTAATACGCCACCTTCCTCTCGTGGGAGTCGTCCAGTTGTGGCACTCCGCCGACTATCTGCACATCGATGGCGCTGGCTCGCTCTCCTTTGACGCAGACCAAGTCTGGATTGCGCCTACCCTTGGCCGTGTGGAACATTGGTTGTCCGCGCAAGTTGTCCAGCCGATGTTTCTGAGTTCTGAGGCCAGTGTATTACACACTGCGTTGTGCCTCAGGACTCGGCCACCAAGGGTGCGGACGCACCCCCGAATGACGTGCGCGCATGTCTCAGTGGAGAGACATCCGGTACGACATTGGGTGGCCTGTCCATGCCGCCTCGCCCCCTTGTCGTACGCATACGAATCGGGAGGGCGTTGATGCACTGGGCGCTGAAGTGTCTGGACGAGGACGTGCTGATGGCCGCCTCCCTCGTCGTGGCCTGGCCCAGACTTCCGGCTGGGCCGGTCGTGGACGTCGAAGAGGAAGCGGCGCGGATCCAAGGGGGTATGGTAGCGATCTGCGATGCTGCCATGCCCTGATCCCGCGCCCCGGATCGACGGGCAACGTACTGGTGGTCGCCGGAGATAGCGCAGATGCGCTATGTTTGCGCTCCCGCCCGGCGACTGCTCCAGAGAGCCCGTCGAAGACGGCGTCGCGACTTGGCGAGGGAGCACCAGCTGTACGAGGGCTACCGGGAGCAGGTGGTAGCCCTCCAGCTGGCCATCAAGAGGGCAAAGGCCGGGGCGTGGTCAGAGCTCTTCGAAGATCTGAACCGTGAGCCCTGGGGGCGCCCGTACAAAATGGTAATGGGCAAGCTTCGCCCATGGGCGCCCCCCGTGACGGAAACCTTGGACCCCGAGTTCCTGGACAGGGTGGTAGACACCCTTGTGATCTACAATTGCGATCTACAATTGCGCCCAAACAATTGCGCCCTCCCGAAGAAGGCGCCTCCCTTCCCCTTGATAAGGTATCTCATGCTCACAGTACACCACACATACTAAAAATTTATTTAAGAAAAGAACTCAGTCATACTTATAATATTTAACAGTTTAACATTAGTAGCCCCATACCACACGTCGGGCTACGTTCATGCTCACACACTCATACTTTATTATTTAAGGTCCTTAATTACTGTTAAATGTCCGCTTGGCACGTTCACGCACTGCCGGACAGACACCATTAACCCTTTCGCTACGGCGGATCGGCTCGTAGTAGCGCTGCCTCGGTACGGGCCAATCCCAACGAAGGCGCACTTAAATTTGACTGCCGATGGAACGTATCTTTTAACCATGGATATAACAGATATACTCTGTGAATGCGAAAATTCACGGGTGACTATAGTCACCGTTAGTACAAAGCGAACGTCAGGCGTTGGGTGACTATAGCCACCGTTAGTACATAGCGAGCGTCAGGCGTTGGGTGACTATAGTCACCGTTAGTACATAGCGAGCGTCAGGCGTTGGGTGATTATAGTCACCGTTATGAGCGAAAGGGTTAACGCGCACTAACACTTGAGCACGTAACGCATTTATAACTTATCGTTTACCCTGGACATTGTGCAAGATATTATAAAATAGACAAATACTGCCGCCCAGCAAGTGGATCGCATGACTCTATTAAACTACATTTACAGTTGATTAACTATTCGCCAAACTGGACCTGAGATACCCAGAACCGCTTAAACAACCGCTAAAACCGATACCATGAGTAGAATTCACCAGCGCCACGAGTATTGCTGTTGCTCGTATTCATAACATCCTTAATCGATGTTATAATCACTAGTTTATACCTATCCTAAAGCTATTTCTACATGCCCCAATCTATTCTAATGAGTTTCTTATTATTAATTTTAACTATTTATTTTATTTTTATTTTGTGCTTATACTTTTAATTTTAGTTTATTCTTTTAATTTATTCTATTTTATATTTTTGGTTTGTTTTTATGCTTTTTGTTTTTTATTAGCTATAAACTATCTGTCTTTTTATGTTTTTAACTTTTATTTTAACCTATTTATCCTATCTTATGTTTTTAGTGTTAAATAATTGCTACTCACTCCTTCTGCAGCCCCTGGCAGATGCACCCCGGCTTACAAAGCACGTGCCTGCGTACGTGCATCCATCAGTTGCATGCTTCCTGTATGTTATTTGTTTTCCTATGTTTTATACTTTCAATTTTAGCCTATTTATTCTATTTTATATTTTTGGTTTGTTTTTATGCTTTTTGTTTCTTATTAACTATAAACAATCTGTCTTTTCTATGTTTTTAACTTTTATTTTTAACCTATTTATCCTATCTTATATTTTTTGTGTTAAATAATTGCTACTCAGTCCTTCTGCAGCCCCTGGCAGATGCACCCCGGCTTACAAAGCACGTGCCTGCGTACGTTCATCCATCAGTTGCATGCTTCCTGTATGCTATTTATTTTCCTATGTGTACGCGCATGCGCCCAGTGAGGCCGCTAGTAAACACCTGCGATCGATCGAGATCGCGCCCTCGATCGATGGCTGGTGGCACTAATAACCGCGCGTCGATCTAGGCGCCAATTTGTCCGTTTTTCGCCGACCGGCGCTCCCAAAGGTCAGAAACTTTTGAACCGCCAAACCGGCAACTACCAAACCAACCGACCATTATACCGCAAGCGAATCGTGTCAAGATAAACGTGCCTAATTGTTAAGCGTTTAGTGTATAGTTTTTCGTTGTGCGAAACAGTGTATAAATCGTGTATGTCTCTCGTTCGTCCATTGTGAGCGTTTGACATCCGGCCAAAGCCTACATTAAAGTACGTGTAACACCGTCGAGCTGCTAGAAGTAATCTATCCTCCTGCCTCGAAGTCCAAGCCTTCGCCAAGGCTGTTCCAGCCATCCATATCCAACCGAAACACTGTTTTATACTTTTAATTTTAGCCTATTTATCATATCTTATATTTTTGGTTTGTTTTTATGCTTTTTGTTTCTTATTAACTATAAACTATCACTATTTACTGTTATACCCTGTTATTCTAATCTATTTTATTTAGTAGAGCACCCCCCCGATATTTACCCTATCATTTTGCAAAATATTCTATGCATTTGCTTTATATCAATTATTACTGTAGTTCATTTATTGCTATTAAAATGATTGCTAACGCTAACTATTTAAATAATATACTCTTGTGTATTATAATATATTCTGTTCTATCCTATTTGTTCCAGCACCACCGCCTGCTTGCACTAATGCTCCTAAATCAGGAGGCGTTCCTCTTTATTGCTGCTACGCTAAACTACTGCGGTAACTGTTACTCTACGCTGCTACGCTACGCTACTCAAGGTATGAATATAGACAGATCTAATGGCTGACACCATTCACACCAATGCTGATTGCTTCTATCTACTCACAGTTTATCTCCCTGTTGCCATCCTGCAGTGTGGCGCAGCCTGTGCGTGTCATCGCAGCACCAGTCTACGCCAACGTACTGCTGCGTACGCTGCCCCTGCGCCTTAGACACATATCACCTACGCCTTCCCCCTAGCATATTCATATGTGCTGCACTATTTCTTTATGAGAAATAGAATCCTAATACTATTCTACTTTCTATACAATATTCTATTTGTTGCAGCTCCACTAGCTATTTACTATAATGATGCTGGATCAAGGGAAATTGCTCTTGTTGCTGCTGCGCTAAGCTGCTACACTACGCTACAGCTTCCCACAGCATTTTACTATACGCTTACCTATTTTTAACAAGAAACTAGTTACCATACTATTCTAACTATAATTATTAAGCTAACTTACTCATTAAGCTACTTATTATCTACTAAACTTGTCAATGTTTGTATTTCTATTTAATATAGTTTTACCCCCTTAAAATTGCGGTAATAAATTCTAATTAATTCCTATCGTACATTATCCATCCTATGTAGTCGTTCCGTAGTTTATATGTCACTGTCTTTACGCTGTTTACTTGTAAGTCATACAGTTTGTCCTATGTCAAGTGAATCAATTTACTCTTTCAGAGTGTTCTTACTTTCTGTCGAACCGTTGCAGCCAATCAACCAGCCGCTCTCAGTGCGCATGCCTACATTCATGCATTCACCAATCGCAAGCCAGCTGTGTAGGGGTCGCCGAGGTTGCCTCGGCTTGTTGCGCTGCCCTACGCAGCGGGTGGAGCAGGTATCTTCCTTGGACGGTTAGGTAGGAGGGAACTAACAACCTTCTGATGTGTCTGGATCCGTTTATTCCACGTGGTCAAGCGACCGCGTATACATGGCTCTGTATCGACTGTATAAAAGACTGTACGTCGACTGTATAAAGACTGTACGCCGACTGTATAAAGACTGTACGCCGACTGTATAAAGACTGTACGCCGACTGTATGCTTAGCACGACGATGTCGACTCTCTGCTGACTAGAAGTCAACAACTTGCTGGCTAAAAGTCGACTGCTCACACTGGGAACGACGACGATGTCGTCGTGGTGTGCGGGGAACGGAACGGTTCCACCACTCCTGCACAGTCCGCAGGGAGGGGGTAACCGATCCCCACAGCTGTGTGGCGATGCCAATAGTGTGATTCAGAAAACCCTAGATTATATTAGGTTAAGTTTACCTTCTATATATTTTATGTTCTATGTTTTAAATATGATAAATAGCGGGAAATTTCGACGCTTACTCTCAATTGCGTTTAAGCGTCGGGAAGTCTCAACTTACAAAGTCAGTGATATTAAAGAAGTTTATTAAGCTAAAGGATCGTTCTTATTAAAAAGCTCTCCCACATTAAATAAGTTATTTGAATACGTAGTGCGCGCTAGAATATTAATACCGCACCAACGCGCTACAACTGGTGCCGAAACCCGTTTGTTCGTTCTTGTGTAGTAAATCCAAGCAATGGAGACTAGGCAAGGAGCATCGCAAATCAAGCCGAAGGCGACAGCGTTGCCTGAGACGAAGGCGACAGCGGTGCTCGAAAACGGTTCGAACGACTTTAGAAGCGCCAAGCTACCAAATTTCTGGCGGGATGATCCAAGGCTTTGGTTCGCGATGCTCGAGAGAGAGTTTGCGGCCTATGGCGTGAAAACAGACGCCGTAAAAAGCGCCGCTGTTATCCGGCATTTGGACAACAGCGTCGTTAGAATAGTAGCTGACATTACAACGGCCCCTCAAACCGAGGAGACATACACAGAAATCAAAACAGCACTGATAGCTCGGCTGGCAAAAACGGACCGAGAGCAGCTCAATCAACTTCTCTCCGGCGTCGAGCTGAATAATAGAAGGCCGTCGGAGTTGTTGAGAGAAATGACTCTGTTAGCTGGAACAAGAGTAAGCGAGGACGCGCTGCAAATGCTGTGGCTTCAGCGATTGCCGACCAGAATTCAGGAGATCTTAGCAGTCATGGAGGACTCCGGTTTAAAGAAATTGGCGGAGCTGGCGGATAAAACTATGGAAAGGTCAACCCCGTACGAAATGGCCGCCATCGTTCCAGCGGAAGTGACGCCAACGCAAGAGCCGCCATTGCAAGCGACGCCATTGCAAGTGGCGCCATTACAGGCGACGCCGCCACCAGCGGCGGCATCCATGAGCACGGAAATAGCTGCGCTTACGCGAAGAATTGAACAGCTGGAATCGGCGGTACGCACCAGTTTTCAACGACGCCCACGCAGCAGTAGCAGGGGACGCTACTATAGGGGGCGCAGTCATTCGCGCAATAGGAGCCGACAGCGAACTGAACTCTGTTATTTTCATGACAGGTTCAGAGAAAATTCGTTTAAATGTAGACCTCCGTGTAATTGGACGGGGCCCGACAAAAGATCTGCTTCGGCGGAAAACTAAGTAAGTCGTCTTTCGTTGAGACGGTGGAAGACGATTTACACCGACAGAACCGTCTCATTATCTTAGACACCAAGTGTGGTACAGAGTTTCTAATCGACACAGGCGCAGAAATTTCGGTAGTGCCTAAAGGAAACTCTAACACACAGAAACAGATGGCCAATTTTAAATTGTACGCAGCAAATGGAACTGAAGTTGATACATATGGTAACAAAAATCTGACTGTAAGCCTTGGGTTACGACGTCAGTTTCCATGGAAGTTCATTGTGGCCAATGTCGCAAGAGCAATAATTGGAGCTGATTTCCTGCATCATTTTAATTTATTGGTTGACCTACGGAAGCGCAGGTTGATCGATCAACAAACTCAACTATTCCAAACAGGGAAAGTAACAAATACACCTGTACCATCCATTTCTACAATAGACAGCAAGAACAGGTATAAAGCACTTTTAAACGAATACAAAGATATTACTAAACCCTCAAGCAATAGCATCAAGAGACATGGCGTGCAGCATTACATCGTTACGCAAGGACCACCCATCGCAGAAAGAGCTCGAAGATTACCACCAGAGAAACTTCAGGCAGCCAAGCTGGAATTTCAGCTCATGCTCAAGGAAGGAACGGTAGTACCATCGAAAAGTCAATGGGCAAGTCCGCTGCATCTGGTAAAAAAGAAGACAGGTGAATGGCGACCTTGCGGCGATTACCGCAGGTTAAATAGCGTAACCTTACCAGACAAATATCCGTTACCACATATCCAGGATATAGTGCAGAATTTTGCCCAGGCGAAGGTATTTACCGTTCTGGACTTGATGCGAGCATACCATCAAATACCAATAGCGCCAGAAGACCGCGCTAAGACAGCAGTGATAACACCATTTGGATTGTACGAGTACGCAGTAATGCCATTTGGTCTTTGTAATGCTGCGCAGGCATTTCAAAGGCTAATGGATAATGTGCTGCGAGAATACGATTTCTGTCAATGCTATATTGACGACATTATTAAAGCATCAGAAAATGTAGAACAGCACCAGGAACACCTGGAAATGATTTTTAGAAAGCTGAGGGAAAATGGCCTCACAATCAATTTGGCAAAATGCCAGTTTGCAAAAAGTGAAGTAAATTATTTGGGGTGTTGTGTCACCAGTAAAGGTATCGCACCGTTGGATGAACGAGTAAGGGTCATCCAGGAATATCCGAAGCCGAACAATATTAATGAGCTACGGAGATTTTTAGGAATTATCAATTTCTATAGGAGATTCCTATCAAAGGCGGGCGAGACACAACTCCCATTAAACAAATTGCTCATAGGAGCAAAGAAAAAAGACAAGCGACCGATTATTTGGACAGCAGATGCAGAGGAAGCTTTTGCAAAGAGTAAAAAGCAGGTTGTGGACGCAACCCTCTTGCATTTTCTGAAGCCAGACGCGAAGCTAGCGTTAACAACAGACGCTTCGGATACAGCAGTAGGAGCAGTTCTTGATCAATGGAATAACAATCGCTGGGAGCCCATCGGATTTTTTTCTAGGAAACTAGAGAAGGCACAAACCCGATATAGCACGTATGACCGGGAACTTCTAGCGATTTACAAAAGCTTAAAATACTTCAAACATATGGTGGAAGGTCGACAGCTACTCATCAGAACAGACCATAAACCATTAGTTTATGCCTTCCTCCAAAAATCGGATAAAGCATCTCCAAGACAATTAAGACAGCTTGACTTCATAGGTCAATTTTCAACGCATCTGGAACATGTTTCCGGAGACAAAAATATAGTTGCAGATTCACTATCAAGAATAGAAGAAATAGATCTACCAATTTTAATATCCACAGAAGAACTAGTTAATGCACAAAAGGACGATCAGGAACTGAAAAGCATACTCCAGGAGACAAGGCAAAATAGCAAATGGAAATTACAAAAATTGAAGATAGATAATACAGATTCTTACGTTTTTTGTGATACATATAATAGTACAACCAGACCATACATTCCACAATGTCTCCGGAGAGGCATATTTGACAAAATACACAATTTATCGCATCCAAGCGGTCGTACAACGAAGAAAATAATAGCAAGGACTTTTGTATGGCCACAGATGAGGCGTGACATTACTGAATGGGCACGTACTTGTGAAGCGTGTCAACGCAGTAAGGTTCATAGGCATAACCATAAGCAACCTAAACACATACAAATACCATCAGGCAGATTCGATCATATAAATATGGATATAGTTGGCCCTTTACCACCATCGAAAGGATACATTTATTGTCTGACGATTATGGATAGGTTCTCGAGATGGCCAGAGGCGATACCCATTAAAGATCAGTCAGCAGACACAGTAGCAACAGTATTTTACAATAATTGGATTAGTAGATTCGGTACACCTCTTACAATCACAACAGATCAGGGTACGCAGTTTGAGTCCCAGTTATTTAAATCACTATTAAGATTATTAGGCTGTGAGCGAATCCGGACCACTGCTTACCATCCAGCTTCCAATGGACTTATTGAACGGTGGCATCGTTCTTTAAAAACCGCAGTAGCCTGTCACGGTAATAAGGACTGGACAGAAGTGCTACCCACAATACTTCTCGGATTAAGAACGAGTTATAAAGAAGATATAAAAGCATCCGCAGCAGAGATGTTGTATGGTAATGCTATCAGACTGCCAGGCGAATTTTTCATCGAGCAGACTCAGCCTGAGCCGGAAAATTTTATTAGCAAGTTCCGACAACATATTAGACAGATTAAACCAATACCCACTGCGCACCATATCAGGAAGAAACCGTTCACCCATAACACACTGTATACTTGCACACATGTTTTTCAGAAACTAGAGACTAAAAAGCCACTCGATCCATCTTATGAAGGACCTTTTGAGATTTTGGAACGTGTTAAGGACGATATTTTTAAGATAGATTATAAGGGAAAACCGATCAACGTTTCGATCGAACGGCTAAAACCAGCGTTTTTAAAAGATAATCATAATATTACACCTAATTTAAGAACTTATAAAAATACCAAAAGAGTTAAATTCGCAGCTTAAATGTTTTGTTGCGTCGCGATTGGTGGGATATGGGGACTTTGTGTAGGTTCGGTTGCCCGTGGAGCGCTGAACCGCTCTGCTTGTGGAAAAGCGCGGAATATTCAAAGAACACCAACTTTTATAAAGACTTTTGTAATGATTTACTGTTTTATTGCAAGAACTAGTATTGATTTGTACAAGTTGATCTGAGTGCGACTCTAGTTGATCTCGTCTGCGCGACTGTAGTAGATCTTCTGATGTGCGAGGCTTCTTCTTTTTCCCATTACGGCTCTGGTTCCTCTTCCTGGGTTCCTTGGTCCTCCTTCGAAATCGTCCTCGTCCAATGGGGTTGGTTCTTGTTGAGTTTCTATTCGTCTTTGGGCGCGTGGAGGTGGCAATGCTACGCTTCTCGGTAAGGGCGTCAGGGTACGCGCGTATTTGGGGAAAACGCGGGAAAGCTGAGGAAAAACGCGCGAGGGTCGGAGAAAGCGCGCTGAAGAGTCGAGTGGCTCTTGAGAGGTCCTTTTGTTCAGCGGTAGAACATGTGGCGGCCAGAACAGGATATCGTGGGGCTTGACAACCTCCGGAGGTCGTACGTGATTCAATAGACTTTAGCCAATTCTTTATGCTCCGTAATAAGTAACCTTTAGTATCTTCCAAGTGAAGTGTTCTGGGGTCCAAATGCTCCGAGTTTCCCTTTTGTTCGACAACCTATTGCTGGTACTTAAATAATGTACAGCTTTATTTATCGCGCGTATGCTCATCCGGCTTCGAATCTCGCTCCTAAGTTATTATCGCTATCGATAATTATATTTATATTGTCGATCATCGGTTCGATATCACTAGACATTAACCCTAGTTAACGCGATAGCGTAACAGTTTAAACTGCTTAGAGGGGAGTGATGTGGCGATGCCAATAGTGTGATTCAGAAAACCCTAGATTATATTAGGTTAAGTTTACCTTCTATATATTTTATGTTCTATGTTTTAAATATGATAAATAGCGGGAAATTCCGACGCTCACTCTCAATTGCGTTTAAGCGTCGGGAAGTCTCAACTTACAAAGTCAGTGATATTAAAGAAGTTTATTAAGCTAAAGGATCGTTCTTATTAAAAAGCTCTCCCACATTAAATAAGTTATTTGAATACGTAGTGCGCGCTAGAATATTAATACCGCACCAACGCGCTACAGCTGCCCATCCGCTGCTGCCACCCATCGGTCGAGCCTGTCGCTGCAAGTCTGTCAGTTTTTCGTCGAGTATTATCATATTCGTTACTATTTCTGTTCTTTTATACATTTTCCGCGCACGTCTTCGGTACACCGCTCTCACAGTGCATAAGTCTGTTTTGTTCGTTTGTTAGTTCTGTTTACGTCGGCAATTACACCCGGATATAAGCAAAACACGTTATTTCTGTTTCTCGTCGCATTAACCTACAATTAATCGTTGCATTATATTTGTTCTATACTATTCTACTTGTTGCAGTTCCGACTAGCTGCTGGCCCTGTCTCTACCCGATGCATCGCCCTACGCACTACGCTACATCCTACCGGTAATATTTCGTTCTATATCGTCACCAGTCACAATTGTATCACTCGTTCTTCAAGCTAATTTCAATTTTCTTTTAAGCTGCGACTCTTGCGTGTGCAGTCCCTGTGCCTGTGCATCACATCGACCACTGAAGCCTACTTAATTAATACCACTAGTGAACACCACTCACAGTTTGTAACTCTACAATATTCTATGTGCAATATACGCATTTATAAACTTGTACCGATGTTAATTTATTGCAATTACCTCCCGTTACCTAATAGAATTAACTAATTGTAACTAACTAGCTGTGTTATGCTTGCGCACTGCCCTAGGGCAACTACACATCACAGATTTTCACTCTTCTAGCGCTGCATCGCCCTTACGACCTGGCACGCAGCTGCCGCTGTCACATGTCCAGCCTTATTTTCAGGCACGCCTCCCATTAGGGGGGAGGGTCAAGTAAACTGAAATTTTTTCACCTTTTTTTTTTTGCTTAGAATATTATTTTACTATCTGGAGAATGTGCTCTGAAAATTTCAAATAGAAATTCGAAGTCTAAGTGTACCTACAACGTCGTTAAAGTGACGCGCTCCGAACAGTCCGGAGACTGTTCGGCAGGCAGACCTCCCTAATTTGAGAGTCGATATTGCACTTGGCCGCAATGTGTCCAAGTCCGTGGCATCGGTAGCATCTTATAATGTTTGGTAATACTCTTACACGGCACGGCAGAAAGCCTACTCTTACCTTTCTCTCTCTGATTATTTTTCCCAGCTCTGGGCCGTCAACGCAATTGACCATCGCCCGCTGGGCTCCTCCAAATCCAGGCCGCATAGAAATGAGACGGTGTTCGCTACCTGGAAGCACCTGCTTGAGCGTTTCCACCATTTCCTCCCGCGTAGTCAGTTCGTCGATGTCCAGGATTTGTATTGTCTTCCTCTTGCTGACACTTTTAACACTTGCCGCACTGCCCATAGCTTTTGCTATTTCTTCCCGAATCTCCTCTATTTGTCCAGGCCTTGTCTCTTTTGCAAACTGCAACAGGAGAAAGCCAGCCGCGGTTTTCCTCGCTGCTGTAACTTCCACCTCTTTGAAGCACTCCTGACTTTTTACTTTTTTCAGCACTTCCGCATACGTGATGCCCTCGCTGGCTTTCACAGTTATAGCTGCTGGAAGTTGCTTTGTTTTTGGCCGAGTATTCTTGTTCCTTTTTGTGTCTCCATTGTGTTTCGCTTTTCCTGCAGTGTCTTGTGCAGCGCTGTCGCCTGCATTACGCTGGTTTCCCTTACCGACATAAGGTGCAGATCTGCGCACCCCGTTCTGCTGGCGATCCCGTCGCCAATCCATTTCAGTGTCTGTCCGAGCGGAGGCGTCCTCCTGGTCAGAGTCTATTCGTCTTACGTGCCTCCTTTTTCTCGTCCCGGCAACAGGCGAATCTGCTGTATTACCAGCTATGAATTTCCTCTTCTCTTCCTCGTGCCTCTTGGTTTCTTCTGTTAACTGGAGCTACGCCTGCAGCAGCTTGTCGCTTCTCTCCTTCAATATGTGTCTCACTCTGCTTAATTCATTCTCTTTTTCAGTCACTTTCTGTTCTGCAGCAGTCTGCGCCACCTTACATGTCGCAGCATCCTCGCACATCTCCTTGAAAAATGTCCTCATGGTCCGCAAACCAATCAGAGGGTTCGCAGAAGCCCCTTCTTCAAGGCACAGCCGCACCAGCTTGAATTTGTCATTCAAGCTGTTGATTTCTCGTTTTAATAGTGCAGCAACCTTAGGACTGCCGCTGCATTTTTTACTAAACTCCACCATCTCTTCGAGCATTTTCTTCATCAGTTCTTCTGCACCTTGGAGGTTCCTCAGAGTATCATTTACCCTTCCATACACTTCCGCCCAATTTAGAGCATCATTGCCGACTTGGTCTTGAAACTCCTTTAGCGGCGACCGCACCGTCGGAGACTGCAATATTTCGTCGCACTTCCCGACGGTCCTAGGCGTTCTCGCGCATTGCGGTCTTTCTCCATCGACGTCCGAATAATAATAATCGTCCATGTCCTGTCCCCATGCCATGTCAGCCTCGGTGATTTTCGCGATGTCGATCATTTCAACCACCGCTTCTGGCAGGTTCCTCTTCTTTGCACTTATATTTGCCATTTCAAGGTTTGTCCCACCTCGTGGTCGACTTAACCTCAAACTCCTTGAACGCAACGTCGCACACTTTTTACTTTTGGCCGCATGAAATATTTAATATTCCGCTACGAGCCCCGTCGCACTGCTCAATTATTAATATATATCCGCAATTTACGCAAAACTGTCGCTTCTCACGCATTTAATCGAGCCTCGTGGTCGGGTTAACCTCACTGCTCGCCACGCGGTCACGCACTTTCGTTAATTTTTCGCCGCGTAGAAATTTGCCGTTTTGAGCCCCGTCGCACTGCTCAATTATTAATATTTATCCTCAATTTACGCAAAACTGTCGCTTCTCACGCGTTTAATCGAGCCTCGTGATCGGGTTAACCTCACTGCTCGCCACGCGGTCACGCACTTTCGTTAATTTTCCGCCGCGTAGAAATTTACCGTTTTGAGCCCCGACGCAGTGCTCAGTACTAATTTGTCGCTTCTTTAATTCCCGATGCACACTCAATGTACCCGATGAATAAAGATTACGCCACGCACTTTATGCGTTACCTCTCGCACCACGCCACGATGCCCTTAACGAGGTTAGAAAAAGTTCACCAACGATTTTCCGGTATTAAATTCACAATGTTAATCCTGTACTTTTCTCAATATTTGGCACTCGCTTGCTACTTCTACTTTACGTAGCTTTCGCAATTATGCGGGCCAATGTTCTCAATTATTTATCACTTTAGTGCGGAGCACTTTCACGACACGTCCGCTCGGTACGATGGCCAGAGCGGAACTCGGGTGGGTCCCGACCTGGCCGAGTCCCAGTTTGGTTTTAGAGGGGGACGCTCGACGATCGATGCGATCAGTCGAGTGAGGTCCCTCCCGGACTTGGCCACGTCCCAGGGAGGGGTGGCGTTGGCGGTCAGTCTTGACATCGCCAACGCCTTTAACTCCCTTTCCTGGGGGCGTATCGGGGGGAGGGGGCACTCGCTGATCACGGAGTGCCCCTCTACGTGAGGATGGTTTTAAGGAACTACCTGAGGGACAGGTGGGTCGAATATCCGGGCAGAGGTGGCCGGTTGTGCACGAGGGAGGTTGATCGCAGCGGGATCGGGAGGTAAACGATCCCGTCCGATGCGAAAGGCGGAGGGTCAGGGCTCGCCGGTTGCGTTCCCGCAGGCTGGCGAGGTCTCCCCCTCCCGTGATGTAAAAGCGGTGACGGTCCGAGGGACGATTGGTTGTGTCCCCCTCCCGTCTCTCGGATAACCGTCACCGCTGACTCAGTAGACGGGCGGCTCTGCTGTGGGAGGATTATGTCCTCCCGGTATCCCGCAGGGCTGCCCGACAGCCAGAAATGGCGTCGGATTTAAAGGAGGGGCGGGCTCGCTGGCCGTTTCCGCTGGCGAGATCCCCCCTACCGTGGTTTGAATGGTTGACGGGCCCGAGGGGCGTTGAGGTGTTCCCCCTCAAACCCCTGTTGGACGACCGTCGCCAGGTCCCGAATGCGGGCGGCCCTGCCGGGAGGAACTATCCTCCCAATTCCCGCAGGGCCGTCGGAGAGCCGGGGGCGACTCGGGTGGGGACCCAGTCGCCCTTATCACGGTTTGGGGAAGGTTGGCCGCGGCGGGTGTTATCCCTGGCGCGGCCAGGTGCTATTACAGTGGAGTTTTTCGGAGCGTCCTTCTGACCCTCCCGAGGGTAGGGCCGCAATGGCCGGGCGTGGGGAGGCACCGGAAGTTGTCTTCGGAGGTCACGGGGACTCCCCTACAAGCGCCGAGTATAGGTAACCGGGGTGGTTATAGTCGGTAAAAATCCGGCACTACCTCCTGCTCTCCCCCAGGGCAGGAGGTGTAATTGAAGATTTCCACCTCATGAAAAAAAAAAGGTGTTGATGCACGGACATGGACGTGCTGGACAAAGTCACGGCCTGGGATGGAGAGAGACTCAGCTTCAACCCATCGCGATGATAGCGGAGATCCCTCGCATTCACGAAGCTCATAACCATCGGCACTAAAATGCAGCCGATGGTTCCACCACTTGTCCCCTAGGTGTTAGGAGGACAGCAGTAGGCCATCGCGTGTAAGAGCACGCAATGCCCACTGCAGCCTCCTCACAACCCACGGGGAGTCCGCAGCCGCCCTGATAGATGGCGATTGCGAACGTCCCAGGCTTAGTAGGCGTTGGCGCATCAAGCCTGAGACCGTGGAGGCGAGCGACGGAATACCGAGTCCTCCGCCCGCGATGGGTGCGTGCACAAAGACAGCTGGGATGTTCTTGGGCAGCCTGAGCCATCGTCGCCCAGCAATACGCGTGAGGAGATCCAATGCTCTAAGCTTACCAAGTGTGGCATTTGCAAGCACCAGCACGTGATAAATGCGAGGGAGCAGCTTGAGTTGCTGCTGGGGCTTCAACGGTGCCCGGGTTATCCGGTCGAGGTAGAGTTGGAGTTCCACCTTGACCTTCCTGGGCCCTGAGGCGGAGAAGTCGACCCCGAGGTACCTCCATTCTGCAACTGTTGTTATTTGCGGAATCACCGACCAGCTCGCCCTCCAGACACTCCAGGGCCAGCTGGGAAAGGATGTCCGTTTCCCAGCCTCGGATATTCCGGACCACCGGGATACGACCCCGGATGGCACTCGGAATATCCGGTATTAAGTGGCCCAGCAATGACGTGGAGGCTGGAGGGGAGCTAGCCGGGGTCGTTGGCTCACCATGCCTGCTGCTAGATGGTGTTGAAGCGCTTGCCGGGGAGGAGTGAGGCGCAGCGACCTCAGCATCAGTGGCAGTTTCGCCACTGATACTAAGCGCTGACGCCACAATATCTTGCATGATTGCTTCGAGAAGGGCCCGGTACTTCTGGCCCCGGCGGACACCCTTGATTGCCTCAAGAGTCCTACCGGGGACCAGAGTTATGAGGTGTTGATTCACAAACAGGACCCCACTCTGGACAGCCAATGCCTCCTCCCTAGCCATGAGGCGAAGTTCTTCAACGCCCCACCGGCGCTTCGCAGCAGGCAGCTCTATTTCCTCATTAACAATGGCCGGATGAGCTGCCCTTCGATGGACACCCAGCCCGATCCTCGTGAGGAACTCACGATTACAGTCCGGGCAAGGGAACGGCGTCGGGGGTGCTGCAGGGGACACACTATCACTTTGGGGAGCGGGATGGGGTGTCGTCACTTCGGTCGACGATTGGGCCGCAGGACCGGCGGGCCGAGGCCCCCGCCGGAGACTATAATTCCTTGTACTCTTTGGGCCTGCGGTTACCAGGTCAGACGTGGTGGCAATCCGACGGACCTGGACGGGGCAGTTCCTGCCCCGCCAAGCCAGAGCCCCGTTAGCCACCAGCAAGCTGGTGCCCAGGTCCCACCACGAGGGGGGGGGGGGGTTGGCACATGTTGTGGCTCAGAATACACCTCACCACAACTTTGGGTATGTATCAATACGGACACCGTCAGACGAGGTATGGTGAATACCAAGCCATGGAAATGGGTCCGTATTGACCTTGCTGGTCATCGTTGTTCTTTGGTGGAATCACCCAGGATAGGTGCACAGCTGAGACCTCCCGTGAGGCTCTTTTCAAGATCTTACTCATTTACGCACCATTTATTCATAATATTTACTCTACACCCGGACAACAGCACTAACAGACCTAGCGTGGTCGCCTTCTAGCAGGATTGTACCTGGACGCAATGTTGTTAAATCGTCTCCAATTCATCCATGAGCCCCACAGCACTCGAGTGGTTAAGCTCCGCATCTGAGACTTAGTTAGTCCCAGAGTACGGAGCTCACTTTCAATACTTTCCTACTTTCCGGTCATGAACCAGATCCAACGATCCTTCGCTAGACACAACCTGTGCGTCTACCACGACCGCCACTCGTCTACTGGCGATCGTAAGATCAGGTCTACGGAGCCCAACGGACGTAGAGAAGGCTTGCTCCTCCCCTACCGCCCATCCCTTCTGTCGAAGAAACTCAGCTGCTCGACGGCACAGATCGTTGTGCCGCAGGATCCTACCCCCGTGCGTCCGGAAACAACGCTCAACGCAGTGCGACGGGATCTCCTTCTCAGGATACCCAGCGCGACAGCGAACGTCGCGTCCCTCGCACCCGCGGGAGACCCTAACACTCGACGGTAAGCAGTTGGCGTGCACGTGATGATAATGCACGTACTCTGCACCTGGGATAGCAGATCACATTGCGTCAAGACCCGCGGGGGCCATCGCAATGATTTGTTTCAATTAGACAGTCGGATTCCCCTAGTCCGTGCCAGTTCTGAGCTGAGCGTTGCATGGCGGCCGAAGAGAACAACAACGACGGAAGATCCGCCACGGAAGCCTCGCAGCAAGGAAGATCCGCGGGAGGCCAAGGCACGGGACCGAGCTTGGATCCCGGTTTCGCAATAATGCCTCTTTTCACCTCGCACAGGCCCGTCACGTCGGCCAAACCCACTTCCCGACCAAGCCCGACACGCCCCGCTCCTCAGAGCCAATCCTTATTCCGAAGTTACGGATCCAATTTGCCGACTTCCCTTACCTACATTAATCTATCGACTTGGAGACCTGCTGCCTATATGGGTACGAACCGGCACGACACCTCCACGTGGCCCTCTCCAGGATTTTCAAGGTCCGAGGGGAAGATCCGGACACCGTCGCAACTGCGGTGCTCTTCGCGTCCCACACCCTATCTCCCTGCTAGAGGTTTCCAGGGAACTCGAACGCTTATACAGAAAAGAAAACTCTTCCCGGATCTCCCGACGGCGTCTCCAGGTCATTTTGGGTTACCCCGACGATCTCTCTCACGAGGGCCCGATTGGTATGCGGTTCCGCTGCCGGGTTCCGGAATAGGAACCGGATACCCTTTCGCCTGACGGGTGTGTTTCTCTATCATATAGATTATATGTTTTAGGACACCTCATCTACATAGGATTTCTCTCAGGGCTTAGGATCGACTGACTCGTGTGCAACGGCTGTTCACACGGCCCTTCTCCACGTCAATCCTCCAGGGCCTGGCTGGAATATTTGCTACTACCACCAAGATCTACACCGACGGCGGCTCCAGGCAGGTTCACGCCCAGACCCTTCTGCGCACACCGCCGCGACCCTCCTACTCGTCAGGGCTTCCTGTAGGGCGGCCACCCGAGGGCGACGCGTCCCTCCCCACTTGCCGCTGACGGTGGAGTGTAGGCTCGACGCTTCAGCGCCATCCATTTTCAGGGCTAGTTGCTTCGGCAGGTGAGTTGTTGCACACTCCTCAGCGGATTCCGACTTCCATGGCCACCGTCCTGCTGTCTTAAGCAATCAACGCCTTTCACGGATTCCCATAAGCGTCCACTTAGGCGCCTTAACTCTGTGTTTGGTTCATCCCACAGCGCCAGTTCTGCTTACCAAAATTGGCCCACTTGGCACTCTGATCCAAAGTCTCGTGGCTTCACGTTTCATGCAAGCCAGAGATCTCACCCATTTAAAGTTTGAGCATAGGTTCTGGTCGTTTCGGCCACAAGGCCTCTAATCATTCGCTTTACCGTATGAGACTCGCACGCGTTCACAGAGGAACGAGTGAGTGCCAGCTATCCTGAGGGAAACTTCGGAGGGAATCAGCTACTAGATGGTTCGATTATTCTTTTGCCCATATACCCAGTTCCGACGATCTATTTGCACGTCAGAATCGCTACGGACCTCCATCAGGGTTTCCCCTGACTTCGTCCTGACCAGGCATAGTTCACCATCTTTCGGGTCCCAACGTGTACGCTCTAGGTGCGCCTCTTCTCGCAATGAGAACGAAACGCCCTTGGAGTGCGAGGCCGCATCCTAACGCGGCCCATCCTCCCTAGGTCGATGCTGAGGCCGACCTTCACTTTCATTTCGCGTTTAGGTTTATGCATCCCAATGACTCGCGCACATGTTAGACTCCTTGGTCCGTGTTTCAAGACGGGTCCTGAGAGTACCCAATGCAGTAGCGTTGCCGACCGGTAATTCGAAGCTTGGCCAGTCCGAGGACACCGCCTTCTAACAGCTGGTCAGGCCCGGGGACGGCACCAGGTCCGCGCCTCCGGGTTAAACTGACCTACCTTGCGGCGGGCCTGACGCACATACATTCAGAGAATGGATTGGTTGCGGCCCGATACCGTGCGAGTACCGTTGTGCAGCCGGCCAGGCGACCGAGGGTCTGACACGCGTCCCCTTGCGGCGACTCGGCAGGCGCCCAATCGGGCCGTAGACCGACACACAACGGGTCGCGACGTTCTACTAGGGGAGAAGTGCACGACTACGTTACCGGAGCATTCAGGCCGAAGGCGGCGTGCCCTTGCGATGTAACCACGAGGGCACATTCGGAGCATCGCACGCCAACGGGAGCCAGCCTCGTTGACGATGAATCTCCCCATTCGATCTTTTGGGTTTCTCAGGTTTACCCCTGAACGGTTTCACGTACTCTTGAACTCTCTCTTCAAAGTTCTTTTCAACTTTCCCTCACGGTACTTGTTCGCTATCGGTCGCGTGGTCGTATTTAGCATTAGATGGAGTTTACCACCCGCTTAAGTCTGCACTCTCAAGCAACCCGACTCTAAGGAGAGATCCTCCCGAAACGCGTACCAGTCGCTACGGGCCTGGCACCCTCTACGGGTAAATGGCCCCATTTAAGATGGACTTGGACGCGGTTCGACGCCACGGGATAAAGGGATCCTCCCGAACAGTACATTTCCCGGCTGCAGTACCGCGGGATTCAGTGCTGGGCTAATTCCTGTTCGCTCGCCGCTACTAAGGAAATCCTGGTTAGTTTCTTTTTCTCCGCTTAGTAATATGCTTAAATTCAGCGGGTAATCTCTCCTACTCTGAGGTCGTCTTGGTACGTCATCGAGAAGGGTACCGGCAAGGTACAAAAAGAAATAGAAAAAAAAATAACAACGGAAAAAAAAATGGGGAAAAAATCGCGCGAGACGCACGCTAGACATTCAATATAAATTCGAAACCGGGAACTTTTAACGTCCGTCCACTTGCGTTAGCAGGATAAATATATTATCTCCTTGCCTTTCACATTTCGGGGACTGGACGACCGGTTTTGGATGCGCGGTCTCGGCGATCGGCAAAACTAAGGGACGCAAACCCGGGGCGACCAATTTTATATCGTCCATATATATATAAGACAATTATCTAATCCAAGGATTTTCAAATAAACTAGAAATTGTTTCAGAGTAAACAAAGATACGACATTTAGAGTTTATTATATCTCACTTCTTTTCTTACACTCTAGGCGCTCTACAAACACTCTACGCTCTACCACGCGCGAGGCGCGGTACAATTTAAATTTAAGAAATACCATTTCTTTACATCTCTCCCACCCGGGGTGAAAATCCTCAATAATTTTTCTTTACATGTTTTCCTCTTGTTCTTCGTCGTCCGTATCCTCTTCTTCTATTCTAATTGGTTGTACATAACTTGGTTATATGAAAAAAGGTTGATTCTGTTTTCTTTATTCCAGTGTTGATTTTGTAAATAGAATTTGATATTTTCTCGATTATTTCAAATGGACCAATTTTTAGTTCATCTAACTTTCTTCTATTTAGTCTGTTTCCGTTGTCTACATAGACTTTGTCTTCAATGTTGAATTCATATTGCTTTCGGTTTTTATCGAATAATTTTTTGTTGTAGTTGTGTGATTTTATTGTGTTTTCTAATGCTATTTTTTTGTCCTCAATCCAATTAGCTTCCTTCTTCTTTCTCTTTATTTCATTTGGTAAGATGGTTACATCTGTACCATCTAATAAGTATTTTGGACAAAGTCCGTGACTGAGTGTTCTGTCTCATTATATTTATCTACACATTCTTCCAAAAGCAAGCTTTTTTCCCTTCTTTTTCGTTCATCTTACACCTTATTTTATTGACTAGCGTCTGATTTAGACTTTCGTTCAAACCGTTCGAGAATGGTGTGTTAACTGCAGTAAAAATTAGTTTTACATTATTCCTATCCAGTGACTCTTTAAATTCTCTAGAATTGATTCCAGGATATTGATCCGTGAGAATCACTCCAATTTCATCTGTTTCTAGTACATTCTTCAGTAGTTTAATAAAATCACTCGCACTATGCGTTTTTGAGGTTGCGATAAAGGCGTATCGTGTAAAGAGATCCACTAAAACATGTAGATACTTTTTTGTTGATCTGGATCCTCCAAAACCACCAATTGTATCTATAGACATTATTTCAAATGGTTTTGTTGCTGGTCCTAGTTGTGACAATGATCCATATTTTCCTTGGCCTCTTGATTTTTTTTTTTTGCAGGTCTCGCAGTTTTATGTATTTTATTACAAAATCATATTGAGATAGATAATACGTTAGGTCTCCTAACTCTTCATCTGTTCTAGCTTTTATATTCATATTCTCTAGAGATTTGTGGTCTGAATATATAGTAAACGGGTTTCCCTATAAGCCAGTGTTGCCAGTATTTCACAGCTTCCTTTATAGCTAGACACTCCGAGTATATGGCCTTTTTCCTTTTTTGAAGTTCGTTTAGTTTTTTTGAAAAGTATGCCACTGGCTTATCTTTATTATTCGGTTGCGTTTGTTTTAATATTGCCCCAATACCCTCTAAAGATGCATCTGTATAGATTTTTATTGGTAAATCTTTGTCAAATATCTCCAATACCGGTTGGGAGCATAAAAGTTGTTTTATTTGTCTAAAAGTTTTTTCACATTTTTCTGTCCATACAAATTTCTCGTTTTTCCTTAATAATTTATGTAATGGATCTTATATTATTGCACTTTTCGGTGTGTATTCATTATAAAAATTGATTTACCCTAAGAATTGTCTAATGTTTATTTGGGTCTTTGGGGTTGGGAGATTTTTTATTGAAGTTACATTATCTTTTAGAGGTCTTACTGAGTTATTCTGTATTACATGGCCAAGACATTTTACCGAGTCTGAAGCGAATGTACATTTTTTAAATTTTAGTCTAAAACATTCTTTTATTATTGCTTCTAATACCTGTTTTACGTGGTTTATGTGTTCTTGAAAGGCTGGGGAATATATTAAAATATCATCAATGTAATTTTCCGCAAATCCTGTTAGTCCATGTTTCCTTACAACGTTGCTTAAAATTCGTTGAAAAATCGTTGGTGATGTTTTTAATCCATATGGTAGACAGGTCCATTGAAATTGTCCATTCTGTGTGACAAATCCTGTTTTTTTTCTATCCTCAATCCGTAGTGGTATTGACCAAAAGGCTGAGTTTATATCTAGTGTAGTAAAGTATTTACAGTTTCTTGTCTTTATTATTAAATCATCTGTTAATGGAAATGGTTGGGCTTGTGGTAAAACAATTTTGTTTAATTCTCTGAAGTCTATACATAACCTTCATCTTTTATTTTCGTCTTTTTTAAATGCCAGTGTTACCGGGGCTGCAAAAGGGCTGTAGGATTCTTCTATTAAATTTTTTTTTAGTAACATTGATATCTGCTCTTCTATTTCTCTTTTATCCTCTATCGTGCATCTATATGGTCGGTTACTACAGTATTTATCAACTAGTAAGTCTATATGGGCTTCATAATTTGGAACCGTTCCAATGTCGTATTTATCTTTTGCAAAAACTGTTTTGTATTCTTTCATTATTTTTTCTATTTCGTTTTTCTTTTGGTTGTCCAAATGGTCTATTGTAATTTCAAATTCTCCTTCTTGTATGTGTTCGTTAAAGTTTATCGAATACATTTCTATCTTTTTATCTTCATTTTCTTTATTTGTTGAGTTTTCCTCAATTTTATTTTGTATTTCTTTTATATTGGTTTTGTTTTTCTGTTTTATCTGCAATTTTTCATTTTGGGTTAGGCTAAATTTTCTTATCATATCTAACCCTATTATGAAATCTTCAAAATCTTCCTTTTCAACTATATATACATCCATCTCTTCTTCAATTTCAAAAATCTTTATCTTAATAGTTATCAAACCATCCGTTTTCTTTACACCATTAACTGTTTTCATATATGCATTATTTACATCTTCTTTTTTTCTTTCACTTTGATCAATCTCGAATTTATCAAAGAGATCTGTGAACCTGAATCATAAATGCCACTTATTTCTAACTTATCTTCTAATAATAGTTTGATCTTAATTAATGGTGTAATTATTCGTTTTTTTCATCTGTGTTTAAATCTAGTTCTATTATATAATAGAGTTATTATTTACATTTCTAGTTTTATTGGTTTTTTCATATTCGGTATTTTTTTTTCTAAACCAGCATGCTTCCTCCGGGTGATATCTAATTCCTTTATTTAAACCTTCACAAGGTTTTATTCTTCAATTTTTCTGTTAAAATCTAATCTACTATCTTTGGTTTTTGTAGAGTTTTTTTTGTATATCATAGCTTCGTATTTTCTAATTTTGTTGGACAGATCTGTGGTATCCTTGAGTTCATCTCTGTCTATTTTATTTAAGATAAATTCGGGCAGACCTGTTGCAATGAGATCAATCAATGTTGTGGAGTCTATAGATTTGTTTATATCTAGTATAAGTTTCTCTTTTTTCATTGCATATTCAATTAATGGTTCTTCTTTATATCTGAATGCAAAAGCATATGTGACCATATTCCATCCTCTGTTTGCAAATGTTTCTATGAATTTTCCTTTCCACTCGCGCCAATGAGTATCTGATGTTCTCTGGTTCGGTTCACGCGTCGTCCCGTCTGTAAGAATGATTTTTTTTCCTCTTCCCTTCATCTTCGCCTCGGCACAACACGAACGCTCCACCCTACAAAACAACATACACTTCGTTCGAGACTCCGTTCGGTCGAACACGCCCACAATCGGGGTACCGAAACGTCGGAAGCAGAGCGTTAACTCGAAAACACGCGTAGGCAAGCTCCGAAGCACGGTTGACGAAACGCGCGGACTTATCCTACGAACGTGGCTGGGTGGTCAACGGCGCGGCGGGCAGAGAGGCTGAGGGAAAGCGAGACAGGCGCACAGTGGTCCCAAATCCCGAAAACGTGGACAAAATTATTGTAGCGTGATTTGAACACTTAAGGTAATAGTGTGGTAGGTCGTTGAATTCGTATTGATGTCAGGTATCATATTCTATTGTCAAAAATATATAATAACATTTATAAATTGAAGGTGACCTTTAATTTGTTATTAAAAAGAAGATTTTGTACAATTTTTTATATTGATATTTGTAGAAGGCTGAATACTGATTAAGTTTTGTCTGAAACATTTTTTTGTCAAATCATTTTTATTACACTATAATTGAAAAACAAAATGCTTCATTTTAATTTTCTTCAAAATTCGCAGTAATTGGGAGTCTTGAAGTGTTTATAAATAATGATTGGGTACATCTCTTATCTAAATATATTTATTAGAGAAATTGAAGAAATGCGTATAAATTAAATAAATAAAATTAAATAAAAACGGAATACGGAATACGAATTAAATGAATACGGAAAATGGCGCCATAAGTGCATCTGCAGGTATCTGCAGCTAATTTTTCTCACATTGCAAGATAACAGTATAAACTAAATGCCTAAAAAAAAATTACCGCGGGATATGGCAGGATCTACAACTTTTTGCCTACATGAAAACAGTTTACTCATCACATTTTATACCTTATTTTGTACAAAACATTTCCTGATTTACACATTTAATGGTTATCAATTTTTAAAATACAACTACTGTAAAACATTGTACTTACTTCCACAAACAGCATCCATTTTACAGAATTTAAATTACTTTATGCTAAAAAAAGTTATACGCTTTACACTGAACGGTGTACACTTACGCTCACCTTCACGACAAATGCTTGACTAAAAAGACTAATGTTTGCATTGCAATTGCTTGTCAGGTTTAAAAATGAGACGTTTTTGACTTACACCCCGCCATAGGGACATCAATAAAGTATCCTAAGCAACGGTTAAAATGACCATACGAAAAAATTCATTTTTGGGGTTTTGACCACGTTTTCGGGCTTTGGGACCAATGTGAGGCGAGACGACGGGGAATTGTTCATCCCGTTGCAGTACTCGTGTGGAACTGTCCCTTCTTTCTCACTTTCCTCTCTCGATAACCGCACGGCGCGCATCGGCCGATACCCCAATCATCAGCGTTCGACCACTGCGTAAAACACCACTGTTTCGGATAGCTCGTTAGATTTTAATTTCAACACGTAACGGTGTGGAATTATTATAAATTAAGAACAATCCACGTATGGCACGACTCACATATATTTAACGTCACCGAACAAAACAATCATGTACAATAAAGCCACAGAAACAATAAAGCACTAGTAACAAATGATTGTATAAAGTCTCTCCCCACGCCTTTTAGCTCTTATCTTTAGAAATAGTTTAAACGGTAGTAAATCGTTTTAACTCTTATCGCAACTCTCTCTGAATACCTGTTATCTCTTTTGATGTTTGTGAAAACCGACAAATAGTATCCTCGCGCAACGGTATTTATACCGCTGCGCGGGGCAAAGAGCATGAAGAGATAAGTGGGGGAGAACGCTCGCGTTTGTCGCCACGGAACAGCGGTAGGCGCGAAGCTAACGAGCGCCCTCCCTACAAGCGAATTCAGAACAACCACCGTACAGGGAGACCTGGCACTAGGTGAAACGAGGCACGTCAAACTTCCAACGACGACCCACTCGATATGTGTGCGTATCGACGCATGTGCCGTGTGTATAGGTTTTGCGAACGGTGCCAAGGAGAACAGAAAAGATTCTCAACCATTCAATAACGATGGGGCAGGTGAAACACCACCTCCCAAAAGATACCTGGGGCCCTGTGTAACGAACATCAGGGACGATCCGGTCGCGCTCCTGCGAGCCCTTCCGTTCTGCCGTGCTCTTTTTCCAAATTTCATTCTCCTCAATTTCCTCCCCTCTCTCTCTCTCTCTCTCTCTTGATTATTTTTCTTCGCTTCTCTCTCGCGGACAGAGTTTCAATTTCGCCTTGGAAATCTGTTCTCTCGCTCACGCGCAAAGATTGGTTTCGGGCGACGTCGGGAGCGCGGTCTTTAAATGCGTTGGCATCCAGAACAAAGCGACCGCTAAAAGAGAAGTCGCAATGCACCGGGGCCAAACGCGACAAACGCCGACGAACGTCCAACGAACGTCCAACAATCGTTCGTACGTTGCGAAAGTCTCAACATTCCCCACTTTATTATCATCATCTCCTTTCTTCCTTCCAAACGCCCGAAACCTGTAAAGTTCTACGCGAACGACGGCGGGGTTCGTTCGGAATGGGAAAAGAAACGGGGCTTCACGTGAGCGAACGCAACGCAAGCAGTATTTAGTTACGTGAACGACCCTCAGCCAGGCGTGGTCCAGGATTTGGAATCCGTGGACCGCAATGTGCGTTCGAAATGTCGATGTTCATGTGTCCTGCAGTTCACACGTTGACGCGCAATTAGCTGCGTTCTTCATCGACCCACGAGCCAAGTGATCCACCGTTCAGGGTAATCGTATATAATTTTATTCATATTGTGTTTTTTGTTTCAATCCCTCTGGTACTTCGTTTCGAAATAAACAGAGACCCTACGCAACCCGCCAGCGCGCGCGGGAAGCGAGGGCGTCGCCAACGTCTCGAGGTTCGTGTATAGGAACCCATAAGAGACGAAAATTTTTGACGACACGATACGGTCCAGTGACGAGGCACGTATTGTTTCCTCTATGCTGCAAGCAAACTACCAGCGGCGTATTGCTTCTGTCGATCATACGACCAAGTGCCAGCGGCGTATTGCTTCGCAACATGTTATATGAAATAAAAATTTATTTCTCGCGCGTCCACGCGCCTCTCGAACACGCTTCTCGAGCGCCGAAAGACGCGTATCGAAACGCTTCTCCTTCGTTACACGCGATCGACGATCACGTCACCGGTCTTCGTGTAACGCACGACGTGGTTCGGGGTCTCGTAACCGACAACCTAACCGACAAGACGAATCCCCAAGCATAGTGCTGAGTCTCAACAGATCGCAGCGTGGTAACTGCTCTACCGAGTACAACACGCCGCCAGGTACCTAAGTCGTCTACAGACGATTCCGAGTCTCGACGTCGAACTTGGAGTACCCATGATCGACCGTTAGAGCGTCATGGCCACCGTCCGGCGGGATCCCGACGACGGATCCAAAGACGGATCCAAAGACAACCCGTACGGAAAACTGGGGCCCGTGCGAGGACCGGTCACGAGGGACGGCCACCTAGTAGTGTCACATTGTTTTGAGCCTTTCGACCCACAGGAGACTCCTAGATATATCGTTGCCTCCTTTGACTAGAAAGGGCACGGCCTTAGAGGCGTTCAGGCATAATCCCACGGATGGTAGCTTCGCACCACCGTCCGCTCGACCGAGTGCGTGAACCAAATGTCCGAACCTGCGGTTCCTCTCGTACTGAACAGGATTACTATCGCCACGACTAGTCTTCAGTTGGGTAAAACTAACCTCCACTGCTAGGAGCTGCCACCTTGTCGTGGTGCAGGGGCTTAAGTAGCTGCGATGAGTATGTATGACCAGTATGGCCCGAACACTGGTACCACGGGTGATGTTAAGGCCCCCAGGCCTGGTGCGCTCACGTACCTTCTCGGAGGACGTGGGCTCCCATCAGACCTGTGAACATCTGGGTTGGATTCGTGGTGGCAGTGGTAACCCCACATCGCGGGGTAGAGACGCGTGCGTTTTGGGGCGCAGTGCGTGCCTCGTTGCGTTCGATGACTCGACGTGTGAGTTGCGTTTCAACTCGCGCACCGTCCTGCAGAGACGGTAGAGATTTAGAACGGTCTCGGGCATGCCTGAGGTGATACGAGTCTTGCAACTCGGATTAACAGGTAGTACCTTTGGAGGGATCTCTTTGGGTGCGCGCTGATTGAGCGTATCTCAATCCCTCGCCCATGGGGGCCGTGTTGGTTAGGGCTTCGCGCCAGGCACAGCACGTTAAATCTCGAACGACTTATGTGCATGATTAGTGACGAAGATGGGGACACCGACTCCAGTGCATCCACCGTCACTTTAAGGAAAAGGCCGCGATCCTCAGAGGAATAGGACCAGAGGCGGCACTACATGAAGAGGAGAAGGGTCCAGAGCCCTGAGGTGGACATTTTTTTTCATTTAGTTACTCAGAAATTTTTGCGACGCGAGCACTAGCTCATAGCCGCCTTTTACTTATTAAGCTTAATTTTTCTCTTTTATTTTTATAGTTAGGTAAAATCAAAATTAGGTAAGTAAATTCAAGTTTTAACGAAATTCCAAATACATTAAATTATTCTAACATTTATTAATTAATTTCTTTTATTTTCAGGTAATACTTTATTTAGTTTAGGAATTTTACAGATCGGATCACTCAGCCGTCGAAACCAGTTCGACGTTGCCCGTCCCCGCCGACGTGGAGGCGGATCCGCTACTCTCTAGTTGGATTAAAATCTCTCTTCTTTTTTTAAATGCTTTAACGGTAAAGTTTGATAGTTTTTCAAATTTCTCTTCGGTATCTAATAATTTTCTTTTATCCGTTTCAATGTTTAAAATTTCCGAATATCTAAATTCACTATAAGCTGGGCATTTAAATAAGATGTGATCAACATCTCCCTCTTCCTCTAGATCGCAAATTTCACAAAATTTATTATTGACACATTTCCTTTTATATAGAGTACTATTTATAGGTCCATAACTTGTTATTAAATAGACACAATATCTTTTAGGCTTAAACCACTTATTCTTTATTTTAAATTTAACATCTTGAATAAAATGAAATGTGTCTCTACCTAGTGTATGTGTCTCGTTGTTCCATCTTAATTGCCATTCGTCATATATCATTTTTTCTATGTTAGTAGTTTCATCCTTAATTCTCTTTGTCTCATTTGCTATTTGTAGATTTTCTTTTTGAACGTAAGAATATGATTTCCATCTAGTAGTTTTGTTTATTTTTATTTTATTTATGAGGACCAGTCTAACGATAGCTAAGTCCAGAGGAAGAGTTCCAGCTAATACTTGCAGAGAAGCCGTAGACGTTGTTCTACAAGCCTTTGTTAAGGTAAGTGAAAAAGATCTTTGCGTTGCTAGCAAATGCCTCATAACATGTGTCTTTTGTATCTCACCATACCATATACTTGAACCATAGCTGACAATGGGCAAGAAAACAGCACTATAAAGAACCTTAATGATATTATATTTTAAGCCCCAAGTGTTCCTTACAACTCTCTTTAGAGCCATAACTAAATTTACTATTTTTGATCTTATAAATTTTGCATGTGAAATAAAATTCAATTTTTCATCCAATATAACACCGAGATATTTTATTTGTTCTGTAAGTTTTATTTTTATTTCATTAATCTTAATTATAGGAAGTCTTTCCCTATCTAATTTACCTTTAACCAACATTGCGAAAGTTTTGTTTGTAGATACTTTTAATTTGTGTTTTTTACACCATTTGTAAAGAATTCCCAGTCCTCTATCAGACATGACTTCAAGCTCAGATCTTGAATTTCCCTTAATAACCATGGCAAGATCATCGGCATATGCAATAATTTCATATCATCAAACACGTCCATACACCAGCACCAGGCTACTGGGCCAATAATCGAGCCCTGAGGGCAACCCTTTTGCATCCTAGTCTTGACCGTTTCAAACCGTGAGCGTACAGTCATACTCCTATTTTTAAAATAACTCCTAATTAATTTAATTAAGCTCATGCTACATTCAGCCTTTATCACTCTCTCTATAACAGTTGGCCACCACAAACTGTCAAAAGCAGCCTCGATATCGATAAAAATAACAAGAACATATTTTTTGTCCGTGCTTTCAATTCCGGTTTTCAACGCAGCCAGTGCGTCATCCGTAGACTTACGAGGTCTGAAGCCAAACTGCCGATCATTCACCATATTTCTACTCTCGTAATTATCCTGAATTCTACCGATCATGATTCTTTCAAAGATTTTTCCCACTGTGGATAAGAGGGCAATAGGCCTGTACGAGCTAAGTAAAGATCTGTCCCTCCGGGGGTCCTTTAATATTATCTTTAAATCAGCACTCTTCCACGCAATGGGGAAGGTACCATTATGTAAACAATTATTAAAAAGATGTAACAAAATAGATTTATCAGAATGTAAAAGTTTTAAAATTAATTCGGATTGAAAACAATCCTCACCCGGAGCTTTTCGTTTTTTGCATTTCTTAATAGAGGCATAAATTTCTTCAAACGTAATTTCAGGTTCTAAATTATAATTTTTGTATACACTATTCCCCTTTTTAACCTCTTTATGCTCCTCTGTTTCGTCTTCTATCTCGTCCCTTGGCACACATCTTTCTAGCAACTTTTTAGCAGTTTCTTCCCAGCTTAAAGTAAGCTCTCCCGAGGGGAGCCTAAGAGAACTCAAAAACTCCTCTTTATGGATCTTGTTTCTAATTATCTTATCTACAATACCCCAAGGGTCCCTATTTCCTTCCTTGGTTACGAAATTTTTCTAAGAATCTTTTTTGAATTTCCTAACGATTGCAACATATTTATTCCTTATTATTCTAAATTTACGCTCATACTCTGGAATTAGTTCTATATAATTCAACCTTCTAGCTCTTTCCAGTTGCTTTTTGTGCTTATTGGTTTCCAATCTTAATTTTTTAATCTCCTCGGACCACCAAGGTACCTTTTTTAGGGATATTTTGCCAACAACACTGGGTGAGGAGCTTATTAAAAATTCTTACAGCTTCATCGGGTTTTGCATGTCTTAATCTTTCTTTAACTTCATTACTAAATTTAGTTTTTACACTATGGTCGAAATCTTCCCGGTTAGCTTTTTTCAAATTAAAAGGTTTCCTAAGATTAGATAAATTATTCGAGCTAAGATTTTCTAATGTGTGCAACTTAAAGCTATTTTAAAAACAATTAAATTATGATCGCTAGCATTACAATCAATCACAACTCTCCAGTCATAAATAGATCTAGAAAAATTAGAACTGGCCAGTGTGATATCTATATTAGATTGTCCACTTGAGCTCATATAAGTGGGAATATTGCTTCGCTCATTTAATATAACTAAATCGTTCGTCAAAATAAACTCTTCCACCAATTTCCCATGTTCATCCGTCTCGCGAGAAAACCAAGCATCAGATTTGGAGTTTGAATCTAAAGTGATTACAAACCTCTTGCCTTTTAATTTTATTAAGATATTATTAATTAAGTCTAAAAAGCGTGAAATTGGCAAAGAATGCTGGCAATAAACATTTACAATATAAAAACAACATGCATTTGTATATATTTGGAAATAAATAACATGTTCAGAAGTGTCCGGAAAAACCAATACATTCAAGTTTTCGTACCTGACAACCGCTGCTACCCAAGGGGTTTTGCAATCCGGGTAATTCTCAAATGAGGAGAATTATATCCTCTAACTTTACTTCTAAAATTATACGGCTCCGGAATACATAAAATATCTAACTTAAATTCTTTAATTAAAACTTCTAACTCAGTAGCAGCAGCCGAGGAACGTTAAGCATTTATTTGTCCAATATTTAGCTCCATTTTATTTTCGACTTAAAAATCTCCAAATACTTTAGAAACTCCGGACACGTCTTACTCCTAACCTGGTGGCTTGTATCTTTTCTTTTGGCGCGCATGCAATTCAGACAAACAGGATTTTCTTTTTTCTTGCAGTCATCCCAGCCATGGTCTTTTGAACCACAAGTCTCGCAAAGTTGATCAGGAGAACTACAGAACTTTGCAATGTGCCCATGACCGTGGCAATTAAAACATCTAGTCGTATTTAAAAACTCTCTAATCCTATAGACCCTCCATAACATGAAGACTCTACCCTTATTTATTAAGGTAGTATATATCTCACTTGGGACTTGGACTACCCAATTGACCCTATCTTCCTTAGTTTTGAAACAGTATCTGAATTCAATTTCATCCTTAGTAGTTTTATGAACTTTTGATTCCACATTTTTATTTATAAAATTTTCTAATAGATCTTCTTTCTTATAATCTTTTTCTACGTCGTAAACAATAATCGATGGATTAATCTTTTTTGGTTTTTCAATTTTTAGGCCTATGGACCCTAGGTTACTCTTTTTAATAATCTCTACATCGCATCTATCATTTACTTGCATTACAACACCTTTCTGTTTCATTTGTCTGATGCTTCTGATTTTTAACTATTGGTTGAATCCTTTAGCTTTTCAATAATAACTTTTTTCAATTCCTCATTATTACGCTTATCATTTTCATTTTCAGGTTTTAGTAGGATAACTTCGTAATCATCTTTTATTTTTCTTCTTTCAGGGACAAGCCCTCCAGGAACTGAGCCGGACGGAGCACGAGCTGCACCCTGCGCATAAGTTAAACCGCTAGAGGTACTCAACTTTAATTTGGCTTTTAATATTTCATTTTCGACTACTTCTTTCTGTAATCTGTTTTCGAGTATAGACCATTTGTCAAGTATAAATTTGTTTGCGAGGGCACCAAGTTTCCTTGCGTGCACTCGATTTTGTAATTGAGATTCAATCTAATTCTAAATAAGGGAATTAGATTGATTTAAAGCGTGGAGTCAAAGTCTGGTTTCACTTGATTTAATGTAGATTTAACTAATGTACACAGGATGTAATCTTAAGTAAGTCATAAATATTCTATTAAGATTTCTCGTAGTATTTAATTCTATAGTTTGTTTTACACCTTACTTCCTTAGCACTTTATTATAGTTTGGTTTTAGTTTTAAGAATAACTGGCGAGAGATAACTGTGCGAGAGAGCGATTAGCCTTCGCGCGGGTCTATTTATACAACAATTCGCTGGTTCCTTTTTGAGTGGAAAGAGAGCGCTCCTGCTTCCGCGCAATAGAGCTGTGAGCAGGAGAACGCGAGCGAACTGTTGCTATGCGCGTTTAGCTAAATCTTGAACATTCCGCCCGCCTCGCCTCGCAGTGCGAGGCGAAATAGTAAGTAATAGAAGTTCAGTGCAGTGCAACAAAGTAATGGAAGTTCGTTAAAGTGTGCCGGAAGAAAGGAAATTTACAGCTGTGATTCCGCCGATGAAGGAAGTAAACAAATTTGATGATTTGTAAGATGACGCGTCGAAGATGGACTTCAACAACTTGACGGCAGCCCCCCAGTGGCCACCGAAGTACAGGGCTGCAGCAGGATTGAATTCCCACGAAGTTCCTTCCTGGGACAGACGAAGGGCGAGCTCCTTCCAGCTGAGTTCAGCTGCTGAGAAGAACCGACGTAGCTCGCGGTCGGCGCCGATAAAGTTTGACCCTTGGTCGCTGTACATCGTCGCTGGGGTCCCACGACGAGAGATGAATCGGCTAAAGGCCGCGAGGATGGCACCAGTAGTGCAGTCGGAGACTAGCTCCATGTGAACTGCTTTCGTAGCTAGGCATACAAAAAGAGAAACGTATGCCTTTCTGGTGTGATGTCCTCTCCCCGACGAAGTTTTGACAAGGAAGGGCCCTGCATAATCGACACTAGTGTGCAAAAAGGGGCGCGAAGGAAGAACACGGGGAGAGGGGAGATAGCCCATTTGCTGGTGCGCCGCTTTGGCGCGCCAGCGCCAACAAACCGTGCACGGGGCGATTATGCGTTTAACCGCGTGTCGCCCCGCGAGGATCCAGTATTTTCTTCTCAGTGATGACAAGGTCAGCTGGATTCCTCCATGGAGGAGCCGATGGGAGTATGTCGTATGATTAGGGTGGTCAAGTGACCCTTTGCAGCTAGTATGACTGGATGCTTCTCCAGGTCATCGAGGAGGGAATGCTTTAGTCTTCCCCCCACGCGTAGTAAGCCGTTGTCATCGATAAATGGCGCCAGGCGAGATAAGGGACCACGTGCAACATGACCGCCTTGTGCCAGCAGTTTCATCTCCGTCGGAAAGACTGCTTGCTGATAAACACGTAATATGGTAAGTTCAGCTTTATTCAATTCCTTAGATGTAAAGTGGGGCGATACTTGCCGAACTAAGACTCGATCCTTTCTGGTGTGGAGAAAGCGAAGACACCACCCAACTGTGCGTAGCAATTGAGATAGCGTAGAAAACCGCTCGATTAATTCTATTATGAAACACGGGCTCGTGGTTGCGGCGAGACAGCTAACCTGCGGTATGCGAGCCTCCTGGTCAGTTGAACTAATGTTGACCAAGCGAGTCAGCAAGGACGCCGCGCAAAGTTCGAGTCGGGATAGAGAAACCTGCCGTAGTGGGGCAACGCGAGTTTTTGCGGCCACCAATGAAACGAAAGGTTTTACGTTTTCCGATAAGGATCTCAAGTAGATCACCGCAGCGTACGCCTGTTCCGAGGTGTCGGCAAAACCATGGAGTTCCATGTGCGTACCGCGTCCAGCATTAAAGATCCAACGAGGGATGCGAAGAGAGGAAATTGCAGGAAGATGCATGTAGTAATTACGCCAGTACTGCGCCTGAGCGTGCGGAAGTGGATCATCCCAATTTAATTTGAGCAACCAAAGCGATTGCATAAAGATTTTTGCTGCTGTCACTACCGGTGCGAGAAACCCTAGAGGATCAAAGAGGCGAGCCACCTCTCGAAAAACAATGCGTTTGGTGACAGCTGAATGAGCTGACACCGGCACAGCTAAGCACGGCCCTGTGACAGCAGTTTCGGAACTCCGAGGCTGCACCCTAAGAAGAAAAGTGTCGGCAGCAGATTGCCATTTCAGACCAAGAAGAGACGATACGCCATCGAAATTACACGCTAGCTCGCACGTATCCTTGCGAGCTTCAGCGGGGAGTGATTTTAGAAGTTCTGATTTGTTCGACGACCACTTTCGTAAATTGAAACCGCCCGCCGTGAGTAACACCATTAACTCTTCTTGTAATCGGAGAGCGTCAGGAATGGTGTCAGCCCCGGAGACTATGTCGTCCACGTAGGCATCGTTTTTTAAGCAGAGCGCGGCCAGTGGATAAGAGTCCTGACCGTCGGAGCACAATTGATGCAATGTGCGCACTGCCAAATACGGTGTGCAAGAAGTACCGTAAGTAACAGTTAGAAGTCTAAAATGAAGTGGAGGTTCACCCAAATTTTTTCTCCAGAGAATGCGATGGAAGTCGCTATCCTCTGGAGCTAGTTTGATTTGACGGTACATCTTTTCGATGTCCGCCGACAATACGACTGCGTGTTTACGCCAGCGGAGAAGCAGAGGAAAAACCTCGGGCAACAAGTTTGGACCAGTGTGAAGAATATTGTTTAGAGAGAGGCCCGAAGTAGTTTTTTGCGATGCAATGAAGACAACTCGCAATTTAGTAGTGGAACTCGATTCTCGAAGTACCCCGTGATGCGGCAAATAATAAGAGTCCTTAGAGGATAATTCGCCCGAGGGAACTGGCTCCATATGACCCAGTTGTAGATATTCCATTAAAAAGGAATTGTATAGCTGTTCGAGTTCCGGAGTGCGTCGTAGCCGACGTTCAAGTTTATTAAGAAGAGTTTGCGCGATTGATAAAGAATTTCCCAATTCAGAGGGAGGTTTGCAAAAGGGCAATCGTACTTGATACCTGCCAGAGTAATCGCGCGAGTGCGAAGAGCGGAAGTGATGTTCACATATTTGCTCTTCGGCTGTGAGTGTGTGAGAAGGCGTAGTGACCTCCTCAAGCAGCCAGAAGCGTTCTAGGAGTGTGGACAGATTGTCCCCTAGTGAAGAGTATTGCACCGTGATGCTCCGTTTTTTAGCAGTTTCGGAGTTAACCAACGAACTGCAATGACCAGTAATAATCCACCCAAGCGAGGTGAATTGAGCAACTGGTGTGCTAAGCGGACCTTTGCGCAGGCCTTCCCGAATAATATCGGCATAAACGTCTGCGCCTAGTATAATAGCAACCCGCTCAGCAGAGGAAAAATCAGGATCGGCCAGTTCCAGATTTCGTAAGTGAGAGAAGGGGAGCTGAGCAGTAGGGAAACGAGTGGGGCTGTAAGCCGACAGCCGCGGCAGCACGTACGCGGTGGTGGAAATCCGTTCGGAGGGGTTATGAATTGAGGAGAAATTCATCGTTACCCTTCCCCTCGTGCACTCCTCGGCCATCCCGACGCCCAAGACCGGGAAGCGCGCCGCGCTCCGATGCAACCCAAACGTTTGAACAAGATTTTCCTCAATCAAGGATATTTCGGAACCCGGATCAATTAACGCGCGGACGGCAAGCTTCTCACCCCGACCCGTTTGAAGCAGTATTTTAGCAGTAGCAAGTAATATTGATGGCCGATTTTGCGAACTTGACCAGGAGACTAGCGCGCAGTGCGCCGTTCTCGCCTCCGCCACGCGATCCTGTTGAGCAATTTGTCGCGAAGAATTTTGTTCGGACTTTAAATGAAGTGACGTGTGTTGCTTACCCACGCACAGCTGGCAGCGCTTCGCTGACTTACACGACCGCAAGGGATGTTTGCGTAGGCAATTAGAGCACAAGTTGTGGTCCGCAACCACTTGTTTTCGTTCCGCCGCTGTCATCCGTTTGAAAGTAGAGCAGTATAGGATGAAATGATCCTCCGTGCACAGAGGGCATTTCGAGTTGCTCCCTTCCGTCAGCGATGTCGTGTGGGCCTTGAACTTCGTTGAGCTTGCCTTTGATTTTAGATGTTCCGGCGGTGCAGGTGATGAAGAATTGATGGCGGAGGGATCCTCCATCGCTTCCAGAGCGCGGAGTCGAGCGTTGAGGAACGCGTGCAGCTGGTCGAACGTTGGAGGCGCCTATAGACGTCTCCCACGCCATTCGAGTTTCGGACTCCAGTTTATTAACAGTGATGAAGACTAGCCAATCGTCCCAGTGCTGGACTGGTCGGCCCAGAGCTTGCAGTGCTTGAACGGCATCCAGACATCCGTTCAAGAGCGGTTTTAAGTGTTGTGCTGCCTCTCGCTCCATCGGCGGGAGCGCAGTGAGGGCGGCTAGTTGAGAACTGATTTGTATTCTCAGATTCTCGTAGCGATCAGTGATTGACTTCCACGCGCCGCTGAAGCTAGCTTCCGTAAGAGGGACATTTTGTATAAGTAAAGCCGGCTCGCCTGATAAACTGGTTTTCAAGTAGTGAAGCCGCTCTACTTCGGCGATCGTCTTATTTTCAATGACGAGCGATTTAAATAAGTCCCGGAAGCTTGCTCATTCTCGGAAGTCGCCCGAGAAGTGGGGCAGTTTGATTTTAGGCAGTGATCGCGGCGCGGAGGAAGTCAAGGGGAAATTAGAATTTCCAGATTTTAGTTCTATCTGGTCCAGCAGCGTGGCTTTTTGCACCAGGTAGGCCTCTTCGCACAGAGCCAAGTAGTCTTGTTGGAAGTAAGGGAGAGTTTTTGTTTCCTCGGTCACGACGTCCAGCAATTGGTCGTGTCCTTCAGTAAAAGCGTTCCAGTTTTTCTCGAGTAAGTCTAATCGCGAAACCAAGACTCCTTTAGTAATTTTCGCGGCACCCAGTTTTTTCATATTGTCAATGGTTCTGCTTATCCGGTGATATTACGATAATTGCTTGGCCGTGTACCTTTCAATGGCGACTGTTAAGGTTGACTATGTTGTGGCTTTTTTCCCGCACTCGTAGCCGTTCAGTACACCAAAGAAAGACAATGCACTCACCAAGAAGGTCGATAAAGAAATTTCGATACAGACCGGACGGGTTGAAGCCGAACGTTCGATGTAGTTCGACCTTGTTTTTGTTAACAATCACTGTTCATGTGCCCGTTAGCCTTAACTGCGAATATTATTTTTAATTTCGCGATTAGTTCACTGTTATCCGCGTGATTCGATTAGTCCGTGTAATGAGATCAATCCGCGTAATTAGATTAATCCGTGTAATTAGATTAATCCGGCTCGAAGGACCAATGTTTGCGAGGGCACCAAGTTTCCTTGCGTGCACTCGATTTTGTAATTGAGATTCAATCTAATTCTAAATAAGGGAATTAGATTGATTTAATGCGTGGGGTCAAAGTCTGGTTTCACTTGATTTAATGTAGATTTAACTAATGTACAGAGGATGTAATCTTAAGTAAGTTATAAATATTCTATTAAGATTTCTCGTAGTATTTAATTGTATAGTTTGTCCTTGTTTTACACCTTACTTCCTTAGCACTTTATTATAGTTTGGTTTTAGTTTTAAGAATAACTGGCGAGAGATAACTGTGCGAGAGAGCGATTAGCCTTCGCGCGGGTCTATTTATACAACAATTCGGTGGTTCCTTTTTGAGTGGAAAGGGAGCGCTCCTGCTTCCGCGCAATAGAGCTGGGAGCAGGAGAACGCGAGAGAACTGTTGCTATGCGCGTTTAGCTAAATCTTGAACAAAATTTGATACATAATTTAGAGATTTTGTTATTATCATTAAATATAAATTCTTCCAATTTAGCCCTTTCTTCGTAGATCTCTTGTAATGTTTTGCTTACTTCTTTGTCATCAATCTCTTTATCACCACTTTCTTTATTTTCCAGATTTACCAGGTTTACCAGATTTAATGTTTCTAGTTCGAGAACACCGGTTCTTCTTCTCTTGGTCTTAGGGGTCGACTTAGCTGTTGTGTCATCTGAAAAGTGGGACGAGGCAGAGCTACGTCTGCTGTGTCCACGAACTTGAGCCTCAGGTAACATTTCTATGTTAACCGAACATTCTCGAACTTCCACTCCCTCCTTCGTTTGTTTTTTATGTTTATTAGAATCCATTACTTGGTCCCACGAGAATGTCGGAATGGGTGGTCCACCGGGGCAGAGCCGCCTTACCCCGGTAAGGCTGGATAAAATCAGGTTTCGCCAGGTGCCTGAAGTTCGGCCGCTAACGGCCGGTGCTCCCACCGACCACGCTTCGGCGCAATGTCCGGAACGCACCCCTTCGGCGCGCGCCATACCTTAGGGTGAGAGATTTTTTATAGAGGTTGTCATCGTCGCGGTCCGGCCGGTTAAGGCAAGACCCCCGTTCCAGCGAAACATGACCACTGTTTTACGGTATGCTAGAGCTCGGGTACCTTGGGCCCGCTAAAACCCATACTGTGTCCGTCCCTGACTCGACCGGAGTCGAACCAGGAACAGAGACAGCCCCTGAGGGGCCCTGAGGTGGACAGGAAGGAAAGCAAAATGGGGCGGAGGCGACAGCCCAAGCACATGGACGCCCGGCCGTACTGCGGCGATCACCCTGACCATCAAGGACGGGGCCAAGACGTCGTACGCGGAAGCCATGAGCTCCGCCAGCAAAATCGACCTGGCGGAGTTCGACATTGCGGAGATACGGCCCAAAAGGGCTGTCACGGGGGGTCTCTTCCTGGAGATTCCCGGGCCGGAGGGTGCCTCAAAGGCGGACGCCCTCGCTGCCAGGATGCGGGAGGTGCTAAGCGGGGAGGACGGGGTGACGGTGGCTCGCCCGATGAAAATGGCGGAGCTGCGGGTGAGGGATATGGCGGCGGCCACCACCACCGGCGATGTGGCCGCGGCCATCGCAGCTGCAGGAGGGTGCGTGCCAGCGGAGGTCAAGACCGGAGAAATCCGGTCGTCCCCGCTGGGACTTAGCACCATATGGGTCAAGTGCCCGTTGGTGGCGGCGAGAAAGGTGGTCGCGGCGAAGAGGATCCGCGTGGGCTGGACTACTGCCCGGGTGGAGGTACTGGCGGACCGCCCGCTGCAGTGCTTCCGCTGGCTCGAGACGGACCACGTGAGGCAGCGGTGCGCTAGCACGGTGGATCGCAGTGGGCGCTGCCATAACTGTGGTCGGCCGGACCGCGAGGATGACAACCTCTATAAAAAATCCCTCACCCCAAGGTATGGCGCGCGCCGAAAAGGGGCGTTCCAGACTTTGCGCCGGAGCGTGGTCGGTGGGAGCACCGGCTGTTAGCGGCCAACCTCCGGGAACGTGGCGACTCCCGGTTGTATTTAGCCTTGCCGGGGTAAGGCGGCTCTGCCCCGGTCGACCTTTTATTTCCGACCTTCTCGTGGGACCAAGTATGTCAGTCAACAATTCAAAACAAATAAAACAAAAACAGAAACAAAGGGAAAGGAGAAACGAGGAAGAAGACCTATAGGAATTGATCATGAAAGGCACAGAATCACATAGCAAAAGCAACAGTAGCCGTAGCTCAGCTTCGTCTCTTTTTGCGGGTGAGATATCAACATCTTCTACGCCAACAAAAGCTAAGAGGAGAAAAGTAACAGATATTGAGAAAGATAAGGAAAATCTGGTGGAGGGTGAGACAGAAAGGGAAGGATTGAGCGCGACGCTGCAGTAGATCTACGGTGAAAAGAAAAATTTAGAAGAATTTTTATTCGACGAGTCTAACAAAATGACAAAAAATGCAATTAGATATATTCTCGATAAATGGGCCATCCTTGATATTAGATTACAAAGAGAGGTAATGGAGAAAGAAAAGCTAAAAATCAAGTGTAAAGAAACCGAATCGACTAGAGTATCTTACGCGCAAGTGGCAGCGGCTCCGGTGGGTGAGGAACGTGGTCCTCGCGCTAGAATGTTGTATGGGAAACCTGGAATAGAAAAAGAAAAAAGCGAAATTATTTTGATAAAACCTAAAGATGTGTCGGATATAAGAACAAATGAGGGACTAGGGAAAAAAATAACGGATGCTCTAAAGGACAAGCGGAAGAGTTTAAAAGTTAAAAACATTAGACAGTTAAGAAACAAAGGAATGATGTTAGAAGTTAAAAGTAGAGAAGACGTAGAAAAGATAAAGGAAAGTGGATTTCAGTAGTGTTGGGCTCAGTGTTACGGAGCCAAAAAAGCTCGATCCCTGTATTGTTATTTACGAGGTGGGAAAGGATCTTAAAGCTGAGGAATTGAAGGCGGATTTTATAGAAAAGAATTTTGATGAATTAAACGAGGAGGAAAAAATTAAATTAAAAGAAGAAATAAATTTCAGGCATGCGCTTAAAACAAAAAATCCGGGAAGAGTTAATTGGATTGTACCGATGCCGGGGAGATCGTTTAGAAAGATACTAGAGGCCAACAGAGTTTTTATGCTCTGGCGTGCGTACAGAGTCAAGGGGTACCTAAATATTGTCCGATGTTATAAGTGTCATACGTACGGGCACGTTGCTAAATATTGCTCAGCACCTAAGCAAGTTTGCGAATATTGTGGGGAAACGGGACATGCTAGTACAAAATACCCAAGAAAGGAGAATCCGATGTGTCCGATTTGCCATAAATTTAAGAGGAAGGAGGTTAATCAGAGCCTTCGAAGTAAGACCTGCCCTGAATTTCTTAGGCAGATAGACATTTATTACAACAAAATTAAATGGAAATAAAAATCGCTGAAATCAATGCAATGAGATCGATTGCAGTTGCGTCTGAGATCAGAAAACTGATAGTTCAGGGTGAGGTAGATGTAGTGTGTGTCCAAGAGCCCCACTCGTTTGGGGGTAGGGTTGGCGGTTACGATTCCCCAGTGCTGAATGTTTTTAGCCTCAGTGGCGGTATGGGTTGCCGTCATTGCGCGAAGAGATCTGGATTGCTTTTTTGGCGAGCACCGGCCGAGTGATCATATAATGTTGATTGAGATTCGTTAACATAGGTTTAGTTTCTCTATCATTAACATGTATTGTCAGTATTCGATTTCTTTTGAGAGTATAATGATTGAGTTCGAATGGCTTTTGTGTAAGGTCGAGGGCCAAAAAGTTTTAATAACTGCTGATGCGAACGCTAAGTCCGGGTGCAGGTTCTTGGGAACCACAACCAACATTGAGGGTTACCCTGAGTACCGCAAGTATGAGTGGATATGTGGCTGATTGGCGCGACGATGACTCGAGGACAATATTGGACCATAACTTGACCACATTTAGACTTAAGGACAGGGATGGTCTGCCCTCACTGGGTAGAAGAAGGAGAGGTTACAACCTTAGGCGGGCTGACTGGGATAAATTCGGAGCGATGGTCGAGGAGATATTCTCGGATGAGTTTATTGAGCGCATGCGGACCCTGGGTGTCGATCGAGCTTTGGGAGTGTTGAATGAAGCACTGGGAAGAATATGTAGGGAGACAATTCCGGCCAGAAGGCAGGCTGCGCAGGGTGTCCCTTGGTGGTCCGAGGAATTGAATAGTTTAAGGAAAGAAGTTGTAGTGTATGGCCGGCAGTTGCGTAGAGCTCGCAGATTGAGGTTACTGAGTTCAGTAGAAAATTGTAAAAATAAATTAAAACAAGTTAGACACAATTATACAGCAGAAATTCGTAAGGCTAAAATGACCTCATGGAGGGAATTTGTGAGAAAAGAGGGCAATAGAGATCCCTGGGAAATGTTACACAAAATTAACAGGAATAAAATTAAGAAAAGTTTTACGAATGACAGTTTAAAAACATCAACTGGAAAGATTACATACACTTGCGAAGAATCGATTCAGTTGCTATGTGATAAGTTTTTTCCTCAGGATTTGAAATCTAATGAGAATGTGTACCAAAAGGAAATTAGAACGAGTAATAAAAAGTACAGGAACCAAAATCTGGAAGCAGATATTACAGAAGGAGAGCTTCGTGAAGCTCTAAAGAAGACGAAAAGTGGTAAGGCCCCGGGTGTGGGCCTTTTTCCACCGGAGGTTATAAAGAGATTTTGTAGATTTGGAGCGGAGGCGCTGGTGGTGCTATACAATAAATGTCTAAGAGAAGGGATTATCCCGAGGAAGTGGAAAATGGCGGAGCTGATCATCGTTCCGAAGCGGGCTGATTTGAGTAAGACGGACATCAATTCATATAGACTGATTGTGCTTTTGCCGGTCACGGCGAAAGACTTCGAGTGAATTTTAATCAATAGAATCGAGACCATTTACAACGAGGCCAATCTGGACAGTCGTTCACAGTTTGGTTTTAAAAAGCGAATTGGCACGGAGGATGCACTTTTGAGGCTAACGGAAGATATAAACCGGACGGATAAAAAATACGCTTTGGTGATTTTTATGGACATTGTTGGAGCGTTCGATAATTTATGGTGGCCGGCCATAATCAATAGATTGGTGGATTCGGGATGTAGCTCTGAATTAATAAGTATAGTACAAAGTTATTTCAAAAAAAGAAGTGTTAGTGTTAGTAATAATTTTCAAGAGATTAAATATAAGGTTGAGAGAGGATGGCCACAGGGCTCAATTTCTGGCGCGGCTGCCTGGAATTGGTGCCTTGATAATTTTTTGCGCGAATTTAAGGACTCAGAGGATTTTACGCGGGGCAACGCTAGGAAAGATTTGGAGGATAATGCTAATAAAGCAATCAATAAATTTTTGGATTGGTGTAATAATAATAAATTAAAAATCTCTGAGCGCAAGACCAGATCTATGCTGGTGAGGGGTAGATTAAATCTGAGCAGACCACCACTGTTGCGGATCAAGTGCATTCCTACCGATCGGGAGAGTCCCGAGCGAGCAGTGACTCTTCGCCTGGAGCGCTCTCGTTCTCTCGCGGCACTTTCGTAATCAGTCTTCAGTCAGCTAGCTAACGCAGAACAAGTACTGTAAAGTGAGCAAAACAACTCTTATAGCACGAGTAACCAATTGTATTTTTCTGTACTTAGGCAAATAGAACTGTAATAAACCATCTGTTACAAGTTAAAGTAACGGTAGCTTAAGTATTTAAACCAAAACGCAGCTTCCTTAACTATCAAAAATCCAGGGCGTCGGGCAGAAAGTTCTTAAATAAATAATTACTAAGAGAAGGATTCTACCCGCACGTCCCACAACTAACATTTGGTCCTTCGAGCCGGATTAGAGTCGCAAAATCCGCACTATTTAGGAGAAAATCCGATTTCAAGGAGCTGCGGGTGAGAAAAAAAAAACAGCTACCGCTACGTAGTTCTAGAGCCAGGTGCCCGCACTTCAGGTAAACAAAGTCGACCGTTAGCTTAACCGGAACGTTCTGGAAGCAAAATAAAAATACAAAATGGATAAATACATACTCCAACAGAGTGCCTTATTCAACCGAACACTAATTCGCTCGACAATCTAAAAAATACAGGGAGAGCTAAAATTACGAAGGCAGTGGTACAAGCGCGATTGGGAAATATGGAGAAAAACTGGCTATCATTTCTGCAAAACCATGAGGGAATGATAGATATCGCTAAACCCGAAGACGGGAAACTTCCCTATTTCGAGGACGACCAAATCGGCTTGTGCGAGGAAACATTTCTGCAACAGAAAACGGAGCTGCTGGAATATCTCGAGACATTTCCCGCTGAACAGGAGTTCCACGCTGAGACCTACACTAAATCAGGGGGAAGAAAACGGCTTCCAAAAATAGAGTTACCTGTGTTTTCGGGAGATTATACCTGCTGGACTAACTTTCGGGATTCGTTTCCCTCCATGGTAATTGCTGATTCCTTGCTCTCGGACGTCGAGCGACTCCATTATTTGAAGACGAGCGTCGCTCGAGAACCGGCCCGACTGATTCAAAACATCCCGGTATCTGGAGCGGATTTCAAGCGGGCCTGGACACGTTTAAACACAGGGTACGAAGATCTCCGCATTCTGGTAAATGCTCAACTTGCAGCATTGATGTCACTACACTCTATGAGTCTGGATACTGCACCGGAACTGAAGACCTTGCTGCATGGGACCTTGAACGCCGTCGAAGCGTTAGAAGCTCTCAAACAACCAGTGGAGCAATGGAGCGACTGGTTGGTATTCTTGACCGTCGAAAGATTGGACACTGCAACCAGGATGAGTTGCGAAACAACCATGGAATCGAGCACCGAGCTACCTACCAGCTGACCACGTTTCTCAGCTCTCGCTTAAGGGCTTTGGAAACGATCCAAAGCGGGCCAAGTGGCACGAGACCAACGAGGACGACGGACGAAACCCGAAGCCGAGGAACCGAAAGGAGAACAGCACCTGCGACCTACGTCTCAGAATGGCGGCCCAAGACGCACGTGGTCCAACAAATCGCTATACAACAGCCGGAAGTGCAGTAATTGTGCACAGGGGCATTTCCTACTTTTCTGTCCGACTTTCAAGGCCATGAACCCGAGAGGGAGGAGGAATCTGGTAATTGAGAAAGGGTTATGCTATAATTGCTTGGGTCACCATGCCGTTGTCCTCATTAAGAAGATAGGAAAGCCCGCCGGTTCTCCCTCGGCATATCGGCCGATCTGTCTCCTCGATGAGGTGGGAAAACTCTTTGAGAGAGTGCTGGTTTCCCGCCTCTCGGGGCACCTGTCCCGGGTGGGTCCCGACTTGGCTGAGTCCCAGTTTGGCTTCAGAGGGGGACGCTCGACGGTCGACGCTATAAGTCGCGTGAGGTCCCTCTAGGACTCGGTCACGTCCTGGGGGGGGGGGGGCTGTAAGTTTGGATATCACCAACGTCTTTAACTCCCTTCCCTGGGGGGCGCATCCCCCCTTCCCGAGAGGTAAAAGCAGTGGCGGGGCAGGGGGCGCAGAGGTGAACCCCCTCTCCCCCCTCGGATGTCAGCCACCGCTGACACGAAGACTGGCGGCCCCGCCAGGGAGGACCACGCTCTCCCGTTTCCGGCGGGGCTGTCGGAGAGCTGTGGGCGGCTCGGGTGGGGGCCCGAGCCGTCCTAATCACGGCCTGGAGAAGGAAGGCCGCGCCGGGTGTTACCCTCGGCGTGGCCCTGTAGAGCGGAGTAGCGGAGGGTCCTTCTGACCCTCCTGAGGATGGGGCTGTAACGGCCAGAGCGTGGGGAGGCACCGGAAGCTCTCTCCGGATGTCACGGGGCCTCCCTTATAAGCGCCGAGGATAGGTAACCGGGGTGGTTTTAGTCGGTAAAAATCCGACACTACCTCCTGCTCTCCCCCAGGGCAGGAGGCGTCTTATGAAGATTTCCTACTCGAAAAAAAAAAAAATGGGTCACCACGCCGTTAAAGTACGTAAGTCGACTAAGCGCTGTCAATTATGTTTAGGTAAGCATCATACCTCTCTCCATTCCGCTGTAGAACAATATTCTTCCGCTCTTGAAATTTCACAGCTGTCAAGTTCGCAACCTCCAAACTCCGGCGATGACGAGATGCGCCTGCCGAAATCTTCATCAAAATCTACCCTAAGTACTCAAACTGCTTGGCCCGATGCTACGATGCTGCTCGCTACCGCGTTGGTGAAGGTGGAGTCGCAGTGGGGTGAGAAAATTCTGGTTTGCGCTATAATCGACCCATGCTCCGAGGTTTCGTTCGTAGAGGAGAACCTTGTCCAATTGCTAAAACTACCGCGTTCTCGCGCTAAAATACCTGTTCTGGGAGTGGCTAAAGCTCAAACCTACACGCAAGGCAAGGTCAATCTAGTAATAGCTTCTCTTTCTTCAAACGAAAGTCGCTACGGGGTGGACGCTTATGTACTGCCGCGTCTACCCGCGTACCGACCAACTGCTTCTTCTGTTAATTCTTACTGGCCGCATTTGGATAACTTGGAATTGGCTGACCCTGAATTTCTGTCCTCAAAAAAGGTGGAGTTGCTGCTCGGAGCTGACGTTTATACTAGTATAATTTAGGAAGGGCTAAAAGTGGGCCCTCCGGGAACTTCCGTCGCTCAAGCCACCTCTCTCGGGTGGATTCTTACAGGCCCTGTCTCGTCCAAGACCGAGCATTCTAAAACACGGGTCCCTGTTTCTCTTCAATGCTCAGCTGACAGTGAAATATTCGATCTTTTGCATAAATTCTGGAAGATCGAAGAAGTAAACCCGGCTCCTCCCTCACTATCGGAGGAGGAAATGGCTTGCGAAGAAAATTTCGTCTTGACACACACTCGCCAATCGAACGGCCGCTATGTCGTCCGATTGCCCTTCCTCAAACCCTCCGGATTACTCGGCGGGTCTCGGAAGATGTTCCTCCGAAAATTAGAAAGGAGGCTCGCTTGTAACTCTGCTCTAAAGCTGGCTTATAATTCCTTCATGCAAGAGTATGAGGAACTCGGGCATATGAGACATGTCCCAGACTCATAGCCTGTCTCACAATCGTTCTTCTTACCCCACCACGGGGTCCTTCGGGAATCGAGCTCCACCACCAAACTACGGGTAGTTTCTAACGGGTCGAGCAAAACCTCGCTCGGGGTTTCTTTCAGCGACCTTCTGCATAAAGGGCCTAATCTTTTGCCCGACATATTCGAACTCTTACTTCGCTGGCGATCCTATCCTGTAGTCTTCTCGGCGGACATTGTTTCCCCGAAATGACTTTTTCTCCGAAATCTGTAGTTTGCTGTTGGTACACCAATGAACAAATCCTAGTAATATTCTTTCTGATCTTGTCTCTAGTTCAGCTCGAGATTGACCTCTGACCAGACACACAACGTCATCCGCATAGGCAAGGACAGAGCAAACTTCGGCATCCACCGACGTCTCGAACTACTTTAGGTACTCATCCATACACCAGTTCCTTGCGGCTGGTCCGAAGATGAATGGAAATTTTTCTTTATTTTGACTTTTCTCTTAGTGAAGTAGCTTCGAACTAATTTGATAATTGTGGAACTACAACCCGCATCCACTAGCCGATAATCGCCGGCCACCAAATGTGGTCAAAGGCTCCTACTATGTCTATGAATATAGTCGTGGCGTATCTCTGCTCAGTCTGCTGGATTTCCGTTATCAGGTCGAGAAGAGCGTCCTCAGTGCCCACTCCTCTTCTGAATCCGAATTGTCTTGAGCTGCACATTCCGTCATCTTTTGTGCTGCTCTTCAATTCTGTCTACGATTATGCGTTCGAAAACCTTTGCCACAGCCGGGAGCAACGCAATGGGCCTATAGGCGCTGACATCCGTCAGACAGCAATCAGTCCGTTTTGGAATCACAATTAGTTCAGCTTCTCTCCGTTTCTTTGGGAGTTTTCCCTGTCTTAGGCTTTTGTTGTACACTGCCAGTAAGGCCTCACCGCCCATACGCCCGAGACGTTTAATCGCTTCCGGAGGAAAGTAGTCCAGACCAGGAGCTTTACGCCCCTTGGTCCTCTTCAAGGCTCTTGTTAATTCATCTTCTGTGATGTCCGGCTCCAAATTTTGGTTACTATAACTACTGTTGCGTTGCCTGGTATTTCTTTGTTTTGCGTTTTTTCTTGTCTTTCCTCTTTTGGGAAGAACTTCCTACATAGGAGCGAGATCGATTCAGTCCATGTGGTAGTCATAACGCCGCACAGTGGTCCAAACGGGCCTTTTAGCTGGAAAAAACCTAAAAACTGGAAGTGCTAAAAAAAGGTTTCGACTACGGTAAGTGAGAGATATATAATAGATAAAAAGAATTAGAGGTAGCCCTTATACGATAGGATGCTGTTTATATAAACAATTCGCCTCTTCCACTCACGATTTCTAACCATAGGCGATAGTCAGTAATCGAGGCCCCACAGTTCATCAGTATCTATCGTTCGTTAACAGTTCTTAGCAGTTCCCAGCATATTTTTTTGTGACTTTTTGTGTGTTTTATATTGAATTTGTGATGGATTTAAGCATAAATCGTAAGTGTACATATCTTAAAACTCGAATAACTGACTCATTTGCTTATAGACAATAATATACTGAAATATTGTGCGACGTTTGTACTTTGATGGTCTCTAAAAAAAAAGCATTACTTTGTATTAACGTGGGACTTGTTCGAGTTACTTCATAAAAGTGTATAGAATCTGAAAAATTTAGTCCCATCTGCAACTTTTTGCAACTTTGAAGCGTAGATCATTTTTAATAGGTGTACGGTGAAGAGTAAAAGTAATACAGCGATCTTTAAAATACAATAAGTTTCTAAAAATTGGATCAAACGACTCGGGTTTTTTTTAGAAACCAGAAAAATTAGTGTAGTAAATAAATAAAATATAACATAAATAAATAAATTCTGATTGTTCAATCTAAATATCTACTATTCAAACTAAATATATCTCAATCGTACATTAATATTGATAATCAACAGGTAACTCCTTCCTCAAGAGAAAGGAGTTTACGTTTTTAATTAATTATTAATTATTTATTTAATTAATTACACTGTTCAACACGGGTCTGATTTTGTAACCTTCAATATGCGTTTCTTATAGACTTTAATGTGCTGAATACGAATCTGCAATCTGTTTTTCTCCAGAACGTACCATTTTTAAAAAAATCAATTTTGAAAAAAATTGAGAATTCTCAACTTTGGAAGTTGTTAAATACCAGCGGTTGATCTTTCGATCCTTCTGGCCTTGTTGGTATTTGCACGAGGTGTGTGCCGACTAATAATCGTACGTTTCTGCTTCTCCAAGGACCAGCCGGAATATTCAATATCCCGACAAATGTATAGTGCGGAAGGAAAGAGAGTTGTTGCTCGTTTCGTGTTTCTTTGCGAATAATGTCTTTATTAAAACAGGTCCTTGCTTATACTAATAGTGGACACGCAGTGTCGTCCAATCACAGGCCTCGCTGGCCAAGCTGGGGTAGCGAGGCATGCTTGCCGCGGTTGATGGTGTCGGGCGCGTGGGCCAAAGGGCTGGACGTGGTTTTTTCCAGTCAAGCGGCGTAGGCTTATGATACGGTAATTACTATTCAGAGACGGCAGGCGTAAAGGTACATACTTTTTGGACTAGAGTTGCTTTATTGGTAAAACGACCGAGGAGTGCAAGTTAATATGCCAGATGTCTCCGAATAGGAATTTCAGGTATCGTATTGTAAACTGGAGGTCAGAATTAAGGCTCGTCGAAGCCTTAACATACTGCCCACCTAGAACTGCCATGCATGTTCTAACGGATATAGCGGTATCTACCATCGAAAGGTGAGTCCATGCCGCTTGAATCGGCTCAGCAAGGGCGTATATACATTGATAGATTTGCTGGCCGTTCATACCTCTGGGTAATCCGTTGTGCTATGAGTCTAGTCCGAGTATTACTTGCCCTTGGACGGGTGTAATGATGGTGTTGTTGTGTTCGCTACTTAGAACTATACATACGTCTATACATTTACATACATATATACATTTACAGACAAATATACAGTTTCGACTTAGGTGCTATTTACTCGTGAACGCATTCTTCCTCAATGGGAAGGATGCAAACCTTTGTGGTGGGTCTCTTTATTTCCCCTTCGGCCACCTTGATTGTCACTACGCGGGTTATTCCATCGGATCCAGGATGTAGTTCGGTGATTCTTCCGAGACGCCATTTGAGTGGTGGGAGGTTGTCCTCACGGATGATAACCATGGTGTTGATACTAAGCTTGTCAGGTTTACGAAACTTCCATTTGTGACGTTGCTGTAGTTCGTGCAGATATTCCTGGTGCCAACGTTTCCAGAAATGCTGCACGGTCTGCTGTATTAGCTGGTATCGGTTAAGTCGATTATGGCTGATGGGTAGCAGGTCAGCCTGCGGCGGTGCCATCAGGGCATCGCCAATTAAAAAATGACCTGGTTGCAGGGGCAGCAAGTCTGCAGGGTTGCTTGACAATGGTTGGAGGGGACGCGAATTTAAGCACGCTTCAATCTGCGCCAAAATCGTGTACAGTTCTTCGAAAGTCAAATGTCGCTCGCCAATAATTCTTTTTAGGTGTTTTTTCGCAGATTTTACTCCGCTTTCCCAGAGACCGCCAAACTGAGGAGTATGTGGTGGAATCAGGTGCCATTGTATCTGTTCCTGTGCTAATGTGCATTGAACGACGTTGTTGTGTTCGTCGCTGTTAAATAGCTGAGCCAGTTGCTTCAATTCGTTCCTGGCTTCTACAAAGTTTTTTCCGTTGTCGGAATAAATACAATGGCTCCTGCCTCTGCGAGCGAAGAAACGATATAGGCAATTCAGAAACGCCTCTGTTGTTAGGTCTATGGCGAGCTCTATGTGTACTGCCTTGGTTACGAAACAAACAAATAGACAGATATATGTCTTGTGGGCTATTCGTGCGCGTCCCTTTTCCTTGATAAAAAACGGCCTTGATAAAAAAAGAGGGAAGCTAAGCTGCTATTCTTCATAATTCCCTTTCCCGCTGATAGCGTTTCTAATTCTGCCGCGAATTTCTCTCCCTGAACGAGACGTACCAGTAATTTTTCGGCATCTGCGAGCTCTTGTGTGGTTAAATGATACCCAGTTTTATCGCGGACGCCCCAGTTTTCTCGGATGGAATTTATAAATTTTAAACAATATGCAGCTATTCTGCGTAGTCTTGAATATGAGGAAAAACGCGAGAATAGTTCTGTGAAAGCGGAGCGCGGTATCCTTGTCGATTCCAGACATGCGGGGCCCGACGAGCGTGCCTCAGGTATGTCCCGCATGGAAATCTCGGCGGATTGGAATTATGTCCGGATTATGTCCCTTGACAGCCAGGCCGGCCCTTGCCACCAGAGCTTATTGTCCTGTAAGGCCGAAGGATTGCAACCGCGCGAAATAAGGTCGGCTGGATTGTCGGTGGAAACCACGTGCCTCCATGTACCGGAGGAAGTTAGTTTTTGAATCTCCGACGTTCGATTAGCCACGAATGTTTTCCACTTGCCTGGTTCATCTTTGATCCACGCAAGCACTATCGTGGAGTCGGTCCAGTAATGCTCGCTGTCAATGTGTAATTGAAGTGCCTGTCTTGCCTTGGTTACCAGTTGGGACAGCAAGACCGCGCCGCATAGTTCAAGGCGAGGCAACCTCGTCACCACCTTTATCATCAATCACCACCTTTAGAGGGGCAACTCGCGATTTTGCGCAAAGCAAACGAACCCCGCAGTCGCCCTTGTTGTTGAGGGTACCCAAGTATATACATGCTCCGTAGGCATTTTCGGATGCATCCGAGAAGTCATGCATTTCTAATATTTTCCGATCTTCGCACACTGCTCGTCTTGGAATTTTTAGGCAACTAAGGAAAGACAATTCACTTCGGAACTCGAGCCATGACGAATGCATTTCCTGCGGTAGGCTCTCGTCCCATCCAAGCTGCTGCTGCCACAGCCCCTGCATTATCAGCTTGGCCCTCGTTATCACTGGGCCAAGCAGTCCTAGCGGATCGAAAATCTGGGCTATTTCAGATAAGATTATACTCTTCGTGACGCGGTTCGCGGTATGATTCTTCACCGAATATCGCAATTCATCCGAATCGACTTCCTACAGTAGCCCTAAGGTTTTCGGATCCTTGTCTGGTAGATGGATTGGCACCGAGCCCCTGCCTTCGTTGGAATCTGCTAACACGGATGCCTCATTGCTAGCCCATTTTCGTAAATCAAAGCCGGCCTTTTCGAGAATACGGGTGAGCTTGCGGCGCAGTTCTATTGCTTCGTTAACGGTTTCACAGCCGGTAAGCAAATCGTCCACGTAGAAATCTTGCCGTATTACGCGACTCGCCAAAGGAAACAAGGTCTCGTGCTCCTCGCCAATCTTGGTAAGGGCCCCGGTTGCGAGAAAGGAAGCCGCGGTTGTGCCATAAGTCACGGTGTTTAATTCGTACGCGCGAATTGGTTCGTTCCGATTTGGGCGCCATAGTATTCTTTGGTATCTACGATCCTCTTGCCGCACCCAGATTTGCCGATACATTTTTGCAATGTCGGCACATAGAACGAAACGGTGTTTTCTGAATCTGAGTACAATTGACAAGAGGTCGTGCTGAACTGTTGGTCCGGCTAACTGAACATCGTTAAGCGAAAGACCAGAGGACGTCTTGGCCGAGCCGTCGAATTTTGGCTCGAATTTTTGGCCGACGCGAATTTTGGTGGTTGAGCTAGCCGCCTTGAACACGGCATGGTGGGGGAGATAATAATTGGGCCCTTGCTTGATATCGACTTCATCATTAATGCGCGTCATGTGACCCAGAGACTCGTATTCCGCCATGAAGGTCGCGATTTTTTGAGAGTCTGTATACTAACTTGGCAAATCTTTTTTCGGCCAGACTTCGCGATTCCTCGAGTTGTTCTAAGCGGTCGTTGAACGGAACGGCGACTACATATCTTCCATCATTACCACGCCGCGTGTTGTTGGTGAAGTGCTTTTCACACGTGTGAGTAGCATCAATTAGGGACTTGCCCGGACAATAAGATGCGTCTTCAATTTCCCAAAAACGCGAGATGGTTTTTTATAATTCCACGTTGGTTGTGTGGCGATACGTGAAACGACCGCGTCGCCACAGCGAGACAAGTATCCGCCCGACGATTGATCCACTGTTTGGATTATCGGGCGGATAGCGTCGAGCGACGATTCCTCGAACCCATTTGGTTTTCCGGGTCCACGAGTGCATTCTCGGAAAACGCACCCCCTCTCGAGGTTACATCTTGGGAGCGATCAATGAGCAAGCGAATAAAGAGTTCGATGCATACAAGTACCAGCGTTTCACTTATTTTCCCTGTCCCACATATTGGTGACCCCAACGTGATAGGCCGTGCGAAAACGTTTTTTTTTACGGTCGCGACATCGTAAAGTGTGGTTACGGAAAAAGCGACATTGAGGTACTTCGGTCCAGCTGCAGGATGGCAAGACCAGCGGACGACACGCAAAGCGGCCCAACGATGGAGATCGCGCGAGTTGCCGTCCGTGTTCCGCCGTTTTGGGACAAGAACCCAGCGTTGTGGTTCCGACAACTAGAATCGCAGTTCGCGTTAGCGGGAATCACGACGGACGTGACTAAGTATCACTACGTCAGTGCGAGCCTGGAAAACAAGTTCGCGGATTTAGTGATGGACGTTATTTTGAACCCGCCCGCGACGAACATGTACGAAACGCTCAAGACGGAGTTGGTGCAACGGTTGTCAGACTCAGCAGAGCAGAATATTCACAATTTACTCGACAACGAGGAGATGGGCGATCGAAAGCCGTCGATTTTTCTACGACGACTGCAAAATCTCGCGGGTGATTCGGTGACGGACGATTTTTTGAAGACGTTATGGATAGGGCGTCTTCCAGGGTGTGTCAAGACTATATTGGTGTCGCGAAAAAAAGACTCTTTGGCAGAGCTCGCGTCCCTGGCTGACGATATCATGGAGGTGTCGCCGCGACCGCAGATAGCCGCCGCATCGGCATCGGTGGACGATGTATGTGCGGAAATAAGCGATCTTCGCCGCGAAATCGCTGCGCTGCGTATCGACAGAGGATAGTTTCGCGGTGCGACTTCGAAACCGCGGTATAAGCGTCGCAACGTTTCGCCGTCGCGCGATCGGAGGAGGGACAGCTCTCCCGACGACGGGATATGCTGGTACCACCGGAAGCATGGTGCTGCAGCGAAAAGTTGTCGAACCCCGTGTAAATTCGCGACGGGAAACGGTCAGGCCAATCGCTAATGACGGCGAGCGATTCCGAGCCTACGTCGAGCTGTTTGTTTGTGACAGATCAGGAGACGAAGGTCGTTTTCATGGTCGACACCGGCTCTGATCTGTGCGTGTTTCCGCGCTCGCGGGTGAGTGGTTCGTGTGTAAAGACTCCGTACGAGCTGCACGCGGCGAACGGCTCAGCGATAGCAACGTACGGCTATGTGACGTTTCGTTTGAATTTCGGTCTGCGAAAAAGTTTTCCGTGGCGGTTTGTCGTCGCCGACGTCACGACACCGATCATCGGGGCCGATTTCTTAAGTTTTTACGGTTTGATCGTCGATATGCGCGCGAAGAAGCTGACGGATGGATCCACCACACGGTCGACAGCGGGACGCACCGTCACGGGCCAGGTGGAAAGCATTAAGATTGTTTCCGGGGATTCAAGTTACCACGCGGTTCTTGCCGAGTTTCCGGACATCACGCGCCCGTCGGGAGGACAACGTGGGACGAAACATTCGACCCGACACCACATCCGTACCACGCCTGGTTCACCGGTTTCGTGCAAACCTCGCCGCCTCGCCCCGGACAAGCTCGCCGTTGCGAAGGCGGAATTCGAGGCAATGGTTAAAGACAGAACGGCCCGTCGATCGCAAAGCTGTTGGGCGTCGGCCTTGCACCTTGTGCCGAAGAAGAACAACGGTTGGCGTCCGTGCGGGGATTATCGAGCGTTGAACGCGAGGACGGTTCCGGATAAATATCCCGTTCCGCACAACGAGGATTTCGCGCAGCGTCTCGCCGGGAAGACCGTGTTCTCAACGATCGATTCAGTGCGCGCGTATAATCAGATACCGATGCACCCGGACGATATACCGAAGACGGCGGTGATCACGCCTTTCGGGTTATTCGAGTTCGCCAACATGCCTTTCAGTTTGCGAAACGCGGCGCAGACTTTTCAGCGGTTCGTGGACGAGGTGGTGCGTGGCCTCGATTGGTGCTACGCATATATCGACGACATCCTCGTGGCATCTTGTTCTGACGAAAAGCACAAATGTCATTTGCGCGAGCTATTCGGTCGTTTGAACGATTACGGCATGTTGGTGAATTCGGCGAAGTGTGTTTTCGGTGCGCCGGAGGTGACATTCTTAGGTTACTCAGTGTCCGCACGTGGTACGCGACCATTGCCAGAAAAAGTCGAAGCAATTCGAACTTTCCCACGACCAGAGACAGTGAAAGAACTGCGACGGTTTTTAGGCATGTTAAATTTTTATCGGCGTTTTGTGCCTGCCGCTGCAAGGATCCAGGCGCCTCTGAATGCTGCTCTGCAAGGGAACGTCAAGGGCCGAACCCCCATGGAGTGGTCGCCGGAGAGGATCGAAGCGCTCGACGGATGCAAGGAAGGCCTCGCAGGTGCAGCCCTCTTAGCACACCCCGACACCACGTTGCCGCTGGTAATTATTACGGACGCATCCGATTTTACGGTAGGCGCAGCGTTACAGCAACGAGCGCGCGTCGGGTGGCAACCGTTAACGTTCTTTACGAAGAAACTAACGGCGGCCGAGCGAAATTATAGTCCGTTCGATCGTGAACTCCTCGCGATACACCAGGCCATCAGGTATTTTCGGCACATGGTCGAGGGCCGCGCGTTCACGATTTTTACGGACCATAAACCCATAACTTTCGCGTTCGCGCAGAAGCCGGAAAAGCATACGCCGCGGCAATTCCGTTATTTACACTTAGTCGGGCAGCTTTCTACCGACATCCGGCATGTGTCCGGTAAAGAAAACGTTGTTGCCGATGCGCTGTCGCGGATCGCCGAAATTTCAGAAACATTGGACTATACCAAGTTAGCCGAATCGCAGGAAGACGACGAGGAGCTTCGTACGCTCCAGCGATCCGATTCTTCCCTCGTGTTTGAAAGAGTTGTGCTTCCCGGGACGAACTTCGAGTTAATCTGCGACAAGTCAACCTCCGCGTTACGACCGTTCGTAACGAAACCGTTTCGCAGGCAAGCGTTCGCATCTTTGCACAACCTCGCGCACCCCGGAGCGAAAGCGACCGCGAAGTTGGTGGCACAACGTTTTGTGTGGCCAGGAATCCAAAAGGATTGCAGGACGTGGGCACGAGCGTGTGTGTCGTGTCAGCGTGCGAAGACGAGTAGACACGTGTCAACTCCGGTTGGACAATTCAGCGCCCCTTCGTCGCGGTTCGAGCACGTCCACGTGGACATCGTCGGCCCGTTGCCGATTTCGAGGGGTTTTAAGTATTGTGTTACGTGTGTCGATCGATTCACGCGATGGCCGGAGGCGTTCCCAGTCGAAGACATTTCCGCGGAAACGGTGGCCTACGCTTTGTTTTCTGGTTGGATCGCGAGGTTTGGTGCGCCCCGCCGACTCACTACCGATCAGGGCCGACAGTTTGAATCTGCGCTATTCAAGCAATTGTCGTGTCTGGTCGGTACGCAGCATTTGCACACGACAGCGTACCATCCCTCCGCAAACGGTATGGTGGAACGTTTCCATCGACAACTGAAGTCTGCCATCGTTTGCCGCGCCGACGCCGGATGGGCTGAGTCGTCGCCCGCCGTCCTTCTGGGTATTCGTGCTGCCTGGAAGGAAGACATTAAAGCCACAGCCGCGGAAATGGTTTACGGTGAACCGATCCGTTTACCTGGCGAATTTTTAGGGGACACGCGTTTCTCCACCGACGACAGCGAAACTTTCGTTTCGCGACTTCGCCAGCGTATCCGCGAGTTGCGGCCATCGGTGGTTCCTCGCCATGGAAGTCGACGAATTTTTATTTTTAAGGATCTGGCGAGGGCATCGCACGTATTCGTACGTCATGGCCCACTTAAAGGGGCCTTACAATCTGTGTACGACGGACCCTACGAAGTGGTCGAGCGACGAGCGAAGTATTTTAGAATTCGTGTAAAGGATCGAGTTTTGCCGGTGTCCCTGGATCGTCTCAAATCCGCGTACTTGATACGAGATGACGAGCGAGAGGAGCCACCTGGACCCTCTACGCGGGTGGACCCGGCAGAAATCGAGACGAATTCGTCGGCCGCGCCTGGACAAATAACGAGGTCAGGGAGACGCGTACGACCCCCTGATCGTTACACAGCGGCGTAGTTTTAGGTGTAAATAATTTTTGTTTAGGTATTAAGAGCGACTGTAAATAAGTTTAGTTTTTTCTTTAAGAGCGACTAGGAATAGTTTAGTTTTTAAGAGCGACTCTGTAAATAGTTTAACTTTAAGACCGGCGTTGTAAATAGTTTATTCTTAAGAGCGAGCGATACCCTCTATTTCACCAAGGGGGGTAATGTGGCGATACGTGAAACGACCGCGTCGCCACAGCGAGACAAGTATCCGCCCGACGATTGATCCACTGTTTGGATTATCGGGCGGATAGCGTCGGGCGACGATTCCTCGAACCCATTTGGTTTTCCGGGTCCACGAGTGCATTCTCGGAAAACGCACCCCCTCTCGAGTTTACATCTTGGGAGCGGGCACGAGGCTCGATCAGTAAGTCGAGAGGAGTCGAGCGATCAATGAGCAAGCGAATAAAGAATTCGATACATACAAGTACCAGCGTTTCACTTATTTTCCGTGTCCCACAGTTGCAATGTGGCAAACTTGCTTGTTGGGCTTTCGCGTGGTGCTGAGAGGCCAATTCAGTTGTCCCCCCAGAATCCATCCTAGCCGCGTTTTTTGCCAAAGCAAATCGGTGTCCCCTGCACGATATTGGCTAATACAGAGGAGTTTCCAAAATAGGCCGGCCCCTATTAGCAGGTCATTGGGGCTGGGTTTGTTGAAACTGGGATCTGCAGGCGTGATGCCACTAGGTGCTACAATGGTCGCTTGGCTTAATGGTACGTTGGGCATGTCCTCGGTAATATTTTTTATTACCAGGCAGGAGAGGCTTGAGCTGAATCCCTTGCAACGCGACCGGATTTTTACGCTTGCCGTTGATCGTATTTGCGTCGCGGTTCTACCTAGACCTCCGATGGTGGTTTCTATCGCGGACGTTAGAATGCCAGTTCTTTGGCAGAAATCTTCTCGTAAAAAGTTAGCTTGAGAACCGACATCTAACACAGCGCGACATTCATGCAAGTTGCCGTACCCATCCTCTATGTATAGTAACGCGATGGATAGAACGGCGTATTCGAACGTGGGTCCTCGCGAGTTGGAGAAATACGATTGAATCGCGGATTGCGTGGTGGTCGAGGGGGTAGGTGCAGACGCGAGCTCTTTGTGCAGTTGCGTGTGATGCTTCCTTCCACATTTCCTACAACTACCCCTAGTGCAGTTTTTGACACTATGACCCTGTGCGAGGCAGTTAAAGCAGCATTGAAGCCGCTTTACTTCTTCATGCCTTTCAGCGTATGACATGGCTTTCAATTTTGGACATTGATAAAATGAATGCGTTTCGGAGCATAGCGGACATTGGGCTTGCTTGCTCGCGACGTGGGCTGCCATGCCTGCTGGATGGATTTTAAACCTACCCTCGACGGGCCTATTATGCTGTCTGTGCGGACCTACAACCCTTGCAGCAGGGGCCCGCTCGAGCAGTTTAGTTTGCTGCTCGATAAAATCGGAGAAATCCTGAATCTTGGGCCTTGTCCCACTCCATATGCGTAACCGCGTCTAATTTTTTCGTAAGCATAAGGATGACTAGAGTATCCCATGCTTCCGCGGGCTCCTTTAGAGCTCCTATCGCTAGGACGTGATTGTTCGCGGTGTCAATGAATTCCCGGAGGGCATTACAAGTTTGCTTATGCACCGGCTTTATTTCAAGGAGCGCGTCCGCGTGATGGTGCACCAACGATATCGGTTCCTCGTAGCGCTTCTTCAGGATAGACCATGCGAGCTTGTAATTTGCGGTTGATATTCCGAGTTGTTTAATGGTTCGTGCCGCCGGACCCTTCAGAGCCGAGTCCAGGAAGTGGAAGCGCTCAATATCGGTTAGGGATTTATTATTATGAATAAGTGATTCGAATGTGTCCCGGAACTTGAGCCAATCACTATAATTTCCGGCGAACGGTGATAATGCTATCGTCGGCACTTGTCATTTGTTTGGCGTTTCAGTATTTACGGGAGACGCATTAGTTACCGTTGCCGTTGATGCCCTTGCCTGGGCTATGTGTCTTTCGACGTGTGCCATTAAACTAAAAAAGGTGGTTTCAAATGAATCCCGTTCCTGCATGTGAGATGCTTCAAGCTCTGTCCCTACGACTATTTTCTCTATTCGCGTTTGTATACCGTCAAATCTATTATATATCGCTTCGTTAGCCTTGACCCGTTTTTCTATCATGCCTATGTCCATTTCTTCGGTGATTTTGTCTATGAAGTTTTTTAGCATTGTCTATAAACATTTAAATGTGTTTAAATAATGATCAAAGTGAAAGGGACACCGAAAATACACCTATTTTAGCTGACATCTTTCAGTATATTTCTAAACTAAGGGTCCAGGAGAAAATCTAACTATGCCACGCGATTTTATTCGTGAAACTTCAAAGAATCATTTGGCACCAAGCGCAACTGAATAACTATTACTGCAAAAGTACAAAACACTTCCAAAGTTGAAAATTCTCGATTTTTTTCAAAATTGATTTTTTCAAAAATGGTACGTTCTGGAGAAAAACGGATTGCAGATTCGTATTCAGCACATTAATGTTTATCAGAAACGCATATTGAAGGTTACAAAATAAAAAAAAGGTTGAAATTTGTCGAACAGTGTTATTAATTATTAATTATTTATTTAATTTGTTACGTAAGAAGGATTGTTTCCACGTTTTCGTCTATTTATGCCCTTATTTGGAAATCGAGAGTGCATGCAGCCGGTTCTGCCCCTTCCGCGATGACGCGAGGACGCAGCCCTTGAAGGAGCCGTTGGCTTTTCTGGGAGGATTTCGTGCCCCTTTCGTGCCCCTTTCGTGCCCCATCTTTTTAGACTGATTTTTCGGGTATAAAAAGGGCACGAAATCTGCCCTCAGTGGCTTAGTTCTGAATAGTCAAGCTATGTGTTTACGCCGTAATTGATCGTCAAAAGTTCTGCTAGAGCTCAGTGAGATCAGGTTAAATTCCCTTTCGATCATTCATCCGATATTTATTTCAACGTTCGCATTTGTCGAAGGACAGCAAGATCAGGTAGCATTCCCTTTCGAGCATTATATATTTATTCGTTAAAAGACTGTAAGCGTGGGTTTAAGCTCCGCAATTTTAACACTGTTGTAATTCTTTAAAGTAACACTGTTGTAATTCTTTAGAGCGTGACCTAACAGTGGGAAAAGCACACATAGCACTCATACAAGAGCCATGGCTCTGTAATGGGTGCGTAGGAGGGTTGGGATCGGTGAAGGGAACACTAATACATGGGCCCAAAGAATCCAGTCCCAGAACCTGTATCTTCGCAAAAAAGGGAGTGAAGATACTAAAAATGCCAGATTTTTGTTACAGAGATCTGACAGCAGCGAGGATTATGACGGGACTCGAAACGGGACCGCGTGAAATAGTGGTCTGTTCGGCGTACCTGCCGTATGACTCAAGTCAACCCCCGCCCCCCCTACGGAGGAGCTAAAAGCATTAGTCGACTTTTGTAGGGAGAAAGGTCTGCCAATGGTGGTGGGGTGCGATGCAAATTCACACCACAGCGCCTGGAGCAGCACAAATATAAATGGCAGAGGAACGGCCCTAATGGAATACCTCTCTGCCACGGAACTGGAGATCCTGAACAGAGGAACCAGTCCGACTTTTATTATTGCCAACAGGAAGGAGGTAATAGATATTACACTGTGCTCGCCTAGGCTGGCGCAGTGGATTAAAGGATGGCGAGTCAGCGAAGAGGAAACTCCATCTGACCACCGCCAAATACAATTCCAAATAATAGGAAGGAATACGACCCCGGGCCCAATCTTTAGGAACCCAAGGGCCACTAACTGGGAACTGTACAAACAGGAACTAGGAGGTAGGCTCCGGGAGACCAAAAGATGTGGAACTGTGGGTTGGACCGAAAAAGCGGCCTGCGAGCTGCAGACGGCTATAATACAGACCTATGAAGTAGCATGTCCAGTGAGGAACAGTAGGGTAAGCCCGAGAGTCCCCTGATGGAGCGGTGAATTACACCGCCTACGCAGGGAGACCAGGAAGCTGCTCAACAGGGCCAACAGGACAGGGCTAGAAACAGATTGGACCAAATACAAAGCGATCCAACAAAACTACAAAAAACAAATCAGGCGGTCAAAGAGGGAATCTTGGAGGAACTTTTGCCAAGAAACCGAGGCATTGCCACTTGTGGCAAGGCTTCAGAGAGTTCTAAGCATGGGCCCACAACCCAATTTAGGCTGCCTGAGATTACCTGATGGGAGAGTGACGGAAAACCACGAGGAAGTACTGTCACACCTAATGGAGGTACACTTTCCCGGCTCGAAGGAAATGGAGGAGGGAGGCCCGGAACTAGTGTCCGGGACACCACCAATACAATTGCCAACGGGCTGGAAGGTGGCCTAAAAAATTGTCACCTATCACAGGATAAGGTGGGCGGTCGGTTCCTTTAAACGGTTTAAAAGCCTGGGGACCGTTTTTTTTTTTTTTTTTTTTTTTGGTTCGAGGAGGGGAAAATGCCTTTATGCATACCCAGCCAGGCTGGGTTATGTGGGACTCTGCTGCCTAAGATGTTGTGCGGCAACTACCCACTAAAAACCCCTCCTCTATCGCACCATCGCATAGGATACGCACCCTCCCCCTCGGTCCTATACTTCGTAATACTACGAGGGGGGGGGGCTCCGCAACGGAGTATCCTCATTGCTGGAGCGGCTCCTTCCGTGTTGGGATTAGTCAACCAACACCAGGTTGCCGGCATCAGATGGTTTGAGTTGTAACTGGACACCCTGATTACAGGACGAAGCCTGTTGGTCTTCAGGGGTCCGTTAAAAATCTGATAAAAGGGCGGCGCCTTCTCCTCCTGGGAGGGTCGCCACTTTTTTCTCTCTCTCGGTCCTGGGACTCTCTGGTTTTCATCACCTTGATCGCGAATCTCTGGAAGGCTTTCCAAGCTTCTTGCGACGATGTGATCTGAGTGACCAGGTTCGTAGTCGTCAGGTTTTCACCGTAGAGGTTTGTGAGGTGGAGTCTCTCCTCCGCTCAACGATCACAACGGAAAATGACGTGGTCTGCGTTATCCACTGGATGTCCGCAGTCCCAGCAGTCCTCGTTGGTCGGTCTTCCTATTCTCTTCCTGAAGCTGCCAAACGAGCCATGCCCTGTTAAGAGCTGCATCGTATGTAAGTCCAGGAAGGGGGCGGGGGACTTCCGCTCGAAGGTTCGGACTGAGCTGACCAGCTTCCGGGTCCAGTTGGTTGGGTCGAAGCTGTCCCATCTGGCCTGCCACTGGACGGTAGCTTCTTCCCAAATCATTTCCTTATATATTTGGAGGTGGGAGGGTCCTCCTACGGGATCCTCCTGTTCGCCGTCGGTAGACTGGAAATTTGTCTTCTCCGTATAAATTCTCCAGAGAGCATCGGCTTTGATGTGTATTGGCATTCTCCCTGCCAGCACACAAAGTGCATCATACGCCACCGTACGGTATGCCGTGGTGGTATGAATCAGAGCCGCTCTCTGGCTTCTACGTAGGGCAGTTGCGTTGAATTTCCAGGCGTTCGCTGCCTGCGCCCATATCGGGGACGCATACAGGACCACCGATTCCCACACATTATAGTATAGCGTCCTACATTTCCTAGCTGGGCCCTTGGTATTTGGAAGGAGCCCTGCTAGGGCACCCATCATCTTCTCCGCTCTCGCGCAGGTTTTGGCGACGTGGTGCCTGTAGTTGCGCTGGTTGTCGAGTTCTACTCCGAGGTAATTCGCAGTGCTCTGCGTCCTCAAGGAGGACTCGCCCCAGTCCAGGTCGATTATCCTGTGGATTCTTTTCCCCGCAAGTATCAGGATCTCGGTTTTTTCGGGGGCGATCTCGAGGTTCATATGGGTGAACCACTCTCGGATCTGCCTCAAACCGACGTCTATTCGGAACTGGAGTTCTTCCACGTTCCTTGCCGAGATCGTGAGTGCCAGGTCGTCCGCATACGCGAATGCTGCTGTATTCCACAGGCCATTCGCGAGCGTCAGGACACCATCGTATACCAAGTTCCACAGCATTGGTGCAAGCACTGCACCTTGTGGAACTCCAGCATAGATCGGCAGACTCGCCGTTCTTTCCGGGGTATGGACCACCGCTCGCCTATCCTCGGGGTAGTTCCGTATGACCCTTATCAGGTCATCGGAGACTCTGTAGCGGTGAAGCCAATTGTTGAAAGGTAATGAAATACGGAAACTAAATTACCGACACCAGTATGCAGTTTATTGTTCAGGAGTTCGTTTGCTTAATCGAACCACGCTCTACAGACACTTTTCTCTTACTACTAAATTAGGCGCTACTTGACGAGAAAGGTTTAACTTAAAATGTAGTGTCTTAACATAAAAGAACTTAAAGAACTAGAACTAAGAACTAGCCTTAAAACTAACTATAATAACACTAGCCTAGTTAAATCTAATAACGCCTGTCGTCGGTAACGCTGGGAGCTACTTCGCGACCGACGTCGGTAAACACCGGTCGCTACAGTACTCCCCCCCGAGTGAGTTTATTCACTTCAAACTCGCGAATTTGATTACTTTATTTGGCCTCGGGCCAAAGTACATTTTTGGCGCTACCTTAGGTGTCTCGTCCGTTTCTTCCAGAAATGCTGGTTTTAATCTATTGATGGAAATGACTGATGTTCTATGTTTATATTGAATTTTAAAAAACTGATCCGAAATACGCTCTACTACTTTAAATGGCCCCTCATAAGGAGCTTCGAGCGGTTTCTTCACGGAGTCGATCCGAACAAATACATGAGTACAAGTATATATATCGGAAAAAATGAAGTTACTTTTTTTTCTATGGTGCGCCATTGGCATCGGTTTTAGACAACGAATTGACTCTCTAAATTTGTGAAGAAAAATATTCGGATTTGCCTCGTCACTGTCGTTTACAAAAAACTCTCCAGGTATTCTTAAGGTGGTACCATACATCATTTCAGCAGCTGACGCTTTAATATCGGCCTTATAGCTTGTCCGGAGTCCCAGCAACACTGTTGGTAGAATTTCCAACCAATTCTTATCTTGGTGGCACATGATAGCGGCCTTTAACGACCTGTGCCACCGCTCGATCATCCCGTTAGACTGGGGATGATACGCCGTTGTTCGAGTCCGGTTGCAACCTATCAGGCGCATCAGAGACTCGAACAACTGGGACTCAAATTGGGCCCCTTGATCAGTGGTTATTGTTGCTGGAGCTCCAAATCTGGCTATCCAATACTCATAAAGCGCTGCGGCAACGTTCTCTGCCGAGCTGTCGGTTAATGGTACCGCCTCAGGCCACCTGGAAAAACGATCAATGACAGTGAGGCAATATCTGAATCCTTTGATAATAAGCAATGGACCAATTAAATCTGCATGTATATGCTCGAATCGACCCCTGGGGATCGCAATTTCCTCCGGCTGTGGTTTATTATGACGATGAATCTTACTTCTTTGGCACGCAATGCAGGTGCGACACCACTCAGCAATTTCTCGATTCATCGTGGGCCAGACAAAGTTTTGACCTATCAGCTTCCTAGTTGTTCTTCCGCTAGGATGCGACAGATTATGTACATTGTCGAATACCCGTCTCCTTAGCGCCTTCTGCACATAAGGACGGATATTGCCCTTGCAAACATCGCCAAAAAGAAATTTATCAGCACAATTTAAATAAATTTTTTGCAAATTCCAACCCTTGGGTTGTTCAGTTAAAATTTCTAATAAAAGGTCATCTGTCTGCTGAGCCTGCATCAGCTCCTCTGTGGAGATGATGACAGGCATCTCTACTACTTCAATTCTGGAGAACGCGTCGGCAACCGTGTTTTTTTTGCCTTTAATATAACGGATATTAGTGGAAATTTGGCTGATAAAGTCTAATTGGCGTGTCTGCCTTGGACTAGCTTTGTCCGCTTTCTGCTGAAATGCGTATACCAACGGCTTATGATCCGTTAATATACACAAATCTCTACCCTCTACAAGATGCCTGAAGAATCTGAGACTCTTGTAGATGGCTAAAAGCTCTCTATCGTACACGCTGTACTTCGTCTGGGCCTTTTCCAATTTCCTCGAGAAAAACCCGAGTGGCTCCCACCTACCGTTATTTAGTTGCTCTAACACAGCGCCTATTGCGACACAGATGCATCTGTCCGCAATGCCAACTTCGCATTCTCGACCGGATGGCACAAGAGCGATGCATCTGCTATCTGCTTTTTGCTTTCTTCAAAAGCTTTTTCAGATTCATCGTCCCAATTAACCAACCTTCGGTCCCTTTTCTTGGCTCCCTTGAGGTGTCCATTTAAAGGAGTAAGCCAGTGTGCTGCGCGGTGTAGAAATGTTCTGTAAAAATTAATGACACCTAAGTAGCGCCGCAAATCGGCTAAAGTACGAGGTTTCGGGAAATCTCTGATTGCCTGGATCCGTTCGTCTAACGGGGCAATCCCTTCCCTGGATACCTTATAACCCACATACTTCACCTCAGATTCCGCCAATTGGCATTTGGCCAAATTAATAATCAAACCGTTCGTCTGAAGTTTTTCGAAAACAGCGCGCAGATGCTTCTCGTGGGATTCTGCATCAGGGGATGCGACTATAATGTCATCGATATAGCAATGACAAAAATCTAGTCCCCTGAGCATGGTGTCCACGAGCCTTTGGAAAGTCTGCGCTGCATTGCATAAACCAAATGGCGTGACCGTGAACTCAAAAAGCCCGAAAGGCGTGATGACGGCTGTTTTCGGTATGTCCTCGGGTGCTACTGGAATCTGGTAGTATGCCCGGGCCAAATCTATGACCGAAAACACCGTACATCCGCTAAACTGATGTGCCACATCATGTAGATGTGGCAATGGATATTTATCCGGCACGGTCAGGCCATTTAGCCTACGATAATCTCCACACGGTCTCCATTCCCCAATCTTCTTGGGAACCATGTGGAGTGGACTAGCCCACTGACTCATGGATGGCCGGCAAATGTTCTCTTTGAGCATTTGCTCAAATTCCGCCTTGGCCACCCTGAGTTTTTCAGGGGGTAGTCTCCTCGCTCTTTCGGCAATCGGGGGTCCTTTTGTACAAATATTGTGCACGACTGAGTGCTTAAAAAACTTCCTGGCGGTTGGTTTGGTAATGTCGGAGAATTCTCTTAACAATGACTGGAATCTATTAGTACTGTCTATTGTCGTAATTGTCTCCGTCTTGTCAGTCGTTACAGTGGCGTTAGTAAATAAGTTCGTCTGTCCATCTACTAGTCTCTTGCGTCGCAAATCAACTAGCAGATTGAAATTATGCAAAAAATCTGCGCCAATAATGGGCTTAGCTACGTCAGCTACAACAAATCGCCAGGAAAAATCGCGACGTAACCCGAAACTAAGTGCAAGTAATTTCTCGCCATATGTATTAATAACGGCCCCGCTTGCCGAAAAAAGCGTGTAGATGCATGGCTGCATGCACCCCTTACCATACTCTCGTGGGACGACGGAAACATCTGCGCCCGTGTCGATAAGAAAACCCATACCGGTTTTCCTATCGCTAATAAATAGGCGTCGACTTTCCGCAACGTCCTCAAGCGCCTCTATTTGAGACGTCGCGGTTAGTTTCCCGACCTCTTGTCGGGGGCTGTCCATGCGCAGGGCTTCCTACATCGGAACGAGTCCGCCCCGAACTTCGCATGGAAATAGCAAAGTCCCTTCTCGTCGCATCTGTTGCGGCTCCTGGACGTCCTTCTCGGCCGCGACTTCGAACGCTCGGGACGCCACCTATACCTCTGGCGTCCTTGCTGATGGCCGCTGGCCTCCATCTTGGCGAGCCTCCTGGTCAAGGCCGCGATAGCGCCCTCTAAAGACGCCAAGGATGAAGACGGCGCCAAAACAGGATCGGTGATGGCGTCCGTTTGCGCCATTGCTGTGCGATCGTGCCATTTGTCCGCCATATTGGCCAAATGGTCGATCGCAACCTCCTCTGGTAAAACGGCCAACGCTTGTTGCGTAGGTATTGGCAGGGCCTTGAGCCAAAGCGATTGCACGACATTGTCGCTAGTCTCAGGACCTGCCATCTGAATTATCTCACGTAACAATTCAGATGGCTTACGGTCTCCTAGCTTTATTCCCGCCAATACCTGTTTCAAATTTGATTCCTTGGACGACGCTAATCGGGAGATTAACGCCGTCTTAATCGCGCTGTACGACGCTCCCGCCGGCGCGTGAATCAAATCGCGGATCGTGCGCATAGCCTTTTGATCCAGGCTACGGACCACCGCGGCGCGTCGCACAGCGTCGTTCGAATTTTCGAACGACTCGAACTGGCCCTCGAGTCCCTCGAACCAGAGTTCTGGCTCATCGCTCCAGAACGGCTGCATTCGGATGTGACGGAGTCTTTCCGCTTCCTTGTCCAAACTGCACCTCTCTTTTGGGGTCGCTTTTGGCGTCGCTGGTTTCTGGTCGGCTGCAGCGGCTTGGCTGCGCGTCGTCATTTTCAACGACTTCACTCACTTTTTATTTTAAATAATATAAATAATTCTTCAACGCGAGTTTCGGCACCAATTTGTAGCGGTGAAGCCAATTGTTGAAAGGTAATGAAATACGGAAACTAAATTACCGACACCAGTATGCAGTTTATTGTTCAGGAGTTCGCTTGCTTAATCGAACCACGCTCTACAGACACTTTTCTTATACTACTAAATTAGGCGCTACTTGACCAGAAAGGTTTAACTTAAAATGTAGTGTCTTAACATAAAAGAACTTAAAGAACTAGAACTAAGAACTAGCCTTAAAACTAACTATAATAACACTAGCCTAGATAAATCTAATAACGCCTGTCGTCGGTAACGCTGGGAGCTACTTCGCGACCGACGTCGGTAAACACCGGTCGCTACAACTCCTCTCCGGGCAAGTTCGGCCAGGGTGTGTCTCCATTCTAGGCGGTTGAATGCATTTCTAATGTCCGTAGTAATGAGCGTACATAGTGTGCCCGTACTTTGGCATGCATCCGCGAACGGCGTAACCTCCCTTATTGCGTCTACTGTTCCTACGCCCTTTCTAAAGCCGTATTGCCGGCAGTGGAAGGGGTCGCGTCCAATTTGCGCCTCTAGGGCGTCCTTCATCACGTATTCCCAGAGCTTCGATAGCGCTGGTAATACGCTGGTGGGTCTGTACGCCGATGGAGTCGTCGGGTCCTTTCCGGGTTTCGGAAGGAGAATCACCCGCGCTGTCTTCCATGTGCGCGGGAGGGTTCCCTCGACCAGTGTCATGCGACACATCGTCGTGAGGTCAGCCGGCCATTTCTCGGCCATCAGCTTGACCACTTCCGTCGGTACAGCGTCTATCCCTTGTGCTTTCCCGACCTTAAGCGCTTTAGCCGTGAGTGACTAAGGTCGTGCACAAGGTGTCGTGTGCTGGGGCGAAATCTGGGCATGGTGTTACCTCCTCTGGCGGTCTTGTGGTGGTGAAGAGGGCATTGAGCACCTCCTCTACCTTTCCCGTCGGGAGGGTTACCATACCTCTCGCTTTCCTCAGTCTTGACATCACTGCCCTATAGGGTCGTGCCCACGGATTCTGGTCGACAATCGCGCAGAATTCAGACCACGATTGTTCTTTGCTCTTCCAGATTTCAGCCTGCAAACTCTTCCTTGTTGACCTGTATTGGTCAAGGAGGTTTGGGGTATCTGGATGGTCCTTCTTTTTGGTCCTTTGGTACCTTCTTCTGGCTCGGAACGTCGCACAGTGGGGCAAAACGCCAATTTAGGGTTGCAAAATTAAAAAACGAAACACGGAGTAGGTCCCCGAGACTACTTCCAATATCAACATAGATGTCCATAGGAGCTAAAAACGATATTATCATTTCTCAAATCCATTGTTTTTAAGCTTGGCAAGCGATGCAAAAGTTAAAAATTAAAAATGGCATAAAAATGAAGAATGCTATTTTCATCTGTTATCTAATGCTTAGGACCTTAATGGTAGTTCTTTTTGCAGAAACTGTATCAACAAGGATTAGGAATGTATAAAATTCAAAAGATACATTTTTCAGAAATGTTTAGATAATTTATTTCAAGCAAGTCAGAACAAATCCATTTTCTAAACTTTCTTTTATGAAATAGTTCCGAAATTCACCTGGATTCGCGTTGGTTTTTATATACACATGTAGAATGGGGTGTCTAGTTTATGTATTATCAAATTTGGCTGCAGCCGACTGCAGCTGCACAAATTATTTAATTTTTCCTAAACTAGTTCCATGCGGAGAACGCCCGCACTGATGCGACTTACAGTAGACTCCCGGTGATCCGGCCCCGCTTTCTACGTAGTACACTTCGTAAAAGCGGGGCGGGCGCTCGCATTAGTGCGGGCGTTCTCCGCATCGAACTGTTTTAGAAAAAATGAAATAATTTGTTCAGCTGCAGTCGGCTGCAGCCAAATTTGATAATACAGAAACTAGACACCCCATTCTACATGTGTATATAAAAATTAACGCGAATTCAGGTGAATTTCGCAATTATTTAATAAATTTTTTTATAAATTATTTGCAAATTTTCGAAAAAGTATCGTTTTATATATTCCTAATCCTTGTTGATTCCGTTCCTGCAAATAGAAATACCATTAAGGTTCTAAACATCGTGTTATTAATTTCCCAATCCTAAATAGGCGTTTTGCCCCACTGTGCGTCGCCCTTCTAAAATTGGCGATTTCATCGTTCCACCAGAAGTTTGGTTTCCTCGTGCCTTTCGGAAGCATCTTCCTTCGCAGGGTTCTCTCGCACACCTTTTCGAGTCTGGATTGCATCATCTCCGGAGAGCAATCGGGGTCTCTGTCAGGTGGGGGGCCCTGCGAAGGGGGGCTCTTTGATTTCTGAATCGAGGATTCTCTACTCAGCACGTCGTATGCCTCGAGGATTTCCTCTGGCTTCGCGTTCTTGAGAGAGAATGGTCTCCAGGCCACCCGGGGTTGGCTACGCCTCGATTCTTCGAAGGTGTGAAGAACATATCGGTGGTCTGAGGCAGAGTAGGTGTCCAGAACCTCACTCTTCTGCAGGCCTCTCAGGGTCACCCTGTCTACAGACATGATGTCGGGGAAGGATGTCCCGCCATTTCTGTAGAAGGTGAACATCCCCCGAGGTCGGACAGGGACGAGTTGCTCTCTAATAGTTATTGCCAGTAGCAATGCGCCTCTCCGTTCATTCTTGCGTCCTCCCCAAGCCGGGGACGTGGCGTTAAAGTCGCTCGCAAGTATTAATCGGCTGCTCCATGAGGTGGAGTTTTCCAGCGTCTCCTGAAGGTCATCTAGGTATTCCTCCACCTCTGGCTGCGTGATATTTGGAGAGCATTAGCCGCTTATGAGGATCGTATCCTCGAGCAATCCTACTGCTATGCCGGGAAGTGGTGTGTAGCTAACGGGGCGCGCCATGTGACCGTTAAAGCCTGTTATCCACACGGCTGCGTCCCCGGTGGAGTCATTGCACCACTCCCTCCTTTGTCTGTATGGCTCTGATATGATCACCGCATCAGCGTTCAACTCCGATGCTTGTTGCACCAGGAGTTCTTGCGCGAGGCGGGATCTGTTCAGATTGATTTGCAGAATTACCATCGACTTAGGCATTACGTGTCGATGGTCCGTGTCGGGCCTGTGCGGCCTTTTGATATTGCGGGCAGCCTAGTGAGGCGGCCACATGTCGCAACCTGTTTCCATGTAGGCCTTGAGCCTCGCAGAGTGTGCATTTGGGCTCGTTGGTGCACTCCTTAATGGAGTGCTCCATTGAGCCGCACTTCCTGCATCTCTCCTTCCCTTGGGGGAGAGCTTTGCAGGCCATGCTTGCATGTCCCAGGGCGTGGCACCTAAAGCACCTGACAACCTTCGGGAGTACTTTCGCCGTGACCATCGTAAATCCAATTCTGAATTTCCGGGTTCCAAGGTCTTTTGGAACGGCCTCGGATGGCACATCGAGGATGATCGTCTGAGTTCCCGACGGTGTCATCCTCTGCGTTCTCATGCGAAGTTCCTGGGGGGCCAAGCCCAGGGTTTGGGCTGTTCCGTCCAGGACTTCCGCTGTCTCTGCCGTGGGATCGACATTCCGAATTTCTAGTGTCGATCTGGCCTGGAGAGGGGCAACCGAGGTGGCTTCCCCGAGTGCTTCGCTAAGCGTATCGGCCACCCTCTGTGCCTTGGCGTTTTGGGACAGCTCAATCAGAACATTTCCTTCGCGCATCCTTCTTACCCCGCTCGATTCCGCGAGGCAGGCTTTCCCTTTTTAAGTACCTCTTTCACGGTCTCCATGTAGGAGGAGCCCTCTTTCACCCTAATGAGGAGGGCTTAGGCTTTCGCAGGCCTTCTCCGAGGTCTCCGTGAGGGTTTCGTGGGCGCCTGCCCTCGTTTGGGTTCCCCATTGGGTTCACCGGAGGGTTTGGGCCTCAGGCGTCTCTCCGCGGTGAGCGGTTTTTGAGGGCGCTGTACAGTCCTTCCTGGGGAGGAGGGGGTGTTTCCCCCTTCCTCCTTCTGTTCCTCCTTCTGGGCCGAACTTCCGTAAACTCGGAGTCGGACTAATTTCCCACCTGTGGGTGGGTTCTCAGTATCGTGACATATGTCTGTGCCATCCCCGGCCGTGGTTTTTTCGAGATTCCCTCCTCCTGGGGGGATCTCGTTTTTCTTTTCGGTTGGTGGCTGGGGCACTCCACTGCGCTAGTGGTCGGCTTCCTGGACGTGGAGGGCTGGGGGCTCCTGGCTCCGGAGGGTGCCCCGCTTCTTCCTTCCTCCAACGGTCCCGTTTGGGTCCCGACACTCGTCACATTTTCCCGTTCCATTCCCCTCGTGGTTAGGGGGGATGCTTCTAGCACGGGTTTCATTCGGGAGGGGGTGTGCTAGCTGGAGCTCTTTTCCCCTCCAGAATATTTCCCTTCATTTTTGAGAGTACAGCCACGGTTCGGGCACACTCTTTCCTCATTTGTGCTTTAACATTTTTGTTTGAGAGTGCATATTCGAGGAACGCATTGGCCGAGTATTCGGCCTGGTTCCTCAGCGCCTCTAAGTCCGCCAGTAGCTCCCGCTGGGAGATTGTGGCCTCCCCTACCGGTTGTCCACTCCCCCGGGTTTTTTCTGCCGTCTGAGGGCTCCGGGGGCTTCCCTTCGACGTGCGGGATGAGCGAATGGGGCGCTTCTTGTGTGCCTCTTCTTCTACCTCTACCCCAGTTCGTTCTTTCTCCCCTGAATGTTGGACGGGTTGCTGCCGAGCGGGGGCCGCCGCTGCTGGACCCGGCGGGCTCCTGAATAATTTCGTCCGTGGTAGGAATGGGCTAGGCCGCACCGTACCTTCCTGTCGGGTTGGTGTTGACTTGGTCAACTCGATTTTCCACGCCGTTTCCTGGCTAGGTCCCGTCCCAAGCGTCATTGTGCCGCCTGAGGAACCTCTCATACGCCTGGATGTATACTGGGAGGGAGTTTTCTCCGCTGGAGTGTGAAAGGTTTCCTCCGATCCCTTTCTCACTATTCCCTAGATGGAGGAGTTGACCGCGTAGGATGCCCTGCGACGGAGAGCGGTCTCCTCCTCCTCAGTGTCAGTGCCCGAAAGCGTTGATAGGTCCCCGTATCGAAAGGAGAGAGGGACGACCGAATACGTCGTTGATTTCTCGTCTGTCTCGGAGTCCATAACTGCCGTTGAGTGCGGGGGGGGGGCGTGGTATATTCTGTCGTTCCTCCGCCTTTCCCCCCTTCATATCGGGGTCCTTCCCCGCGGTTTTTCCAACCTGTTCTTTTCCTTTTGCATTTTTGGTGTTACGGTCGTCAGTTAACGATCCGGGGGGGCCCGCTTGCCCACCACCCCTCGGACCGGTACTGGGGTATCCATCCCCTGCACCGTAAACTTTTTTATTTGTTTCAGCCATTCCATTTAATATGGGATTCTCGTTGTCCATGTCCAATTGCCATAGTCCTCTATAAAAAATCCGTTCCAGTTTTTCCTATAATTGTAGGTGTGAAGAGATTATGGGTCCACCCGGACAGAGCCTCTTGTCCGGGCAAGGGGACTAAAATACTGCAGTGGTGACCCCAGGTGCCCTGCAGGGAACGTTTGCGACCGCATAAATTTTAAGTCACTGCGGCCATTCAACCCTCGGCACGTTACCTTACACCTTGGTTTAGGACTTGTATCCGACATCTATCGGTGTTGGGTTTTGTGATGTGCTATTCCCCCAGCAGCTTTCGGGGTTGGGTCTCGCAGGGCTGCCTCCCTCTGGGCCAGGAGACATTCCTCTGGAATGTACTTCTGGGGCCCTGCAGATATGCAACCCCGCGAGCAGGCCCGGGCTGCAGGCGAGTTTCACCTCGCACCACCACTCTCGTAGTTTATGGCTGAGTGAGACGTACGGCCGTCCGTCTTGTTTCAGCCTCCGAGTTGTGCTCTCTATCGAATCATTCACTGGTTCGCGATGGTGCACTTTCTTCACTGGATGGCGTCGCGGTTCTTTCCGTTATCGTCGCTCTTAGGGTGCGCGTCGTACAGGAATCGCGCGGCTTGTGGTTTGATGCACAAGACACCTCCTTTGCTTAGTATGTGTCACTACACGTGGACGTATACGTGTATGTGACGTGTGTGGCTTGTCGTGGCGTTGGTGCCGGGCTTCATTTTCACCTTGTTTATCCCCAGTGTTCCATGTGGGTTTTAGGTTATGTGCCTTGTCAAGGGGCTCAAAATAAGTGTCGAGCATCCCCAGCTCTACAGTCGTTTCCAGATTTGCCCTTCCCTCTGGTGTAGTTGCGCCTCTACGTTATATGTTGTATAATTGACGTATATTATGTTTTTCTTCAGATTAGATTGAGCTTCCACCCCTGACGGCCTACCCTCCCACCCCCCGTTACTGGGTCGGAGGTCGAGGGGGGGGTCTTGGGTGCAGCGTTAGAAGCCTCTGCAGGAACAGCGAGGACCATGCGCGGATATGCCTCCCTGTTCTCCGTATCGGATTCCCAATCTGTATCCTTCTTGCTGTTATAATGTTTGCTGGAATCTACAGGCCTCTCTTCTGTCTTTCCAGTTCGTCATCAGAAGAGGCCCTTCACAGCAGCCAATCAATATGGTGAGCCCGTCTCGCGCATATAAGCGTCGTCAGCAGGGCTCCCAAAGAAGCCCGCGTGGAGAGCGTGGACGTCTTCGAAGATTTCCCTCGCCGCCCCCCAGAACGCCCCGCAGGAGAGTTTTCCTGGCCTGCGGGCGAGGCTGCACTCTCTGCGGGGGCGCAGGGGGAAGCGGGAGGGTTCCTGGGCGGAATGGGGGGAACCAGAGGGGGCTTCCGCGACCCTCAGTATCCGGTATCCAGCCCCTCACCGTCCTGCAGCTGCCTCGAGGGAGGGTGGAGATCACCCTCCGAATTTGGGATGGGGAGATCTCATTCTGGTTCCGGGGAGCTGTCCTCGAAAGCGGGCATTCCGGAGCCCAGAATGTGTTTGTGGAGCGACGGCCTTACAGGAAGGGCAGTCGTCGACAACGGGCTGCTGACCGGACCGCCACCCCAGGGCATTCTCCTCTTTCGCGTGGGGGAGCTGCTGCTTCATCTGGAGCAGAGACCAGTGGGGGAGCCAGCACCTCGCGTGGGGCACCTCTCCCCGTTCAGGATTCCCTTTTACTAAGGGCGAGCCAGGCCCTGCACACAGCAGGAAGGCTGGTGCAGGAGTCCGCGACCCGCTCCTCTGATGTTGCAGTACCATTGGAGTACCCTGAAGCAGTATGTAGTGCCGGAGCGCTTGCAGATCTGGCACGCCTACTCCATCGGCAGTGCGTTTTGCCCAAGGCAAAAGGGGAGTAGACGGGTGACCAGGTCTTAGCCTTGAATAAATACCCATTACTGTAGGTGTTGTTTATTCATTCCTCCCGTCTCTTGTTCCCGTTCCCGGGTCATCTTGTTTCTGCCTTTAGTACGCCTCTATACATCGCTACCACGCGGCATTTTGTCGCGGAGCGGTAGAGGTGATTACCTGTGTATGGAGCCTTGGGAGCTCGGTTTATCTGTGGATTGCGTTCTCGGTTGGCCTGTAATTGTGTTCTGCTCCCCGCTTCAACGCTTCAGCGCTGCTTTTTGCAGCGGTGCGGATTACGGGGTTCACGGAGTTCGGCTGGTTTAAAATTGTCTTGGATTTCCCGCTTTAACGCTTCACCGCCGCATTTCTGCAGCGGCGCGGATTACGGGGTTCGCATGAATGGAGACTTTATGTTCCTTCTTGGCTTCCCTACGCTCGCTCGCTCGCTCGTCGTCCAGAGGATCGGTTGTCTGTCTCGACGGTAGGGGCGCTCGAGTCTACGTAGTGGCGTGATTATTGCGCAGTTTCGCATGTGTGTGTGGTGTCTCGTCTGTGTCCGCACTATGGTTGCCCTCCCCTCCTGGAAAAAGGGCGGGAAGGCAGTCAACGCGCCGGCGACATCACAGATGATTCCACCTCCCATGTCCTCCTCCGGTCATCCCATTTTCATAGGAGGTCCAGTATGTGCTCCGTGTGTGCTAGATGGTGTCAGGTATAAGCCAGTGTGCCTGTGGACCGAGGGGGATGGGCAGGAGCTGAGGCTCCCCTCGTCCGTCCTGTCCTCATCCTGTCTCGAGGGTCCAGTGTTGGTTGTAGAAACACCCATCGTCCATCCTAGGTGGGTTCCGGCGTTGATCTACAAACCTTGTAAGACACCCTCTCCATCTCGTGCTCATATCCAGTATTTCCCAACACTTCCACGGCCCTTAATAGGGTTAGGAGATAGAAAGTGTCAGCCACCGGCTCCGGAGCCAGCGCTCTCCAGCGCCGCCATATCCGACCTCCCGCCATATCCGAACTCCAAAAAAAAAGCCCGGGGGCCGACGGAATATTCCCAGCCCTACTCCAAGAAGGCTTAGAGCAGATCGAGAACTATATCTACCAAATATTCCGATCGTGCATAGCCTTGGGATATATCCCCGAAAAATGGAGGACGGCTAGAGTGGTGTTCCTGCCCAAACCAGGCAATGACACATACGAAACAGCCAAGTCCTTCAGACCCATCAGTCTCACGTCCTTTCTGCTAAAGACCTTGGAGAGGCTGATGGAGAGATATATACGGGAGACATCCCTAACTGCAAAGCCACTCCACAGCAGCCAGCACGCCTATATGGTTGGAAGATCCGTGGAAACGGCTCTCCACACGCTGACTGGGAAGGTGGAAGGGGCTTTGAAATGGAAGAAATCGGTGCTCGGAGTGTTCCTAGACATCCAGGGGGCCTTTGATAACACCGGCTTCGACTCCATCTGCAAGGCAGCAAAGAACTTTGGCGTAGACGAAACAAGCATCCAATGGATATGCCAAATGCTACAAACACGTAAAATCGTGGCAAGCCTAGAAGGGGTGTCGACGACGCGACTCGTGGCGGGGGGCTGCCCACAGGGAGGAGTACTCTCCCCCCTACTGTGGAGCCTAGTAGTCGACGGGCTACTCGCAAGGCTGAATGATGCAGGCCTGACAGCCCAAGGCTATGCAGACGATATCGTGGTCACGGTCAAAGACGAGAACCCGGCATCTCTGACAAAACCAATGCAGAGAGCGCTAGGAATCGTGGAAGCCTGGTGCCAGGAACAGTCTTTGTCGGTTAATCCAGACAAAACAGAAATGGTGCTCTTCACAAGGAGAAGGAAGTACTGTTTACAGGAACGCTACATCTTCGGCGTAAAGCTCAAAAGAACCAGGGAGGCACACTACCTAGGGATAACCATGGACAGCTGGCTTACTTGGAAGAGCCACATAAAAGGACAGGCACAGAAAGCCATCAGGACTTACTGGGCCTGTAGAAGGATGTTTGGTAGATTCTGGGGGCTCAAGCCCATAGTGGTAAGATGGATGTATACAGCCATCCTGAGACCTCAGATAACCTATGCCTCCGTGGTCTGGTGGACAGCGATGAAGTTCAGGACGAATCGGAGGATGCTAGATCGGATACACCGAATGGCATGTCTTGGTATATCTGGTGCCTTCAGGACGACGCCGACCCTGGCACTGGGGACCCTACTGGGCCTCGACCCACTACACATCGTAGTAGAGGCAGAGGCTAGGAAGGCGGCCCTAAGGCTAAGGGGCGGCGTGTCTTGGAGGGAAAGCGGGACGGGCCACGCGAGTCTGCTGCGCAGGGGAGACATCGTAATGATGTCACCAGAAGGCGCGGGCGACCGCGGTGAGCCGGTATACCGCTTTCATACCGGATATAAAACAAGAATCCCAACAAGGGAGGAGTGGATGGATGGAAGAAGACCCTTTAATCCAGGAGGACTCGTCTGGTACACGGACGGATCCAAGACCAGCAAAGGCACGGGAGCGGGCGTGTATGGTCAAAGCCCAAAAATGGAAATGTCCATACCACTGGGAGACCACCCGACCGTATTCCAGGCCGAAGTACAAGCCATTTGGACCTGTGCCACATTAAATGTGGCAAGAGGATACAAGGGCAAACATATAAGCATATGCAGTGACAGCCAAGCGGCACTGAGAGCTATCGGCTCTTGTGTGACCAGATCAAGGCAGGTACTGCAATGCATGAGGGCTCTAGGGGAATTATCCCAAGAGAACCATGTAGAATTACTGTAGGTGCCAGGACACATCGGCATCGGCGGTAATGAGAGGGCGAACATGCTAGCCCAAAGGGGAGCGGCGAGCATAGGAGTTACCCCCTCGCAGAATATAGGCTACGCACCGGGGTACATCAGGAATACGGTGAGGAAATGGTCCAGAGAACAGACCCACCGACTCCTGCAGGAGACCCCGGGGCTTAAACACTTTAAAGCCATGGTGGGAGACCCAAGTCCTGTCCGGATAGCAGAATTCTGCAAGATGGACAGGAGTGATATACGTCTGGCAGTGGGTCTGTTAATGGAACACTGGCAGACAAGAAAGCACCTGCATAGGATGGGCCTCAGCGAAGGAACGACATGCAGGTGGTGTGACAGAGAAGAGGAAACCCCTCTACATCTCGTCATAGAATGCGAGCGAGTGGTGATGGCAAGGTTCAGACACCTGGGCTCACCACTCCTAGACATACAGGAGTGCAGGAAGGTTCCAACGGGCAAGCTCATTAGTTTTGCTAAGGGAGTCGGCCTGGCAGAGAACCACTGCACCCTGGGGTAACTGACTCCTGATAGGAGGCCCCAGCACAATGGTCCAGATGGACTGAGCGCCCGGTTAAGCCCATTAATAATAATAATATTTAATTAATTAATTTCTACACTCAGGCCACACGTAACAAGTGTTAATTCGGAAATGCCTTCAGAAGTACTTTCTTTATTACTACTTGTTTCGGATAGCTCGTTAAGATGTTTATTTAAATTCAACGGGTTAGGTTTATATTTATTAAAAGGCACAATTCACGAGTCCAACAAATCACATGTATATTTTAACGCACCGCACGAACACTAATGTACAAGAAACAATAAGAACAATAAAACAGTTTTTCCGCACACTTCGCCTTTATTGTGTTATAGTGTATTAAACGGTTGTAAGTCGTTTAATACCTATCGAGTTGCCGCTGCCGAAAGTCTGAATCGCTTGTATATCTCCTAAAACCTCTCTCTATGTAATCTTTGTTGAACCGACAAATTGTATCCTCGCGCAGCGGTATACATATCGCTGCGCGGGGCGAGGAGCATGAGGAGATAAGTGGGGAAGAACGCTCGCGCTTGTTGCCACGGAACAGCGCTAGACGCGAAGCGAACGAGCGCCCTCCCCACAAGCGAATCCAGAACACTACTATAAGGTAAATATGTTTTATAATACTGAATCAATTCGTATTTCTGCCGCTTATTCAAGCAAATCCAATTTTTTTATTATTGATTTTCACCAAGGAAACGTATGTTTAAAATAAATACTTCATTTGCTTCCATAGGTTGATCGTAAGAGGTTTTGTCCAGCTAAAAGGCCCGTTTGGACCACAGTGCGCCGTTGTGGTCCTCCAAAAATCCAATTATGTATCTCTTTTTTGTCTTATCTCTATTTATTTTATGTAACATGCCCCATGGATCCCTATTGCCTTCTGTTGTTATGAAATTTCTCCACGATGCTGTCTTTGCCATGTGAATCTCCGCTGTGTATTTGTTTCTAATAGAACTGTATGCTGTCTTGCAGTGTGCAATTTGTGATTCTAAACTTAACTTGCGAGCTCTTCTGAGCTGTCGAGCATACCTGCCTGCTTTATTGCATATTTTAGTCAACTCCTTGTTGAAAATCCTTATGCTCTGATCAATGGTTGTAGATCTGATTGTGCTTCTAAAATCGTTTAAAATGCTTTGCTCCAATGGATTGTCAAATTCATCCCAGTTTGCACGTCTGGGGTTGTACCCAGGACTCTTCATCTTCGTGCATGTTTGCCTTTTGGTAGCTATTATGTTAAAAACGATTAAGTTGTGATCAGATGTTGTCTCTGTGCAGTGACTCTCCAGCCGGCAACTTGGTCGCTTAAATTGGCAATGCTCAGGGTCAAGTCTATGTTAGACTCCCCATGTGCACTGAAGTACGTGTGGACTTCTGAAAATTCATTTAATATTCGTAAGTCTTGGGCAAGTATAAGCTCTTCGAGTCGTCTACCATTATGGTTTGCAGAACTCGAGAAGCAGCATGGCGATTTGGCATTGGCATCCATGGTTATTAGGACTTTTTGCCCTTGAACCATTGTTAGAATATGTTCAAGTTCTGTCATGAATCTTTCATAGGGCAGTGAGAACTGGCAGTACATATTAACAATATAAAACTTTAGCTTTTCATATTGAATTTGAAGCACCATTGAGTGGGCACTACTGGAATATCCAGTCAAAAAACAGTCAATCCCGCTCCTGGCAACTATAGCAATCCACGGTGCAGCGTCCGCCGGGCTATACGCGTTTACAGCCGCAGATTTGAGCCCACACACCTTGCCGTTGTAGGTGTATGGCTCCTGGACACACAAAATATCAAGCCATCCCCTAGAAAATAGATTCCTGATCTCTGAAGCGACGATATTCGATCTCATGGCGTTTAGTTGGCCTATCTTTAGCTCCATTTTATTTTCTTCTAATAGAGCTCCAGTTGTCTTACGTACTCGGGGCAGGTCTTATCTCGTAAACTATGCTTTGAATCCTTTCTTTTGAACCTCTGACAAATTAGGCACGAAGGACTTCCTTTATTAGGGCAGCTATCTACGGCATGGTCATCTTTTCCACATGTTTCGCAAATCTGTTTTGGCGCAGAACAGCATTTCGCTACGTGTCCATATGTGTGTCACTTATAGCAGCGCACTATATTTATATATTCTTTAATTCTGTACGCTCTCCAGAGCATGAAAATTCTATTGCCTTCAAGGGCTAATTTGAAAAGCCTGGCAGGCAGCTGAACTATCCAGTTCATTCTTTCTGGGTTTTTGGTCTTAAATGCATGTTTAAATTTGATTTCTTTCTTGATTTTTTCTTTTTCATCACTGGAGATCTCGTCAAAGTTCTTAGTAATGAAATCATCTTTTAATTCTTTTTCGACGTCGTAAATGACGATACAGGGATCCATCTGTTTAGGTTCCGAGACGCTTAACCCGACGCTGCCAAAGTCTGTCCTCTTTATTATTTCAATGTCTTCTTTACTTTTCACCTTCATGACCATGCCCTTGTTTCGCAGATGTCTTGTGTTTTTCACCCTAAGCCTTTGTCTATTATCTTTAAGTGCCTCTGTTATTTGTTTAATGATTTCTTCGTTGGTTCTGGTATCGGACTCGTTATTGGGCTTAATGATAATCACATCTGTTTTGTCTTTCTGGCTTTCAGGTTGATATTTTCGCCTGATGACCTGACCCCGGAGCCCGCCGACAGGAGCAGCCACAGCCTGAGCGTAAGTATTCTTTAGTTGATGCTCTGTAGCTTTGTTTCTGATTTTTTGAAGCTCATTATTGACTATCTCACTTTGGAGTTTAGTCTCCAATATGGCCCATTTATCTAATATGAACTTAATTCCGTTCCTTGTAATCTTGTTGCCGTCGTCGAATAAAAATTCCTCCAACTTGGTTCTCTCGTAGTAAATTTCTTTTAACCCCTCAACGGCCGGGCTCGCGGAACAAAAACTGTACTATGCGCCGCATAGTATGCGGCCCGCAGTAGGTATCTCATCTTAAAAATGACGCGGTGTGTGATAGATTTCGAAACAGTCATCTACGGACAGTCCGACGACATATTTTTCGCAGCAGTATCTTGAATCCTTCTTTTTACCTTTTTGTACATACTACGCAACGTCTTTGCGGCTTTAATTTTTTCCCTTTTGGAACAATTTTCCGAATAAAATGTCGTTGTGTTAAGCGGGGTCGTTCCTTCACTGCGTGTTTCACAATATTTGAGAAAGAGTTCTTCTATTAATGTCATTCTAAATTGTATATTTGAATGTTGAATTGAATGAAGGCATCGAATAGAAAAGTTTTCGAACTCTTTCGATGCTTTTACAAATAAAACGTGATATTCTGTCCATAATCGTGTGTATATTATGTGCATACACCTTTGAATGAGAGATTGAAACACTTCCTATTACGATATTGCAGTTCACATAAACAGATAAGCGGCAAACGCGATTAGCTGCATGGGTCCGTACGAGATACGGACGCGGGCGACATGTGGAAAACATTGGGTCCGTACGAGATACGGATGCGGTCGTTGAGGGGTTAAGGTGGCGTTAATTTCACCTTGGGCTTGTTCCTCCTCTACCTCAGTGCTCTTATCGGTGGCTATGATCTTTCTTCTCTTGGCCTTAGTTGGAGTACACCTGGCTAATGTATCCTCCGCTGTCAGCGACGAAACAGAGCCACGCCGGCTGCTGCCTCTACTCTGAGATGCCGAGTGTAGATCTCGATATCTACAGTCTCCTGTTCCTCATTCCTCCCCTCATTCTTCACTTTGGTTTTTTTAGTATTGTTTCCTCTCTGCTGCAAGCAAACTACCAGCGGCGTATTACTTTGCCTCCGTCGACTTCCAAGTGCCAGCGGCGTATTGTTTCGCCTCTCCTGCCGTCAAACTGCCAGCGGCGTATTGTTTCCTCTCTGCTGCAAGCAACTTTCCAGCGGCGTATTGCTTTGCCTCCGCCGACTTCCAAGTGCCAGCGGCGTATTGTTTGGCGTCTTCGGACACCAAACCACCAGCGGCGCATTGTTTCCTCTATGCTGCAAGCAAACTACCAGCGGCGTATTGCTTCTGTCGATCATACGACCAAGTGCCAGCGGCGTATTGCTTCGCAACATGTTATATGAAATAAAAATTTATTTCTCGCGCGTCCACGCGCCTCTCGAACACGCTTCTCGAGCGCCGACAAACGCGTATCGAAACGCTTCTCCTTCGTTACACGCGATCGACGATCAGGTCGCCGATCTTCGTGTAACGGACGACGTGGTTCGGGGTCTCGTCTAACCGACAAAACGAATCCCCAAGCGTAGGACTGAGTCTCAACAGCTCGCAGCGTGGTAACTGCTCTACCGAGTACAACACCCCACCAGGTACCTAAGTCGTCTATAGACGATTCCGAGTCTCGACGTCGAACTTGCAGCACCCATGATCGACCGTTAGAGCGTCATGGCCGTCGTCCGGCGAGATCCCGACGACGGATCCAAAGACAACCCGTACGGCAAACTGGGGGCCGTGCGATGACCGGTCATGAGGGTCGGCCACCTAGTAGTCACAAGCCAGTTATCTCTGTGGTAACTTTTCTGACACGTCTTGCTTAAACTCTTCAAGCCAAAAGGATCGATAGGCCATGCTTTCGCAGTCTCTATGCGTACTGAACATCGAGATCAAGCCAGCTTTTGCCCTTTTGCTCTACGCGAGGTTTCTGTCCTCGCTGAGCTGGCTTTAGGACACCTGCGTTATTCTTTGACTGCGTTATTCTTGCGTATTGTCGACGATCGGCACGATGGCTTCACGCCACTCTTACACGCTTGGCTCTAGAACCCCGTGACAACCGGGTCGAATCCTCGGCGCACGCGCTCCGCCCAACCGAGTAAGTAAAGAAACGATGAAAGTAGTGGTATTTTACCGGCGATGTTGCCATCTCCCACTTATGCTACATCTCTCATGTCTCCTTACAATGCCAGACTAGAGTCAAGCTCAACAGGGTCTTCTTTCCCCGCTAATTTTTCCAAACCCGTTCCCTTGGCAGTGGTTTCGCTAGAAAGTAGATAGGGACATTTTTTTTTTTGCTCAAGCCTTTATGCAGCATTGGAGCCTAAGCTCATCGCTGCTTCGTGCTTATGCATCAGGACATTGCTTAGTTTGGAATGTTCTTCTGATCTGTTCTTGTTTCTTCTACTTTTAATCTTTGGGTCACTTAACCATTGGAGCGAGCTCCCAATGTTCCCGTCCTTGCCACGGGGAAGCGGACCCTCTACTTCCAGTTGCTTAATTAATCCTTCTTTTGCTTTTTGTCTTTCAGGTGGTGCTTTCATTCGTATGCCGGTCATCAAGGGCAGTTTTTCTAATGTTAAAAACATTAGTTGCATATTTTTGAAATAATTCAAACTTCTGTCTAGTGCTAATCAACTCAGTCCAATCCGGAACCCCTTCCGAAAGTTCTTGATATCTAAATTCTCTGTATGATTCACATTTAAACAGAATATGTCTGACGTTTTCGTCTTCATCTCCACAGGCCGGACATCTGGCCGACTGCACCAGGCCACTCCGGAACAGAGAGGAGTTTATCGAGTCGTATCCCGTCATGAGATAAGTTGTAAATCTAGATGGCTTAAACCACTTCGTGTCTCCGCAGAATTTAACATTCTTGATAAATAGATAAGTATCTCTTCCATGTTCTTCCGTGTTCCATTTTTGCTGCCAGATGTCATATATTTTTAAGTTTTTCAGTTCCAGCCTATTCTCCAGGGAAGTCTTTGGGTCATCGGGAAGATCCTCTACTTCAGACCTGTCCCAATTTACCGGTAAGCCTCTCTTGATTCTTCTGTTATTTCCAGATTTAAAAATTTCCAATTCGATAGGCAAGAAGCCACTTACTACTTGTAATGCCGCCGTGGAAGTAGTACGACACGCCCTGGTCATAACCAGAAGTATTGCTCTTTGCAAGTGATTTAGCTGTCTCATAACCGCCGCACAGTGGTCCGGATTGAGAATTTTAGTGGCGTTTGGGCCAAAATTCAACTTTTTCATATCAAGATGCAGTAAATTCGTATTGGTTCCTAAATCTCCACCTACTTCCGAAATCAAGAAATTAATGAATTTTAATAAAAATTGTGCCTTGTACGAGTCCTTAAAGTTGGACATTTTGAAACTGCTATATTTCATCTAAAAAACTGCTCATCTATGGGATGTCCTAACGAACCCATTTGATATTTTTAATCCGATTTTTTTTTCAAAGGAAGAGCATTCTTTTGCAATAAGAAACCATACTTTCATTAATGATTACTATGCGCAATATGTTTAAAAAATGAAGCTGAATGAAATAAAGAATATTTACAAAATTCTTCACAATTGACAAGGTATATCTTTCAAGTCCCAACGAATCCCACATTCTAACCAATTGCACTGTTTTCAGTGCACTTTCCTCTATACAGATCTACAACAGTCATTTCCAACTTCGTCCAATCTTGCAAATTATTAGTGTTTAAAGCTATCACCGTTCAGCCATTTGACGTGCTTATATACGTTCGCGTCTATCGCTGAGGCACTGTGAAGTGTGAAGTGCTAATGCTCTTGGAAGTGTTTAGATTATAGAAACGTGAAATGTTTATGCTATGGTCTAGATAAGGTTTAAACTAGGTTTTCTAATTTTTGTCTGCACTCAGTTAAGACAGTTGCATCTGAGCCTGCACAGTGAGAGCTTCATAGACTTTTTTTTTATATATTCTAACGTTATATTCTAGTTTTCGTTTTTATTTCGGTTTTAGTTTTTTCTATGTATAGTTTATACGTAGTGCATATTATATATATTTATCCTGTATTTAGTTCAGTGTACATTAAGGCCATATTTAAGTTCTGAATTGTTTTATATTCATATTATATTCCACACATACAGTCAGGAGACTGCAAAATATGTTATTACCCATTATGGATGGTATGATATGCCAGTCTCCGTCCACAAATTATTAATACATGGGGGTGAAATAATAAAACATGCGTTACTGCTAATTGGGCAACTGTCTGAAGAAGCGCAAGAAACAAGACACAAAGACTTCAAGAAATTTAGAAACCGGAATTCAAGAAAAATTTCAAGAACAGCTACAAACGAAGATGTATTCCATAGACTATTTTTAACATCCGATCCATGCACATCAACATTTAGAATTAAATCATGCAATAGGAAACCCAAGGCACTAGATCCGGAAGCTGCAGAATTAATAGTATAGGGCACTTTTCCCCTCACATCCTTCCACCTTCATAACAACCAACACGCTTTCCATAGAGAAATTACATTTCTTCTGAGTTGTTTTAAATATATTGCATTAGTAAAAATATAAAAGTTGTTTTATTTAATATCCCACATTCTACAGTAGTCTTTTATCATAAATTCTATTAGTACTTTTGACATTTGTTAATTCTTCGACTTGTAGTTTAATTTGTCTTACAAACCGTTAAAAAAGATATTAGAAAAACCGTATTTAGCAATAGTGTGTCAGTACGAGCCCTACCTAGTCTTTTGATAATTTCTGGAACAAAGGCTATAGCCGGATAAGGGGGTCAAATGTGCCCCTAAACCAAATTCGACTTGTGAGGTATCATTCTATAGCTTATCAAGAAAAACCAATTCGTACCAAGTTTCAACCCTGCAGCTCGACTGGGAGGGTAGTTACAGCGAAAAAACGAAAATATAGTTTTTGCTCAATATCTCCCACTTTACCGCATAAAAATTCTGAAAAAAATCTGAGACATTGTAATAATGGTGGCACATATTGTAGAAGTTTTGCAGATTTTTAAATCGGAAACTCGAGCTGCGAAAAATAAAAAATGATGAAAAATACCGATTTTGTATTGAAGGAATCTTTTGACCACAAACAAAATTACCAAAACATACTATTATTCTCAAGTTTTTTCAGATTTTTAAATTGGGTGCGCCGCAGTTAAAAAAATTAAAAACCGATTTCTTCGTCAGTTATATTATAATCTATTTAGCATCTCTTCAACGGTGTCGGTGGTCCCGCGGTAAAGCGTCGGGCTGGTAAACCGCTGCAAACTTTTTTGTAGATTCGAGCCTCCCTCGGGTTCATTTTTTTAACATTATTTTTTTTCCTAATTCCTAACTGTATGACAATGATCAATACTTGCTTACAAATACTTTAAAAATATTTGTTAAATATTTTAATTTAATATACGTATATGTGAATTTAGAACGCTTTTTGTGCTACCGTTTCCCTTGCCACGTACTTGACCAAGTATGGTACTGCTTGACATTTTCTACACTAAAGTAATTGATTTAAAGATACTTATCTTTTCGATTGATGTGGAAAAGAAGCGTTACAGCAAAGTTTTTAATCTAACGCTATCTTGGTTAATTATTGGTGCCACTTGTTAGTTGCTAAGTACTTCCGCGGGTGTTGTTTGACAGATTCCAAGCATGTGATAAATAATAAATTATTGCATTGGCAAGAATAATTGGCAAGATACATGGCAAGAGAAACGGTAGCCCGAAAAGCACTCTAAGTTCATATTTACGTATATTAAATTAAAATATTGAACAAATATTTTTAAAGTATTTGTAAGCAAGTATTGATCATTGCCATACAGTTAGGAATTAGGAAAAAAAATAATGTTACAAAAATGAACCCGAGGGAGGCTCGAACCTACAAAAAAGTTTGCAGCGGTTTACCAGTCCGGCGCTTTACCTCGAGACCACCGACACCGTTGAAGAGATGGTAAATAGATTAGAATATAGAGAGTGACGTAATATCAAATGGTTCGGTTTATCTAATTAGGTCAATTTCTATGCTGGTTTGCTGTATGTGAAAACATTAAACATTGCATAAAACACTTATTTCGCAAAGAATAGACGAACATTCGCCGTATAAGTTATTCTGACACGCAAAAAACGACGAAAAAATCGGTTTTTAATTTTTTTGACTGCGGCGCACCCAATTCAAAAATCTGAAAAAATTGAGAATAATAGTATCACTAATATGTACCTACAGAAAAAATATAATTGTGGTCAAAAGATTCCTTCAATACAAAATCGGCATTTTTCATCATTTTTTGACGTTTTTTATTTTTCGCAGCTCGAGTTTCCGATTTAAAAATCTGCAAAACTTCTACAACATCTGCCTCCATAATTGCAATGTCTCAGATTTTTTTCAAAATTTTTTATGCGCTAAAATGGGAGATACTGAGCAAAAACTATATTTTTGTTTATTCGCTATAACTACCCTCCCAGTCGAGCTACAGGGTTGAAACTTGGTACGAATTGGTTTTTCTTGATAACCTATCGAATGATACATCACAAGTCGAATTTGGTTTAGAGGCACATTTGACCCCCTTATCCGGCTATAGCCTTTCTGGAACGCCTTCTGGTTCCTGGTCCTCTTCAAAGCATCGGCTAACTCCTCCTCGGAGACCCTGAGCTCCAAGTTATAATTTCTGTACTTTTTACTAGAAGTTCTGATCTCCAGGTGGTGTGTTGTCTCCTTATTAATTTCATCCTCAGGAAAGAACTTTTTACACAAGGCCAGGACAGACTCTTCCCAGGAGTTCGTAAGCCCTCCGTCAGGCGGCCTCAGACTGCCAATACTGAATTTGTTCCGCATTTTACTACGCGCTGTCTTGTAAAGGAGTCGCCACGGGTCCTTGTTTCCTTCTTTCTCTACGATCTTTCTCCACGATAAATCCTTACATTTTCGGATCTCCGAAACGTATTTATTCCTCGCATTTTTATATTTGGTAGAGCATTCTTCCACTATGCTTGTAAGGTTTAGCCTTCGAGCTCTGTTCATCTGCCTCTTTGTTCTGGTTACTTCCTGCTTTTGTTTTTCCAAGTTCTCCGCCCACCACGGGACCCACCAATTGCACTTTTGATCTTTAAGTTTCCTATATACTCCACCATTTCCTTGTAGAAATATTCCTCTGGGAATTGAGCAAACTTCTCTCAATCAGCCCGTCTGACATTATACATAAACTGTCTACATGCTTCCACGGGAAACACCCCCGTGTACCGACCAGAAAAGAGATCAGGTTGTGGTCCGAAACACAGATCAACTCCGTAATGGCCCACTTTCAGACCCCTCGTACTAACAAGGAAGGTTAGGCAACCCGAAGATACCGATAATTATGAAACTTTGCATACAAGTACAGCATGTCATCCGTAATACAACCCTATATTTCAATGGTGCCATAACTCGGGTTGAAGGGGTGAAATCAGCCCTTAAAAAAAATTGAAGATTTTCTTTTTCGTCAAATATCTCAGGAACGCTGGGAGCTATCTGAAAAAAGTTTAAGTAAAACTTGCACCGTTTTATTGTGTTTATTAAACTGCGGAAAAAATTTGTTCAAAAAATTCGTGGTTTTCGAGTTACCCCTCCCCCACCCCCTCCGCCCTAAGAAAATATTGTTTACTATTCGTGCTGACATACCTCTGGGTATCCTCTTTTCATATCTCTAAATGACATATGTGTTCAATTTTTTTTTTAATAAAAAAACCATTATTAACGAATTTAGAGTCCATTTACGCACTTTTCTTTAAAGAACTGGCCTCACAACGCAATACTTAAATAATTTACATTTATTTTAAGTTCATTTACATGAAAATTATTCATATTAAATTTAATTGTAGCAGTATAACAGTTTTTAATAATAAAATAATTTGAACATTTTTCCACATCGAAGGGTTGTATAAGTAACAAACGACAAAAATAGTAAAAATCACGGTTGGTAATTACTACAATAATGATATTGCTTGTAGAAATGTTCGAAACAAAGGTACTCGCCAAACCACGCACATCGCATAAAGGCCGCCGCGCCACAAATACTACACTTTGGTATAGCCTTTTCACTCCTATAGTAACAGAAATCTACAGGATTTTGAAACTCGCCGGGATGAGTTTCTAGATATCCGCTTTTAAACCAAGCATATAGAAAAAGATTTTTGAATCTGGGCGAAGAAAGTTGGTTATGGGTTAACGACTGGAATTTAATTATTTCGTTGCGTGAATGCAGGTTGATATCTTCGTCCAGGAGAATTACATTATTCGAAAATGTCCGTACAAAATTTTTCCAAATCCGCAAACCAGATACATCCAACCAACTTTCTTCGCCTAGATTCAAAAATCTTTTCCAATATGCTTGGTTTAAAAGCGGACATCTAGAAACTCATCCCGGCGAGTTTCAAAATCCTGTAGATTTCTGTTACTATAGGAGTGAAAAGGCTATACCAAAGTGTAGTATTTGTGGCGCGGCGGCCTTTATGCGATGTGCGTGGTGTGGCGAGTACCTTTGTTTCGAACATTTCTACAAGCAATATCATTATTGAGGGGTAACTCGAAAACCACGAATTTTTCGAACAAATTTTTTTACGCAGTTTAGTAAACACAATAAAACGGTGCAAGTTTTACTTAAACTTTTTTCAATTATCTCTCAGCGTTCCTGAGATATTTGACGAAAAAGAAAATCCTCAATTTTTTTAAGGGCTGATTTCACCCCTTAAACCCGAGTTATGGCACGATTGGAGTATAGGGTTGTATTACGGATGACATGCTGTATTTGTATGCAAAGTTTCATAATTATCGGTATCTTCGGGTTGCCTAACCTTCCTTGGAAGCTCTCCGAGCACATCGTTACGTCAATATTCGATCGGCCATGGGTGCTGGCGTAAGTTGTGAACTCTGATATCGTGTTGACAACGTTTAGTCCTCGAGCTGCGATTAACTCCTCAAGTTTACGTCCGCTGTCATGTGTCTGATCCGAATGCCAGCACGCCGATCTAGTATTAGCATCCATAACCACCAGAACCCTTTCCGTTCCAATCTCGTCAAGGCACGCATCCAAATCAGTTAGAAATTCTTCAATAGGTAAGGAATGCTGACAGTAGATGTTTACAATGTAAAACTAGCATTTCCCGTACACGAACTCAACAGTCAGCATATGGGCGCTCTGGAATCTACTCAGAACAAAGTAATCCAGCTTACTATTTGCAACATCTGCGACCCAGGGCTGCTCGACCGACGGACTTATGACATTTGTTGTTGATAAACTGTAACCTTGAATTTTACCCTTGAACGTATAAGGTTCCTGTACGTATAAGATATCAATTTCCTGTTGAACTAACATATTTCTTACTTCTGTAGCAACAGCCATAGATCTCATGGCATTTATTTGAGACACTTTTATGTCCATTTAATCTTATTTTTATATAATTCTATTTGCCGTAGATACTCTGGGCAAGCCTTACTGCGTAAACTGTGTGCTACGTCCTTTCTTTTATTACGCGTACAGATAGGGCATTTAGGTTTATCCGTACCAGCATCGACTGATGAAGCAATCGAACTCGCCCTGCTTCTCCCTCTTCTAGGAGTTCCCGATCTATCTGCTTCCTCCTCTTCCACTTCCATATTTTTTATTTTTGTTAACATTTGCCATATTGTTTCCACGAGTAAGTCGGAAATGGTCGTTCGCCAGGGCAGAGCGGCTTTACTCCGGTAAGGCTAGATACAACTGGGTTTCGCCAGGTACCCAGAGGTTCCCCTCAGGGGCTGTAGCTGATCGCACCACAGCATCACAATCACAATTAAATACATACAAGTAAAGCACAGTGTACGGAAGCGAGTGGAGTCGGGGACATCGGACATTGGCAAATCAAAGATCAAAAACAAGCAACGGCCAAATTGCCGCTTCCTCGCTCCGCGCTCCCGGCATGCCGTCCGCCCAAGCGACAACATATTTGCGCTCTAGCGGGCGACCAAAAAAAAGGGGCATACTCGAGCGCTCGGCTCGAGCATCGCCGATTCGAGCAAAGGCGTTAGATTTGAAATAGCCGCTGAACAGTGAATATCAAGAACACCGAGAACATTTCGCAAACCCACAGTCCGCCAATTCTGTAACCGCTGGTTAATAAACGTGCGCTTGTCGCAAAGTGAGTTCATCATTTCTTTACGTCCATTCGCGAAAGACGATCGCAAACAAGTGGTCCTTCGAGCCGGATTCACATTCGACGAGTTCAAACCGTTTGTTTAAAACGTGGACAAGAAGCCAAGATGTCGACGAAGTTCACGATCTTGAAAGAGCTGGAGACGTCCATCCATACGATGTCCCGTATGGTGGACAACTATAAGAAGAAGGGAAAGGCGAAGTTCTCCCAAGCATCAGCGCGCGGCCGCCTGGACGACCTGAAGGAGTTGTGGACTCGGTGCCAAGCTCTCAACGCCGAAGTGGAGACGGCTTTCGAAGAAAGCGAACGCGCCAAACTCGCGTACTTCACCAAGGGAGGGTTCGAGCAAGCGGCTGACGAGTACTATGAGGCCAGCGATTACTTCCGGGAGCTCATGGCCGAGTTCAACTCCGAGCCGACCCACTCAGCGGAGCAAGCAGCAGGAACGAGCAAGTCGGGCGACAAGCTTCCACCGGTGGACATCCGGCCCTTCTGCGGGGACTACAGCGAGTGGCCCAGCTTCCGGGACCTGTTCCAGTCCGTCGTCGGGAAACGTAGCGATATAAGTCAGGTAACGAAACTGCACCACCTGCTCAGCTGCGTCAAGGGCGAGGCACTCGAGGTCATCCGCGACATCGAGCTGTCGAATGCGGGGTACGCGAGCGCGTGGGAAACGTTAGTAGAAACCTACGAGAGCGAACGGCGGCAAATCACGACCCTGTTCGAGCAATTATTGCGGATCCCGTACTTGAAGTGTGCCGCGGGGAAGTCAATCGGTGACATCCGAGGTTTGGTACGTCGAACCGTGCGGGCGCTAACCAATATCACGGGCAAAACCGAGTTTTGGGACGGGTTTCTATTATCATTCGTGCTGGAGCATCTCGACCCCGAGACCCAGTGTGAATGGAATGACCGGCTCGGAACATCGAAAGACTTCCCTCGGTATTCGGATTTCGATGCGTTTCTGGAGCATCGAGCTACGACGCTCCAATACAATTCCGCGGTCCTGGAGGGCAAGGGGAACAAGCCCGTCGCTAAGGGGCAAACGCGCGCGTGTTCGTCCGTGGCAATAAACTCCGGTGCGCTCACGAACGTCGGAGACACCGGGACGGCGAGACCCAACAGCGGTGAAAGTGCGTGTCCACTGTGTCGCTTGGGACACCCGTTGCGCGATTGTCCAAAATTCGTCGGGAAATCCGTAGCTCAGCGTCGCGAAATCACAGCTAAATATAACGCGTGTTATTATTGCCTCGGGACCAATCACGGGGTTGCAGAATGCGGGAGCCGCTATCGGTGCAAGAAATGTCGAGCGCAGCACCATACGCTCCTACACGTCGAGCCAGCGGGCAGCTCAAAGCCGCCAACGAACCGAATCGTACCCGAACCGGAATCGAGCCGAGTCGATCATGCGGCGAGCGCATCCCTCGCACTAAGCAAATCGACGCATCCCGTTTCGGGCGGCATTGCCGTTTTTGCCGCAATTCTCCCGAATTGCTCGAGGACTTGGACGAGGGGGATCACGGGTTGTCGTGCACGCGGGAGCTCGCCGAGGACGAACAAGTCAAGATTCTGGGAATCGCGTGGCATCCGCGCGCTGATTCGTTCGGCATTAACGTCACGCCGCCCTCCACGATTCCGACGACGAAACGCGCGATTCTTTCCGTCGTCGCGCGGTTCTATGACCCGCTCGGGTGGATCACGCCGGTGATAATTGTGGCCAAGATACTTCTGCAGGAGCTATGGCGCACCACGGTCGATTGGGACGACGCGCTCCCGGAACCACTTCGCGTTCGGTGGGTGGAGATATATCGAGGTCTCTCAAACCTTCGCGAGATTTCGCTGCCGCGCTGGACGGGAATTGACTCGACGAATCTCCGCGTCGAACTCCACGGTTTCGCCGACGCCTCGAGTCACGCATACGCCGCGGTCACCTATCTTCGACGTTGCTCGCCGGAAAGTCGCGAGTCGCGCCGTTGAAGCCGCTCACTATTCCGCGGCTCGAGTTGTGCGCAGCCTCTCTGCTCGCACGACTGGTCGAGAGGATCAGGGACACAATCGAAACGACCGTGCACGCAACATACTGTTGGACCGACTCCACGGTCGTGCTCGCGTGGCTCCAAGACCATCCGTCGCGATGGCAAACCTACGTCGCGAATCGGGTCCAGAATATACAGACGCGGATTCCGGAGGCCGTGTGGCGACACGTCCCGACGGCGGACAACCCCGCGGATTGCGCGTCGCGGGGCTTGACCGGGCAGCAGTTGCCGGCCTTTCCGCTGTGGTGGAGCGGACCCCGGTGGCTCGCGGGCTCGCCCGATCTCTGGCCGCGAACAACTCCGCCATCGGCGGACCCCACCCTGGAGGAGAAGCGTCGCGTGGTTCTCGCGACAGCCCGGGCCCCTTCTTGGGACCTCCCTACGCGCTTCTCATCCTGGCCGAAACTGCTCCGGGTAACCGCGCACCTATTACGATTCATCCGCCGCTGCCGCCGTGAACCACCAGATCCGAACGTCCCCGTGGACGCACTGGGAGCCGACGAGGTCGCGCGCGCGCGCGATCATTGGATGCGGACGATCCAGTCAGAATTATTTCCCGAAGAGGTGTCAGCATTAGAGCGAGGGGGGGCAGTACGAGCATCGAGCCCGCTAAGCGCCCTGAACCCGTTCTTGGGGCCGGAAAAAATAATTCGCGTGGGGGGTCGATTAAAGAACGCGGAACTACCATTCTCACAGCGCCACCCGATCGCGCTCGGTGACCATCGCCTCGTGAGACTGATGATCGCGAACGTGCATCAGCGCACGTTACATGGAGGGCCGCAGCTGACGCTCTGTACGCTCCGGCGGGAATTCTGGGTGCTTCGGGCTCGAAGTCTCGTTCGCGCCGTGATCCATCGCTGCGTGCGGTACGTCAGGGAGAGAGCGAAGACACCCACGCAACTGATGGGACAGCTACCCGCCCCGCGCGTAACGCGGTCCATCAAAACGTTCGACCACACCGGAGTCGACTACGCCGGACCGATACGGATTCGCGCCTCCACGGGACGAGGCATCGCAACACGAAAGGCCTACATCGCCGTATTCGTTTGTCTTGCGACGCGCGCGATTCACCTGGAACTCGTTGCCGATCTGAGCACGGAGGCGTTTCTTCGCGCCTTCGCGAGGTTTACGTCGCGTCGTGGTCTGCCGTCCACCGTTTATTCGGATAACGGCACGACCTTCGTGGGCGTGGACAGGGAAATCGCGCGGTCGTACCGCGCCGCGATCCGGAACGCCGATGCGCAAAACAAACTAGCAGGTGACGGCGTGGCATGGAAATTTATTCCCCCTAGCGCTCCTCATTTTGGTGGACTCTGGGAGGCCGGGGTGCGGTCGGTGAAGTTTCACCTTCGGCGCATTCTCGGCGATCACAAGTTGACGTTTGAGGAATTCGTAACCCTCCTGTGTCGGGTTGAGGCATGTTTTAATTCAAGGCCGATTGCGCCTCTCTCCGACACAATCGACGATTTTGATGCGCTAACGCCCGGCCACTTCCTCATTGGACATCCTCTCACCAGTGCGCCCGAGCCGACGCTACTGGACGTAAACGAAAATCGGCTGTCGCGGTGGCAGTTGGTCCGCGTCCTCTGCGAGCGCTTCTGGAAACGGTGGAGGGACACCTACCTCAACACTCTGCAGCAAAGGAACCAGTGGCGTACGGGAGCGCCGTCATTGAAAACCGGGCAGCTGATCGTGCTGCGCAGCTCCGCGCAACCGCCATGCAAATGGGTGATGGGACGCATCATAGAAGTGCATCCGGGTGCGGATGGCTTAGTCCGCGTCGTGACGGTAAAAACCGCGGATTCAGTTTTCAAGCGACCCATCACCCAGTTATGTGTCCTACCCGTTGACCAAACCCAGACGCGGCGAGACGACGACAATCACGCGTAGCGTGCGGCGCCTTGACGCCAGCTGAGCAAAACCGTTACCTGACAACTCGCGATCGCCAGCGCCCGGTGCAGCGCAGCACCGTGGGTGACCTTCGCGTGCGAAACAACGTCACGTACTTCTTGTAAAATTCGATGCGCTTTAGGATTGTAAAGTAAGAGGCCATATATTGAGATGACGTGATATGTATTGAAACGAACGTTTCAAGGCGGGCGGTATGTACGGAAGCGAGTGGAGTCGGGGACAGCGGACATTGGCAAATCAAAGATCAAAAACAAGCAACGGCCAAATTGCCGCTTCCTCGCTCCGCGCTCCCGGCATGCCGTCCGCCCAAGCGACAACATATTTGCGCTCTAGCGGGCGACCAAAAAAAAGGGGCATACTCGAGCGCTCGGCTCGAGCATCGCCGATTCGAACAAAGGCGTTAGATTTGAAATAGCCGCTGAACAGTGAATATCAAGAACACCGAGAACATTTCGCAAACCCACAGTCCGCCAATTCTGTAACCGCTGGTTAATAAACGTGCGCTTGTCGCAAAGTGAGTTCATCATTTCTTTACGTCCATTCGCGAAAGACGATCGCAAACACAGTTTACACAGTTGTAAACTATTTGACGATTCACACAAGGCACAATACACATACAGGGTGTCCCGTAACTACCGCAACATCGGGAAATGGGGGGTAGCTGAGGTGATTCTGAACAACTTTTTCCTTGACCAAAATGTTGTTTGAAGCTTCGTTTTTGAGTTATTAACCAAAAACACTGCCCAATTAGAGCGCTCGAAATCCCGGGACTCAGGCGCCCAATGTTTTGTGGCGCTTCGTCGTGTACGGGGGCCTCGACGGTATCGAGAGAATCGTACGGCAAATGTTACATCGTCTTTAAGCGAGGCTAATGTGGAATATTTGGTTGTTCATTAATAAGAAATAAACTAATTATTCTTTTATTTAAGCGAGCAGAGTCGTGGTCGCGAAGGAACGCATTGACACGCCGTGTTACATTGTCTTTAAGCAGGGATAATGTGGAATATTTGGTTGTTCATTAATAAGAAATAAACTAATTATTCTTTTAATTAAGCGAGCAGAGTCGTGGTCGCGAAAGAACGCATTGACACGCCGTGTTACATCGTCTTTAAGCAGGGATAATGTGGAATATTTGGTTGTTCATTAATAAGAAATAAACTAATAAATCGTTTAATAACTGTGTCCGATACTTTTATTCGTCATCCGAAAGGAATAAAGTGTTTTAATACTTATGAAACACTTACCCATTCGTGCACGAATTAACCTGCTTCGACTGAACAGCTGATGTTACGGCCGGGTCGATGAACTCACTTCACTATCACTTTCATTGCACAGCCACTTTAATATCCAATCTAAGATTTTGAGATGGTGCGACAGGATTCATTATTCCCACGTGTAACGAAGTTGGTCACTCACTCACGAACGAATTCAGTACTGTGTAATGAAAAGTTGATCTCACGCGCGAATCAAGATTTATTCGATTTATTCCTCCGATCCGAACGTCCCGGCGATCGATACAGATCTGATTCGCACAGGACACGCACTTACGAAATTACGAAAGTTAATGCGTGTGTCATGTGCGTGTGGAAACAAGTGCGAATCAGATCTGTATCGATCGCCGGGACGTGGCATTTAAATTGAAAAAATAGGTCAGGATCGGTACAATGATCATATGGCAAGACACCGTTGAAGCAGGTAAATTCGCGGTCGAATGGATAAGTTTATTTAACTACCCTTTTCTAACATTAATCATCCAAACACTTTTTTCATAATTAAAAACACTTTATTCGTTTCGGAAAACGAATAAAAGTATGGAACAGTTATTAAACGACTTGTTAATTAAATTGTTATTGATGAATAACGAAGAATTACACACTATTCTTAATGTAAGACGATTGTAATATTTGCCGTACGTTGCCCCTCGATGCACCCGATCTCGGCCGCGCGCAATTGTGACTGAGCTCGCGCTATACGGGCGCTCGCATTGGCCAGTGTTTTTCGTTAATAACTAAAAAACGAAGCTTCAAACAATATTTTGGTCAAGGAAAAAGTTGTTCAGAATCACCTCAGCTACCCCTTTTTTTAAAAATACCGCGCGAGTTCCGGGCCACCCTGTATAATAATTAAATATTGCGGCATTCTCTTATTTATATGTGTTTGATGCAAGTTCCGAGGGTATTACTTACAACACTAAAATAAATAAAGAAAATAAAAAGAGGCAAAATAAAATAAAACAAAATAGAATCAAATAAAACAATAGCATAATGAATAAAAGTGTACGGAAGCGAGTGGAGTCGGGGACAGCGGACATTGGCAAATCAAAGATCAAAAACAAGCAACGGCCAAATTGCCGCTTCCTCGCTCCGCGCTCCCGGCATGCCGTCCGCCCAAGCGACGACATATTTGCGCTCTAGCGGGCGACCAAAAAAAGGGGCATACTCGAGCGCTCGGCTCGAGAATCGCCGATTCGAGCAAAGGCGTTAGATTTGAAATAGCCGCTGAACAGTGAATATCAAGAACACCGAGAACATTTCGCAAACCCACAAGTCCGCCAATTCTGTAACCGCAGGTTAATAAACGTGCGCTTGTCGCAAAGTGAATTCAGTATTTCTTTACGTCCATTCGCGAAAGACGATCGCAATCAAAAAGTAATAAACAAAGAATTGATTGGCGGTAACCAAATCTAATCAAATCTAATCAAATATATATATTATTGGAAATACCCTGCGATAATAATCTGGTTCCGACTCGGACGCCGGATCTAACATACTCTCAATCAAACAACAGTAAACATTAGAAACTGCGATAAGTAAGCCTATCAAAATAAGTACAATGAAGCATGACATAAACATGCGCCAAATAAAAGTGTAGCTGGCGGTAGTAGCATACCACCAGATGAATAAAAAATCGCAATTTAAGGTGTACAGGTATCGTGCCGAGAAATGCATGGCCGCGGCGATTCCAAACAGCACGGTCACAAACGATCCCTGTGGGGCACCAGGGGCCACCCCACAGTATTTTAGTCCCCTTACCTGTGCAAGGTGGAGGCGCAGGCGGACCATATAATTCCTCCAATTAAATCCGTGGTCGCCGGAGGCTCAGGCCAAAGGGGACCGATCATGATATGAAAATGAACCAAAACGAACAAAATCAAACAAAATGGACTGGAGACAACGAAGAAGAACTAGGCACGAACATGGATCTGGAAAGGAAAGACGTACACATAAAAGGAAATAATGAAGAACTGGACGTAGAGCTAACTACCAAGGAACCGGAGAACGTGAACATTATTGGCAACGAAAGCGACCCTTTCAGGCCGAGAAAGAGTATGTGCAGAAGCCCTATAGACGAATGCACCAGGAAGACGGTCACTGATAGTACAGTGACACCTCACAAGCAAAAGGAACACCAAGAAATAATAATAATGTGTGACGATGAAGATGACATCTTCCTCGAAACTAGGACAGAAGACACACCTGAAAAAGAAAAAATAACAGCAAATATGGAAACCGGAGATAACATAATTATCCGGGGAGATCAAATTACAAAAATGATAAAGCAAATATGGGAGGCCAGAAACGCAACAAAGGCGATATACGAATATGCTATATCCACGAAAAACGTAAAAGGTTTACTCAAAGAGAAGAGTAAGTGGGCCATAAGACAGCTGGAAAATCTCGATAAAGAACTAGAGAACATCAGTAGGAATAAAGTACAACAAGACACAACGCCAGGAAAGGATGCGCGGGAGAGCAGGAAACCTCAAGTAAGCAAGAAAGATATGGCAACGCAAACCACGAGAGAAGATCGCCCGAACGTGGGTTACAAACCCAGGGTAAACGAAACCAACGCTGAAAACAGAACAGCTAAAGGAAGGTGGTCTTGCCACTCCAGAATGTCGAAAAAATATATAAAAGAACGGAAAAACATGATACGGGAAATGAAACAAACCCCGTAATAAATAATACGCGTAACCAGGTAGGTGGAAAAAATCATAACGAACCTACCGAAAGGGCAGCAACTACCAGCAGGGAGCCGGCAGCCGACGATGGGGCATGGGTAATGCTAAATAGGAAAAAGACTGTGGAACAAAACCAGATGAATAATCAACACGGGAAACAAGCAAATGAACGGACTGGGAAACCTACAAACCCCATAAACAACAAACAAAGAGGAGAGGCGCTATCGATCACAATGGAGGGTAATTTGACTTTCGCCGAGGTAGTGAGTAAGTTAAAAGAAAATACGGGACCCGAACCACAGGGTATAAAGGGGCTGAGAAGGACACAAAATGGAAATCTCCTGGTAGAATTCAACAAGGGCACGGACTCCACAGAATTATATAATAAGCTCACAAGCAAAATGGTCGAAGGATGCACCATCAAAAGGATGATACCAAAGATGGATATTGAAATACTACATATCAACCCCACGGTAGAAGCAGAAGAATTAAAAGAAACGATACAGAAGAACATGAATGTCAACATGTCTGACATTAGAATAAAAATGTTCAGAAACACCTTGGTAGGCCTAAAAAGAGCCATAGCCGAGATCCCTGCTAAGGGCACAATAAGCCTAGAAGGCAAAGCAAAAATCAAAATCGGGTGGACCATGTGCCGTGTTACGTAGGAAGTATTGTTTCCTGCGTTTCCTCTATTATGCCCTTATTTGGGAATTGAGAGTGCATGCAGTCAAGTCTGCCCCTTCCGCGATGGCGCGATGACGCAACGCTTCAGGGCGATCTTTTGGACTCCCTTGGAAGATTCTGTACCCCCACCATATTTTTGGTCCGCATTTCGGATATAAAAAGGGCATGAAATCTACTCTCGTGGCTCAGTATGGACCTACTAGCTGTGTACCATGTCGGTGCCAGATAGTCATACTGATGCCAGTGAGATCGGGTTCCATTCCCTTTCGATCAACTTTTATTTATTAAAGGATCAGTATGGACCTTACTAGCTGCGTACCATGTCGGTGCCAGATAGCCATACTGATGCCAGCGAGATCGGGTTCAAGTCCCCTTCGAGCAACTTTTATTTATTAACGGCTTAGTTCTGAATAGTCAAGCTACGCGTTTACGCTGTAATTGATCGTCAAAAGTTCGTCTAAAGCTCAGTGAGATCGGGTTAAGTTCCCTTTCGATCAGTTATCCGATATTTATTTCAAAGTTCGCATTCGTCGAAAGACAGCAAGATCGGGTCGCATTCCCTTTCAAGCATTCGTATTTATAAACGTTAAAGACTGTAATCGTGGGTTTTAACTCCACGATATCTACGTACTGTAATTCATGATTAGATAAAGAATATAGACATTTTATTATTTGATTATAGACGTATTTAATTCATTCTGTTTCCTGTACCAATCATAAGCAGTAGTATCAATCCACCGAATAGATATATCTTAACCGCTCAAGGTGTATCGATAGTTACGAGGCAATAATTACTAACATTCCAGTGGCACCCAGAGATGAAATAAGCTCTGGCACATCCACAAAAACCTTCCAGTGGCACCCATTGATGAAATAAGCTTTGGCACATCCACAAAAACCTTCCAGTGGCACCCATTGATGAAATAAGCATTGGCACATCCACAAACTCTAACCCTCCAGTGGCACCCAGAGATGAAATAAGCTTTGGCACATCCACAAAAACCTTGACCTTCCAGTGGCACCCATTGATGAAATAAGCATTGGCACATCCACACATTTCCCATCAAACGGCTCGACCGTTTAACTAACAAAACTCTTAAACAACCGATCCTCGGCTCCGCAGCCGTGCCCCTTAGCCCTCGGCTCGTAACAAATTGGTGACAGCGGTGGGATACTGCATATTATTTGATTGGATAGAAAATCGAAAGATTTAAATGTGTTTCAATAATAAAACGGGAGTTCAGTACCGGTGAAAAGCCCCAATTGCCATGGGGATCCGGCTTATTTATTAAACCTGTGCTGTAGGGCTTGGACAACCACCTTAGGGATCGGTACCAAGGTCTGCACACAGTGCGCGGTAATTTCACCGTTAGATAATAATTAGAACCTAAGGTTCTAAGGTAGAAAATTTTATTTATTTTAACAATTAGAATCCAAAGTATTCTAAAGAAGGAAACTCTCAATAAATTAATAATTAGAATTTCTATAGTATTCTAAGGAAAAAATCTACTTATTAATTTAGTTGATCGTTAAATAATTCTCAAGTTATGGCTTCAGTTTTGCCTGAAGAATTAGTAAATTCAACTGTTTTTATCGCTGATTCTGTGACTGTGTTAGTGCGATAGCTATGATACCTATTTTTCGACGGAGAAATCCACCTTTGTCAGGTCTTGCGCAAAGTGTAGAATTAGGCTAGCTTTGACACCGAAAAACTCAGAGCAGGAATAGTTAACGATAGTTTTAATAAATTCATGGACCCTGCGAGAATGAGTATTCAAAAACTTGAATCGTTCACAAGTGTAACAGGCCTTAAGTGAATTTTTGTTGTTGTTGTACGAAAGGTACGCTTTAGGAAAGAGCCGGCGTACTTCCAAGAGGAAATATCGCGGCTTCGTAACCGTAATGATAAGACGTTAAAAGTACATCGATCGGGTCAGTCATTCAATCCACTGTACACGGACGGTAATTCACGACCGATACGATGCTCACGTCGCGCAAATCGTTCAGGAAATAGCGAAGGATGCGTTAGAAAATTTCTCGAGGAACTATTAGATCGTTCACGTTGGAAATAGCAACGTTAGAAAATTTTTGTGTGTTTGAGACCGCACGATCGAAGTGTAAACTTCGGTGGTGCTTGTAATCTATTCTAAGTAACATATAGTATAGGAATATTATTGTGGAGCTTATTGCTTGAACGAATCAGCAATAAGTCATAAATTTAAAATTATACGTATAAGATTATTTACTTTTACTCGTTTTTATGATAAAATCTGCAATGTGTGCAGTTATAACTATGTATCCATTATCTATTTGATTTTGCTGTTGATTTTTGTAAATCAATATTATTATATATAATCTTCAATATTACTATAATCTAAGAAAGAAGCAATGGACTTATGATACTTGAAATACGACATAAATAGTTTTGATTGGAATATCTATACATCTAAAAATAACTCCGTCAATTGTAGTTCCATATTTTGATGTACTCTCATTTGGGTCATTTGACATATTTAAATCCAATATTGTTTTAAAGGAAAATTAAATTAAAGGCTTTGATTCCTTATTTGAGAAATTAACATTGAAATCTCCACTCAGGATCATAGGTAATTGATGCAAGTTCCGTTTGGGTAGAGCAGACACTATTTTGTAAGCATGTCTAAAACTATTCTGCGTAAATTCTTTGTGAAGTTCTGTATAGACACTGCTGTGTTTTTTTTTTATATAAGAACTGTAGGTCGATTGATAATCTGTGAATCGTGAAACGTATGTTCAAAGTTTTCATAGTACAGAGTCGCATCTTATCACGATATTGTCAAGAGCGCTTTCTTGTTAAATCTCTCTGACTTTCTCATTTATTTTGTTCAATTTGTTCCTTACTTTGTTTTTTTATATATATTATTCTGTGAGACTAAATTTTGCTGTTGAGCTTCTTGCCGCTTTCTTTTACGGTATTCTCTCCTGCGCGCATTAGCTAATTCCATTTTCCGTTTCAATTCATCGTCGAATTGGTAATTTTGATCCATCTACGATTTTAATGATTATGAAGGACAATATTTTAAAACGTTTATACTTCGAAAACCCGAATTTTCGACGAAGAGCAAAATCTTCTAGGGATTTGTTCTCCCAAGCGTCTAAACTCTTACCGCGCAGGCGATTTGTTAAGTGTTTCCTAAAAAGAAATTGTCAAAAGAAGAAATATCCGTTCCGCGACGAGAAGAGCGAAGAATCGTCAAGAAATCATCAACATCACGTACCATAGTCAATGTTCCGGAATCAATAGATCTCTTACCACCAAGGGACACTTGTGACGTCAGCCCATTAGGCCGATTCGTTTCACGGATTTTCCTCAAGTGGAGGAGCGTGCAAGCAGATAACGGAGTCTAGGATTCTGGCTGCGGTCCGCAACTACGACGAATCATGCCATGTTTTCACTACAAACGCTGGAAAAGAAGAACCGGATGACATTACCGTCATACTACAAGTACAATCGGCTGGAACCATTCTCACACCACTTGACGAAACTAGGAACAACACCTCGAGGAAGTACATCCGTTTTAACTATGCAAGTTAATTTTATTAAATATTGTATTGCAGTTGCCATATAAAAACTTACGAGCTACAGCTACAGCAGACGCCTTTGCTTGGAAATTCATAGCAATTTATGGGACAATTTATGTACAATATTATCAAAGAGTCGAACCAGTTTATCGGAAAGGTAATAAAACACCTCGCCGAAATTCTCAAAATCAACCAAGTAATCACATCAGGATACAGACCTCAAACGAACGGCTTATTGGGGAGAAGTGACGCCGTTCTCACGGAATATTTAAAATGTTACATGGAGTCACACGAGGAATGGGATTTGTTTATTTCATTTGCTATGCTTTCGTGTGATACCTCCGTTCATGAAGTCACCAATTTTCACACCCCAAGAGCTAATCTTCAGTAAACGAACGGGAATACTAAGTGCCTTTCCGTCTGGAAAAGATCTGGAACATATGCAACCTACTTCACTGACCTTATCGGACAAATAGCAGAACTCCGAAACCAAGCAGCCCGAAGACACTACCTAAAGAGGTTACTCTTGAGGGACCCCTTTTTTTTCCAAGAAGACAACAACCATTATATACTTTGGCCGCACAACACTTCAGCATCTGTAGACATCCCGCAACAGGACCTGGTGCAATTGTGACCGTCGTGTAAGTGGTTGACTGCATTTATTATCCGCACCCGCGATTTCCAAGGGGCATCATAATAAAAAGCATCATAATAAATGATGTTTAATCTGAGGGGGGAGATGTTACGTAGGAAGTATTGTTTCCTGCGTTTCCTCTATTATGCCCTTATTTGGGAATTGAGAGTGCATGCAGTCAAGTCTGCCCCTTCCGCGATGGCGCGATGACGCAACGCTTCAGGGCGATCTTTTGGACTCCCTTGGAAGATTCTGTACCCCCACCATATTTTTGGTCCGCATTTCGGATATAAAAAGGGCATGAAATCTACTCTCGTGGCTCAGTATGGACCTACTAGCTGTGTACCATGTCGGTGCCAGATAGTCATACTGATGCCAGTGAGATCGGGTTCCATTCCCTTTCGATCAACTTTTATTTATTAAAGGATCAGTATGGACCTTACTAGCTGCGTACCATGTCGGTGCCAGATAGCCATACTGATGCCAGCGAGATCGGGTTCAAGTCCCCTTCGAGCAACTTTTATTTATTAACGGCTTAGTTCTGAATAGTCAAGCTACGCGTTTACGCTGTAATTGATCGTCAAAAGTTCGTCTAAAGCTCAGTGAGATCGGGTTAAGTTCCCTTTCGATCAGTTATCCGATATTTATTTCAAAGTTCGCATTCGTCGAAAGACAGCAAGATCGGGTCGCATTCCCTTTCAAGCATTCGTATTTATAAACGTTAAAGACTGTAATCGTGGGTTTTAACTCCACGATATCTACGTACTGTAATTCATGATTAGATAAAGAATATAGACATTTTATTATTTGATTATAGACGTATTTAATTCATTCTGTTTCCTGTACCAATCATAAGCAGTAGTATCAATCCACCGAATAGATATATCTTAACCGCTCAAGGTGTATCGATAGTTACGAGGCAATAATTACTAACATTCCAGTGGCACCCAGAGATGAAATAAGCTCTGGCACATCCACAAAAACCTTCCAGTGGCACCCATTGATGAAATAAGCTTTGGCACATCCACAAAAACCTTCCAGTGGCACCCATTGATGAAATAAGCATTGGCACATCCACAAACTCTAACCCTCCAGTGGCACCCAGAGATGAAATAAGCTTTGGCACATCCACAAAAACCTTGACCTTCCAGTGGCACCCATTGATGAAATAAGCATTGGCACATCCACACATTTCCCATCAAACGGCTCGACCGTTTAACTAACAAAACTCTTAAACAACCGATCCTCGGCTCCGCAGCCGTGCCCCTTAGCCCTCGGCTCGTAACAGCCGTATAAGGGCGATCACTAAGGTCATCAGGTGTTTCAAATGTCATGAAATAGGACACATGGCAATCTCGTGCCCTATGAAAGGAGAGGAAAATACGGTATGTAGAAAATGTGAGGAAGAAGGTCACTCGATAGCAGAGTGCAAAGGCGCACCGAAGTGCATACTGTGCATCAGAAGAGGCAGCAAAGTAAACACTGGACACGTTGCTGGATCCTTCAAATGCCCGGTCTACGGAGAGGCCGTTAAAATAAAGGAGGCCAGAAACAAAATTGGAAATGGCTGACGAAAATAAAAAACGCACAGCACAAGTAAAGATCTTACAGATCAACCTAAACAGGTTCCGAGCGGCCCAAGAATTACTGGGACACTCGGCTATGGACAGGAACTACGATATTGTGATGATCAGCGAGTCGCACAAAACAAAAGAATTTTGGTTCACTGATCACCAGGGTGATGCGGCAATATGGGTAACTGCCAAATACATACAGACAAATAAACCTATCAAAGCCATATATAAAGGCAGGGGGATTGTTGCTGCTAACGTAGGGGACACACTTGCGATAAGCGCGTACCTACCTCCCAGTCTGAAGATGAACGAATACGAGGAAAGGATATCAGAAATGGAACATCTAGTCGCACAGCAACGACCCGAGGAATTATTCGTCTGTGGAGATTTCAATGCTAAATCCACAACATGGGGCTCCAAAAGAACGGACAAAAGAGGTGAATTGATATTAGAATTTTGCAACAGATGCAAATTAACACCGATCAGAAGTCAAGGAGACAGGACTTTCGAGAGAAATGGATTTTACTCAATAATAGACATAGCGTTATGCTGCAAAAAGATTTTAAAAAAATTGGACAAATCAATAATTCTAGAAGAATACACTGCATCCGACCACAGGTATGTCAGCCATACCTTCCGGATAAAAACAGAGAATAACTCTGAACCTGAAAGGGGATGTATCACGGGGAGACTAAAAATCGACTATAAAACTTTCCAAAGGGAGTACTTTATATGGATAGACAAAGCACAACCGTTCATAAACCATGACACGGAAGGCCCCTGAAAATATGTGGACGGGCTAGAAAAGCTCGTAGCGGTGTGTAACAAACTGAAACAAAAAAACACCACGGGTAAAAACAAACACTGGTGGTGGAACAAAGAATTGGAGAAATTGAGGAAAGTGTCGCTGAAGACAAGAAGAAACCTCCAAAAGGTGTCAAGGAAAGGAACAACAGAAAGAATCGAAATATGCAGACAAAAACATAAGCACGCCAAATGCACATTAAATAAGGCTATCAGGAGAGCCAAAGGTATTGCCTGGAAAGAACTGGTGGAAAAAGTTGACCTTGATCTCTGGGGCAAACCATACAAAACTGTGATGGCAATACTGAAAGGAAACCCACCCCCGCATAAGTTGGACCTAGACGAAGCCCGCGAAATCATAGAAAGATTATTCATGGTTAAAGAAACACCAAATCCGTACACAGAAGAAGACATAAACGTTAGACGAAATAATAACCTGGAGACAAATGTAGAGGATATCATCACAAGGAAAGAAGTAGAAGAGGCAGCGAACGCACTGAAACTCAACAAGGCGGTGGGCCCAGATGGCATACCAGCCGATATAATAAAATGGCTCAGTAAACATGCCATCGAACACCTCACAACACTGGTAAACACATGCTGGAGACAGGGGAAATTCCCCGAGGCGTGGAAAATTGGACGGCTGGTATTGCTACCAAAACCGGCTACGCCTCCCGGAGCAAAAGGATGGCGCCCACTCACCATCCTTCCAAACATGGGGAAAATGTTTGAGTACATAATTAAAAAAAGAATAACAGACAAAATCAAGTTCGCGGACAACCAATATGGCTTTATAAAAGGGAAAAGCACTATTGACGCAATGGCCAAAGTAGATCAGATTTGGGAAAAAGCGAAAAACAACAAATTACATTGCCTCATAGTCACGTTGGATGTAAAAAATGCATTCAACGCACTCAGGTGGCACAGTATAATCCGGGTTATAGAAAATAGCAATTTGAATGAATATACAAAAAACACCATAAGAGATTACCTACATAATAGGAAGATAAGATATAAAATAGGCGAGACATGGCACACCTGGAGCGTATATGGAGGGGTACCCCAAGGATCAGTCCTGGGCCCCACCTTGTGGAACCTAGTGTACGACGGTCTACTCACAAAAAAAATGCCGGAAAGCACAAAAATTATTGGATATGCGGACGACGTAGCCCTTGTAATTACAAATAAGACGTTACAGGGTATACAGAGTGAACTAAACGACACAATGGGAAAAATAACCGCATGGTTTGACAATGAGGGACTCGAACTAGCGCACCAAAAAACAGAAATGGTGCTCTTGACGGGCAGAAGAATACGTGGGGATCTGCACATACTAGTGGGTAATGAAACATACGACGCGAGAGGCTCCCTCCGGTACCTCGGCATACAATACCAAGGCAATACCACGTACAGAGAACACATTTTCCAGACATCAGAAAAAGCAATAAGCATAATGGGCGCACTGGGAAGGATAATGCCGAATATTGGGGGGGGGGGGGGGGGCTATAACAGCCGTATGCTGTATTATAGAACGGTTGAGGCCGTTATGATGTACGGTGCCCCCATATGGTACACAGGAACCAAGTATGAATACATTGTTACAAAATTAAGATCCGTCCAAAAAATGGCACTGGGCAGGGTGTGCAGAGCGTACAAGACTGTCTCGCTCGATGCGCTATGCGTGTTAACAGGCTGCCCTCCGTGGAAATATAGGGCACAGATGCTCTTTAATCACCACAAGAGAATGCAGGAAAAAATTGATAACGGTCCAATAGGAAAAAGTGAGAAGATGAAAATAAAAAATGATGATAGAATGGCAAAAGGACTGGGACACATCCAAAAACGGCAGATGGACCCACAAATTAATCCCCAACATAGGGAAATGGATCGACTGGGGACCACGGACCATTGACTATCACACTGTGCAAGTAATCACGGGCCATGGCTGCTTTGCAGCATACAAGCAGAGAATCGGCAAAGATACAAGTGGAACATGCTGGTTCTGCAAACTGGAGAACGACGATGCCCTCCACACGACACTCGATTGTCCCGAATGGAACGAAGAAAGGGCAGAATTGGAAAAGAAAATTGGAAACCTCGACGAAGGAAAAATAATAACGGCACTCAAATGCAAGGAGACTAGACAAGATATGCAAAATTACCTAAACAAGTATAGGCATATAGGCAGGTAAATCGGTAATAAAGAAGTGATGTCAGGCTTGCATTCAATACTGGACGAGGATAAGATTAAGAGCTTTATTCGCATAAGTCTTACACACGGGATGGTTTGTCTTGCCGACGTCTCTCGTCGGTTGCCAACCAAGAACTACTAAGCAGTCAAAAATCATCTCCCCGGTCACGTGCCTAACCGCTATTCCGTCGCGCGTACGCCATCGCCGATCGCTTGTTTTTTGTTATATGGCACGGCCTATGCTTTTACCTCCACGCAACAATCGCTCGAAACGGTCGACCGACTGCCCGATCAATCCGACCCCCTCGATCGACACCATCGATATCAAATGCCTACAGTTCGTCCATCCTGACATTTTAGCCGTCCCGGCTAAACCTTGACATAACCAATTACTACAATGAAATAGGCATCAACACACACACAATACAATGTATAATAAAATTAACACAAGACGCAACATACGATTATGACTTATTACTACAACATAAAATTACCATGAATCTCAAAATATAATCTTATAATTACATATAACAAACTTCCTAATACTTAAATTATGAGGCAATATAGGGTTTCATATTATCCGGCGCTACTACCCCATTATAAGGTATTTGGGTTACCTGAAACCCGTCGATATCGCCAACTGCGTATCGATCGCAATCCAGAACTTTGGTAATTCGGTATGGACCTTTAAATTTGGGCAACAATTTTTTATTAACGCCTGCGGATGTATCGATGTTCCGGATCATGACATAATCCCCCTCGCTATATACCCATGCCTCCTTTCGTTTTCCATTATTGTTTATCATTACGTAATTGATTCTTCTGAATTTCCGTCGATATCGCCAACTGCGTATTGATCGCAATCCAGAACTTTGGTAATTCGGTATTGGCTTAAAAAGGCCATCTACTTGCTTCTGCAAAAGTCCCCCAAGGTCCCCCTGACGCGCTTGCGTCACAATGTAACTCTGTTTCTAGTTTAGGTGAATAAATCGCCAAAATGGGTTTCTCCGACAAGTGCCCCTTCAAAGTCTCAAATGCTTCGTTTTCAATCGCCCCAAATGAGAATTTAGCCTCTTTCTTCACTAAATCGTATAATGGTTTTGCAGTGATTGAAAATCCCCGGACGAAGCGTCGAAAATAACTCGCGAGAGATACAAACCGAAGTACCTCCTTCGCATTACGCGGAACCGGATAATTAATTACCGCCGCAATGTTACTATCGCTTGGCCGAATCCCCTCTTCACCAACGTGATATCCCAAATAATCAACCTCGGTTTGGGCGAAAAAGCATTTGTCCAGCCGAAAGGTTAAACGATACTGCCCTGCCATCCGGAAAACTTCGCGCAAAATTTCCAAGTGTTCCTCCAAAGTTTCCGTTCCTATGAAAAAATCGTCAAAGAATGGCAACATTTTCCCTTCTCTAATGGAAACTGCAAAAATCTTCTGAACAAATCTATGAAATACTTTCGGGGCATTAGTTAATCCAAACGGGCAGTACAAAAATTCAAATTGCCCTAGAGGAGTCACGAACGACGTATACTTGATTGAATCTCGGGCCATTTTCACGTTATAATATCCGTCTTTCAGATCAAGCGTCGTGAAGAATTTTTTGTTTTTTAACCGATCAATATTATCGTCTATTAACTGACTCGGAAAGTTATCCTTCACCGTTATTTTGTTTAATTCGCGATAATCTATGCAAAGCCGTCTCTCGCCGTTTTTCTTAATTACCAGAACTATCGGGCTAGCATAAGGTGACTCACTTTCCCGAATAATTTTTCTCTCCAGCAAATTGTCTAAGATTACCTGCAATTTTTCTTTGTCCGCAAAAGAAAGTCGTCTTGGTCGAAAACTAATCGGCTGTTCATGCTGCAATACAATTTTCATCTCAAAATCAGTTTCAAACACACTCGATTCCTTAACCTTAGTGTAATCCAAATCATAGAAATTTTTAATCTTTTCAATTACTTCGGCATTCAGTTCCGGATTTATTTGCAACTTTTCCCGTGCCGTATTCGGTTCATTCACGCAATCTACGCTCATTATCTGGCTCATCGCACAATCCAAATCGGTCGCCGGTGTTTTTTCCACTCTCTTTGTGACTACGCGGTTTTCATTTAACGTGACTTCAACCGATGGATGGGACGAAAAATCTCTTCCGAGTATAGCCATAAATGCCATCGTGTCATCCGGTACAACATAAAATTTCAGGCTGATCGGAATGCCCTCAATTTCAACTTCGTGACAAAAATTGCCCAAAATTTGCAACCGCGAACCGTTGATTCCGCAAAAGTCTCGTTCGGTTCCCGTTATCGGGGTTCTCGTATCCGGCGGTACAAAACTATTCTTAATCAAACTAATCGGCGATCCGGAGTCCAACATTGCGGTTATTGTATACTTACAACTATGTCCGCTTTTATTAAAAACAGTGTAACTTAGAGAGACCATATACGGCGCGCTGAGGCCCCCTGGCTGCACCACGTTCGCCGACGCTGTTGCGCTGAGCTCCCTCGCCGCCTCGATGTTCGTTGTGGACAATCAGCTATTCGATGCGACGTTGACCCACACTCGAAGCAGGCTCCTGGTTGTCTTTTCGGTTTCGGACATTTCGTAGAAACGTGTCCGGCTTCCTGGCAGTTAAAACATTTCACCGGTTTCCTTGGCGTTAGCGAAGAAACTTTTTCCTTCTCCTTGCCGTTACTGCCCTCCATCTCTTTTTTCTTCTTCGTATCCCGATCGGTCCATTTCCGCGCTTCAAGCGAAATTTTTTCCATTGCTCCCAACAGCTCTCCCGCTGTCCTGAAGCACATCATACGAGCATGATCTCGTAGCGGAACGTCTGGTACCCCGTCTATTAAGTAGTCCACCATTTCGACGTTCGGTATCGGTACTCGGTTCCCCAGAATTAGCTTATCGTGGTAGTAATCTGCAAATTTTTCCCCAGATTTCCACTTCCTATCTTGAAACTCCTGGCGAAGCGCCATTTGACTGGGACGATGATCAAACATAATCTTCATTTCCCCCAGTAATTCGTCAATGCTCAAAGTGAGGTGTTCCGCTTTTGAGTGAAACCAACTCGCGGCGCGCCCCTTCAATTTTGAGCTGATTAGCACACGCGATGCATTCTCGTCCAACTGGTACGACGCACGCAAAAGACCCACTTGCTGTTCCCATTTCCAAAAAGTGTTGTCGTTACCGTCAAACTCTCCAAGAAGGTCACTGATTGCCCGTATGCTCAAATTAACAGTTGCCGTCCTCCGGAAGTCTATACTTCCTGTACTTTCCATCCTTGTCGAATCCGTGGCCGAATTTCGCAGCCCTGCGGACTCTCGCCGGAAAAGTTCCACTTCCCTTCGCAGGAGATCTCTTTCTCTCCGGAATAGATCCATTTCTCTACGAACAGGGTCATCTAACGGCTGCCATCCCTCCGCTTGATCGACGTGGAGGTTCCCGTCATTTCGAAGAGTCGTCGATTCTTCCGCTGCTGTTCTGCGTCGCGCTTCTTCTTCGCGAACACTTTCCTCTGCTGACCGCAAATTTTCCTCCGTTAGCTTTTGCCAAATATTCGCATCGTGCTGCTCCAGCCTACCAATCAACTCGGCTTTACTACCCGTTGTTACTAAATTCCGCCCACGCAGGAATTCTCTCAATTCGGCCACCGTATAGGCAGACATGTTGCTCGGGAAACAAAGTCCGACCGTGAACCAGAGTCAAAATCGGATCAATTCGCGCCACTACGCGTCGTCTTTATCTTCTGTCACAATTCACGTCGACCACACCACAAACACAAAATGGTTTTCCCGACAATACTGCCACAACACAATATACAGTTCAACCCGTTCTTTTTTTCGCACAAAGTTCGCAATACCGCTTCCCGTGATCACAATCTTTCCTCAGTACTTTATCCCACTTCTGAATTATAGGCAGGAAAATCGGTGATAAAGAAGTGATGTCAGGCTTGCATTCAATACTGGACGAGGATAAGATTAAGAGCTTTATTCGCATAAGTCTTACACACAGGATGGTTTGTCTTGCCGACGTCTCTCGTCGGTTGCCAACCAAGAACTACTAAGCAGTCAAAAATCATCTCCCCGGTCACGTGCCTAACCGCTATTCCGTCGCGCGTACGCCATCGCCGATCGCTTGTTTTTTGTTATATGGCACGGCCTATGTTTTTACCTCCACGCAACAATCGCTCGAAACGGTCGACCGACTGCCCGATCAATCCGACCCCCTCGATCGACACCATCGATATCAAATGCCTACACAAGATAATATGAAGATATTCTATTGAATAATGAGAATTTCCAACAAATTCCTAATGTGAGTAAAATTGGGCCTATTGAATATCCTGTGTGTGGGAGCTTCGTTGTATCGATGGTGGAAGAAGGAAGCGACGGAAAAAGAAAGGAAGGAAGAAGGTGTTTCGTCCTAGGCCTGCTAGCGGACTCGTCAGTAAGGCGTACTAGCAGGCCCTGCCTTAGACACTAGGATAGTAGGGAATTGTCGGAGGTTATATATATACTGTGGTGACTTATATAACCACTTTCGGGAGCCGGATGGTCGTGCTCGTCCCCTAGCGGCGTATGTGGGAAGTGCCCCCACATCACTCCCCCACCAGTGATAACGTTATCAGAAGTTATCCTGGTGTCTGCTGGCTGCTCCTCGATGCTGCGAATGTCGTCGATGCTCACTACCGCTCCCGTCGGAGAACCTGCTTCGTAGCGTGCGAGCGCGTGCTCGGGTTCCGCGGACTCGTTGCGTGATCGGAAGCGGCAGCCATCGAGTTGATTCGTCTCGAATGAAGTCCTTATCTCTCGCGTCGTCCACCATCTCGTTGCGTTGCGTGTTCATCACGTCGGGGTCACCAATTGTGGGAGCTTCGTTGTATCGATGGTGGAAGAAGGAAGCGACGGAAAAAGAAAGGAAGGAAGAAGGTGTTTCGTCCTAGGCCTGCTAGCGGACTCGTCAGTAAGGCGTACTAGCAGGCCCTGCCTTAGACACTAGGATAGTAAGGAATTGTCGGAGGTTATATATATAGTCGTGGTGACTTATATAACCACTTTCGGGAGCCGGATCGTCGTGCTCGTCCCCTAGCGGCGTATGTGGGAAGTGCCCCCACACTGTGTATTTAACTAGTTTTTCTAACGTGGAGAGTCTGTTGTACATATAATGTGTTTTACTGATTTCTTTAGCTTTGGCAATAATTGTTTTTAATTTAATTTCTTGGTAGGTTAAGTCCTCATTTGTATTTAATTCTAGAGTTTGTGTATATTTGTCCGTTTCTTTTAGAATCTCTGTAAAATTTACGCTGTCTACTAAATCTATCGAATTTTTTATTATTTCCGTAATATTTGAGTGTGCTGCATGGGAAAAATTTGTTGTTATATACGAAGTTATTTCTATTGAGGGTATTAATCTGACTGAATGTGTCCTCGCCATGCACAATTCATCAACCTGAAGTATTCCGGTGTCTTTTATTGATTCTATAAAAGATTGTTTGTTATTGCATGTAATGTAGAGTGTGTCGGCTTTTGGTGCAGCGTAAAACCAACTGTTTGTGTCTCGAAATCTAGACCAATAGGTTTGTTTCAAAGTCTTAAGTCGTATATCACATATTTCTAAGTTGTGGAAATTTGGGTTTAACAGCAGTTGGATTTCGCATTCGGCGTTACTGCGTACAGTTTGACTTGGATCGATCCGTTTGCATATGTAATGAGAATCTAAGTATTTGCAGTGGTCCAAATTTTGAATGTTGCAATAGTTTTCGAAATCTACCGAGATTGCCGTGTATGTTGTAGATGGTTTTATGAAAGCAAACTTTAAACTACTGTTAGCAGTGATAGATTGAGGGACGAGAACCGGAAAATGTTGATACAACTTATATGGAGTGTAATCTAGTAGTGGTATCTTTAAGATATACAGGGTGTCCCGTAACTACCACAACATCGGGAAATGGGGGGTAGCTGAGGTGATTCTGAACAACTTTTTCCATGACCAAAATGTTGTATGAAGCTTCGTTTTTGAGTTATTAACCAAAAACACTGCCCAATTAGAGCGCTCGAAATCCCGGGACTCAGGCGCGCAACGTTTTGAGGCGCTTCGTCGTGTACGGGGGCCTCGACGGTATCGAGAGAATCGTACGGCAAATGTTACATCGTCTTTAAGCAGGGATAATGTGGAATATTTGGTTGTTCATTAATAAGAAATAAACTAATTATTCTTTTAATTAAGCGAGCAGAGTCGTGGTCGCGAAAGAACGCATTGACACGCCGTGTTACATTGTCTTTAAGCAGGGATAATGTGGAATATTTGGTTGTTCATTAATAAGAAATAAACTAATTTGTGTTTTAATACTTATGAAACACTTACCCATTCGTGCACGAATTAACCTGCTTCGACTGAACAGCTGATGTTACGGCCGGGTCGGTGAACTCACTTCACTATCACTTTCATTGCACAGCCACTTTAATATCCAATGTAAGATTTTGAGATGGTGCGACAGGATTTATTATTCCCACGTGTAACGAAGTTGGTCACTCACGAACGAACGAATTCAGTACTGTGTAATGAAAAGTTGATCTCACTCCCGAATCAAGATTTATTCGATTTATTCCTCCGATCCGAACGTCTCTGCGGTCGATACAAAACTGATAGATTTGCTAAGCATTCGCTTGCACACGCACACGCACAGACACATGTTCGTTTCGGTAGCCCAGATCCTTGTGTCCACCGTAATACCGCGTCGTAGGACACGGGCAGTTGTAAATAAACAGACGCCAGGGACAACGAAGTTTTTCTCTTCCAAAGACCACCAAGTCCTCACTACCAATTGAACGCGCCCTCCTTTTTTGCTAAACCAAGAAAAGTTAATTCACCGAAACGAACATGTGTCTGTGCGTGTGCGTGTGCAAGCGAATGCTTAGCAAATCTATCAGTTTTGTATCGACCGCAGAGACGTTCGGATCGGAGGAATAAATCGAATAAATCTTGATTCGCGAGTGAGATCAACTTTTCATTACACAGTACTGAATTCGTTCGTTCGTGAGTGACCAACTTCGTTACACGTGGGAATAATAAATCCTGTCGCACCATCTCAAAATCTTACATTGGATATTAAAGTGGCTGTGCAATGAAAGTGATAGTGAAGTGAGTTCATCGACCCGGCCGTAACATCAGCTGTTCAGTCGAAGCAGGTTAATTCGTGCACGAATGGGTAAGTGTTTCATAAGTATTAAAACACTTTATTCCTTTCGGATGACGAATAAAAGTATCGGACACAGTTATTAAACGATTTATTAGTTTATTTCTTATTCCCGAATAACCAAATATTCCACATTATCCCTGCTTAAAGACGATGTAACACGGCGTGTCAATGCGTTCTTTCGCGACCACGACTCTGCTCGCTTAAATAAAAGAATAATTAGTTTATTTCTTATTAATGAACAACCAAATATTCCACATTAGCCTCGCTTAAAGACGATGTAACATTTGCCGTACGATTCTCTCGATACCGTCGAGGCCCCCGTACACGACGAAGCGCCACAAAACATTGGGCGCCTGAGTCCCGGGATTTCGAGCGCTCTAATTGGGCAGTGTTTTTGGTTAATAACTCAAAAACGAAGCTTCAAACAACATTTTGGTCAAGGAAAAAGTTGTTCAGAATCACCTCAGCTACCCCCCATTTCCCGATGTTGCGGTAGTTACGGGACACCCTGTAGATTAATTTAGCTCCATTGTGAAATACCGTTAAGTTGATTATTGTAAGTAATTGTGGTATGTGCTGTTTATCCAGTGGTATCGGAAATTCCAGATTTCGTATTGATTTGTGTATGGTCTCGGCACAGGATAGTATTTGTTGCGCCGTTAATATTTGAGGGTGTATTTGACCGATTTTGGCAAAAAGAGTGGCATCGATAAGGATATTAATTTTAATTTCTAGTTGTGTTACTGCTTCATCGATTTCCGTTGCATACAGTATTGCCTTTTGATTATACTGAAGAGTCTTTGCGTTATTTCTAACTGTTAATAGTACTTGGTTAATGTCTTTAATTTCGTGTTCTATTGTTCCTGTTAAGGATTTTATTTGTTCTTGTACGAGGTTAAATTTTGATTTTATTATGTGCGTCTGGTCTGCTACCAATTCTGCGATTTCCTGGGTGCCGTTAGCTAGTGATTCAATTTGTTCGTTAATTTTAATAGCATCTTCCACACTTAAGGTTCCAAAAAGAGCTTTGCTAATTTTTCCAATAAATTCGAATGGAGCGCGTCTTTTTCTTATATTATTGTCTAATTCGATGGTTGGGAGTAGTTCCCGAAGTATTGTTTCTGAGGTCTTTATATCGTGTAGACGAGATTCCAACAGTTTCAGTTGTCCGTAGATTAAGCAGGGTGGTCCTATTGTTGTGCAAAAGTTTTTTGTAGCTTGTAGATTTTCCCATATTTGTGTGCGTTGAGTTACGAGGCCTTGTGTATCGGTGTGTGCTATCAGAGCCCATGTAGTGTGGTATAGGTGTAACGTGCCTAGTGCTTCTGAGTGTAGACCAGGGTTTTGTGTGAGTGGTGTTATCTTGTATCGGGCGTCTGCGTTTACAAGTGATGCGAGGCATCTGTAACATGTGCCAATTTGATTTTGTCTACATGCACGATTTTTGATTTGTTCTCTTTAATTTTTAATTTTACATTATGTCTATCTAGGATTTCCAGAATTTTAAAAGGTCCTATGTAATTGCTATCGAGTTTATTCTTTCTTTGGTCGTTAATTAAGAATACAAGTTGACCGACTAAGAAATTTGGTGTAGTAATCCTTTTATCGTAGTATCGCTTGGTTTTTTCCTTAAATTGTATTTGTTTTTGCAGTGCAATTTGTTGCATTTCCTTTAAGTGTTTACTAAAGGTTTGTAAATAGTCATCATATGTTAGGATTTTTTCAAGAGGTGGAAATTCTGAAGGAGAACGAGCTATTCTGCCGAAAACTAGTTCGAAAGGTGTGCAGCCGGTACTTTCGTGTATACTTGTATTATAGGATAGCATTGCAAGTTTGAGGTATTGATCCCAATCACGAGTTTCACATATAAAATGTTTTAAGTATTCTATGAGACCATGATGGCTACGTTCAACAGCTCCATTTGATTGTGGGTGGTAAGCCGAAGTTCTGTAATGTTTGATTTTGAAAAGGTTTGTAAATTCTTTGAACATATCAGACATGAAATTTCTACCTTGGTCGGAAAGAATTGCTCGTGGGGCACCAAATATGCAAATGAAATCTGTAGCGATTGCCTTAGCGACTTCTACCGATGTCTGTTGTTTTAGCGGAATTGCTATTCCAAATTTACTAAAAAGATCTATGATTGTTAGAATGTATTCATATCCGCTGTTTGTTTTCTTTAAAGGTCCGCATATGTCAATGGCAATTTTATCGAAAGGTTCGGTAGGGGTGTCGGTAATGATCATCGGTGCCTTCGGTTTTATCCGCACTGGTGTGTTTTTCTGGCAATCAATGCAATATTTTATGAAGTTTTTGATCTCGTTTTTCATGCCTTTCCAGTAATATTGAGAAGCAATTCTTTTATATGTTTTTGTTATGCCTTTGTGACCGCCAATTGTAGAACTGTGCGATTCTGCGATTATTCTTTTCCTAATTTCTGGTGGTGGAACTGATATGAGTCCTTCACATAGTGTAACGGTGAGGTCTGGGTCTGACGTGTTTGCGAATAAGAATGTTTTTATGTTTGACCAGGTGCATAGGTCGATTATTTTGGTGTCTTTAGATATGGTACACGAGTTAATTTCGAGTTTGCGTAGTACATTTAAGAGTGTCTCGAGGGCTGGTATGTTTCGTCTTGAGTGTCATCTGCTGAGGTAGTGCTCGAGTCATTCCTCTGTGTGTGTGTTGTATACTTTTGAGGTGTGAAGATTCGGTCTTGTGTATCCGTTGCACTGTTTATATTCGGTGCATCTGTTTGTTTTTCGGCTGTATTCTGTGCATTGTATTCTTTAGAATTTTGTGATATTTGTTGAGGTTTTACCATACAATCTTGAAATTCGTTACTAATTGGTTCACTCGTTATCCCAATTGCTGGCAGGTCGTTATCTGTAGCATTCGTCATTGGGAGATTTTGTATGCACGAAGGTGGTGAACGGAAATTTGGTGTAACTATTTCTAACGGTATGTCTGCATGTATGTCAAGGGAAGGTAGGTTGACAATGTTTGAGTTTGTGGAAATGTTTTCTTCGGCGATATTTGTTGGTTCCTTTTTTAAGAATGATGCGTGAGGATTTGTTTGTCCGTCGGCATTCAAGGGACAATTACTCTGTATTTCTCCGTCGTCGTATAGCGGACGCTCGCTTATTGATGCATCATTATTGTCTCTTGCTTTATTCATAGTTTTCTTACTCAAACTTGATTCCCTTTTATTTGTTGTACCCTTGTTACTAGGTTTATTTACCTCCTCATTTGTATATTTTTCTGTGTTGGTTTTCATTTCGTGCCTTTGTGCTGTTAAATTCATTTCTCCTTCGACAGTTTTATACTCTTCGTGTTTCGTGCGTTTTCGCACCAGTCTTCGTCTGAGTACTATATGTTCATCTTCCGATGACGTAGACGACAATGAGGCCCTATTTTGTTCGTCTATGGTGTCATCTAGTTTAATATTTGTGTATTGTCGCTCCATGTCTGATTTTGTTGGTAAGTCGGTGTCTGATTGTCTTACATAGCCAATTTCGTCCCTTTGCGAATTGCATTGTCTCTTGCGCAATTGCGGGTTTCCTGATCCGTCATCTGTCGTCGAACGTGCTCTAGTTTGTAGTTGGTGGTATGTCTTTGGTTTTTTATTTTCGCAATTATCTATAGTATCCGATAATTGTTGTCTTTGTCTGATTGGTATAATATTTGCTGGATTCCGGGATAACGCATCAGCTACCAGGTTTAATTTTCCAGGCTGATGGTTGTTCAAGATTCAGCTACAAGCGCGTAGCAACAGCTTGCTCGCGTTCTCCTGCTCCCAGCCCCATTGCGCGGAAGCAGGAGCGCTCCCTTTCCTCTTACAAGGGAACTTGGGATTAGCTATATATAGACCCGCGCGAAGGCAAATCGCTCTCTCGCACGGCTCTCGCCCAAGTATTTCTAAACTAAAACAAACTATAACAAGTGCAAAGGAAGTAAGGTGTAATACTAGGACAAACGATACAATTAACATACAGACGAGTAAGCACCAATAAACATTTATAACTTGTACAGCAAAGAAACAAATCTACATTAAATCCTGAGAAACCAACTTTGACTCCTCACTTTACACCAATCTAATTTCTTTATTATAATTAGATTGAATCTCAATTACAAAGCCGAGGGTACTCAAGGAATCTTGGTACTCTCGCAAACAATGGTGAATTTCAAAGTCGTAGTCGTTTAATACGACTTGCCATCGTTGTAATTGGTTGGTGGGTTTGCCTTGTGTTTCAAATATGTAAGTGCTCTATTGTCTGTGATGAGGGTGAACTTTTTACCATATAAATAGGGTCTAAAGTGTTCGATCGCATTTATGATTGCTATTAATTCTTTTCTCATCGTATCGTATAACTGTTCTGATGTTGTGAGTGATCTTGAATAAAATGCTACTGGATGGTTGAAGTTATTATGTTCCTGGCTTAATACGGCACCTATCGCATAATCGGACGCATCGGTGGTTAATGTAAATGCTTTTGCGAAATCCAGGTATCGTAGAATTGGCTGTTCTATAATCGTGTTCTTCAGTGTATCAAAGGCAATTTGGTGTTTTGTATTCCACGTAAAATTTACATGTTTCCGAAGCAGTCGTGTTAATGGTGAAATAATGTTTGCATAGTTTTTTATAAAGCGCCTATAGTATCCTGTTAGTCCTGCAAATTGTTTGATATTCTTTTTGTTTTCTGGTCTTGGGAAATCTTGAATAACCGATACAATGCTGGAATTCGGTTTCACACCGTCTTTTGTAATTGTGTGACCCAAATATGTCACTTCTTTTCTCAAAAATTGACATTTTTCTGTCTGTAATGTAAGTCCTGCGTTCGTCAAACTGTTTGCTAATCTACGAAATTTTGTGGTATGTTCCGAAAGACTATTTGCATAGATTACGATGTCGTCTAAATACACAAACAAATCGTTTCCCTGTAAGCCAGACAATATAATGTCCATAACGCGCTGAAATGTAGCGGGTGCGTTTTTCAAGCCGAATGGCATACGGTTAAATTCAAAGTGACCATTCGGGGTGGAAAACGCTGTTTTTTGTTTGTCCCGAGTGCATTTCTATCTGGTGAAAACCTGATGCCAAATCGAAAACCGAAAAATATTGAGCATTGCCTAATTGGTCCAGAATATCGATTATATTCGGAAGGGGATACGCGTCTGTGATCGTCTTTTCATTCAATTTCCTGAAATCTATGACCATTCGCCATTTTTTGTTACCTTTGTTGTCTGGTTTTTTGGGAACAATCCAGATCGGTGAATTGTACGGCGAGGCGGATGGTTGGATTATGTCTTTGTCTAACAAATTTTGAACTTGTTTTTGGATTTCTAGTTTGTGTACAGGGGGATACCGATATTGTTTTATGTTAATAGGTCTTTCATCTGTTGTGTGTATTTTGTGTTTGATGACTGAAGAATGTCCTAATCGATCACCGGGGATGTAAAATTAATTTGAATACTCTGACGCTAATTGTAAAACATGTTGCTTCTCCTCGTCATTTAGATTTTCTAAGTGCAGGAGCGATTTCAGTTTTTCGGATCGTTCATTTGTTTTTATGGTACAGATTGCTGCATGGTATTCTGTTTGAGTACCATGGAAATCTGCTACATCTGTGATTGTTCCTAATGTATCCGAAATTTTTTCAATGGGTTGTAACTCTAATTCTGAAATTTCTAACCTTATTGGTGTTGTACTTGTATTTGTAGCATGTATGTATGCTATATTGTTATAATTTTTTACTACGGCATTTCCTAAATATAATTTTTCATGTGCTTTAATTTTTGGTATATATCCTTCTAGGAGATCTGTGCGTTTTAATCTAATGTGCATTTGAATTTTCGATCTGGGTGGTATTTCAACTATTTCCGGTGTCGCAAATGGTATACTGTGATTTTTAAATGCTATGCAAGCGTCGGAATATAATATGTCAGCCTGAGTTTGCTTAAAGAAAGCGTCGCCTAAGAGTCCGTATTCTTTAATAGGAAACGAGTCTGGTACTACTTGGAATTTTACTTTTGGAATTTTTTCAACGGTGATTAAACACGATCCTAAGGTGTTACTTTTTCCCTCTGTTATACCTCGTAGTTCGTATATTATATATTGATTAATTTTTATGTGTTTTGCAATTTTATTAATTTTTATGAGGTTTACTTGTGCGCCTGTATCAATGAAGAATTTTACGATGCTATTGCGTACGTCGGGTGTGTGTATGTGTATCGTAGGTGGCCGATGATTTTTGGAAATTCCGCATGATACTTTAGCTTGTTTTGTTTGGGTTTGCTGTTCTAATCTGTTTCCATTCGGCACTGTGATGTTGTGTCCCGCGCCGTGCCTTCCCGCGAGACATCGCTGAAGCTTTTTATTACTAAATTTTTAATTGCTGTTTCGATTTCACTTGTACCGTTTTCTTCCAATTTGTGTCTAATCTGCGTATTTTCTGCTTTGTCATACGCGTCATGTGTGTTTCTGTCGTCAGTGTATTCAGGTCTGTCTTGCGAGTCGTTTATAAATCTATCTCTTGAGTTGTTTCGGTATCTATTACTTGAGTTATTCTTATATGTGTCTGGTGAATTTTTCCGATATTCAAATCTGTTATTCGAGTCACCTCTGTATCTGTTCCTGTTGTGGAGATCGTTCTTAATCCGTGAATTATCTCCATATCTATCGTGCGAATTATTTCTGTACCTATCGCGTGAATTGTTTCTGTATCTTTCATGTGAATTATTTCTGTATCTATCGCGTGAATTGTTTCTGTATCTTTCATGTGAATTATTTCTGTATCCATCGCGTGAATTGTTTCTGTATCTGTTCCGTGAAGTGTCTCGATAATTTTCTCTGTGCGCGCTAGGTCGGTCGTCTCGTCTTCCATCGTACGTGCTGAGTCCTCGGTTTGTGTTTCTGTAGCTAGGGTTACTCCGTGAGAATGATCTGCCCGAATTGTGGGAATAATTACGTTGGGTAGCTTTGTGTCGTTGTAGAGAACGACATTGCTGTACTGTATGTCCTATCTTTTCACAAAAATGACAAAAATTTTCGTCTGGTATTGTAGTTTTATGATTAGTTGTTTCCGTAAATCTAACGTGCGCTTTATTAGAGTCTTGTGACCCTTCTTCGTGGTACATATTGTTTTGGTGTAATTTTTGGCGTTTTAATAGTTCGTTTTCAATATCTATTGCCTCGTTTATTGCTGATTGAAGTGTTGGGTTTTGTCTAGGCATTTGATAGTTTATGCTATCTACAAGACCGCGTACAAATGCTTTTGCTGCTACGTTTTTTACTTCTACTATTCTATTTGTTAGATAGTCTTTATACTCTACTGAAGGGTTCGGAATTAAGTGAACTTTCGGGCCGATTTTCAGAGGCCTTTCTCCGACCGCACGTCTTGGCCCCCGCGATCGCCGCGCAGCACGAAGGTCCTCAGGCGCGTAACCGCGCGGGTCGCATTAGGGTGACACTCGTATCAATAGGATTCTACATCGTCCCAGATTGGACTTGTGTGTCTGTGGTTTTTGTGACGTTCTGGTCTTTCGGGCGGAATTTTGACTGATTATTATTTTACTAATGTAGGGTGAAACGAAATGATACCTTTTTCAACAACTATGTATATGTATAAGTGTTATGCAAGTCGTTTATGTAGTAATATTGTGTGACTTACTGTGTAAGTGTGTATATGATGGCAACTGATTGCATTGTTGTGGGTATTTTTCCTTCGTGAGCACCTTTCCTTCCTTCTCTCTTTTTTTTTATTCTTAATTTGTGTTTTACTGAGTTACTTTTGGTTCACTTCTGACACCACTTGTGATGGCTGAGCAAAGGGCGTACTATGTTCTGTATCCTTCAAAGGTTGGAGTGGGACTGAGCCGCTGCTCAGGTGGGAGCCGGCAGGCCAATATGCATACGTGACATATAGGAGATTACAAATGCCCTCAATTCTCACACTTGCTACCTAGTCCATCTTCAGGGGAATCAGCTGTCTCAAAAGATTATTTCCGCCACAACAACGAAATCTTTGATTTAATAACGAACGCATGCTCTCTACATAATCTTTACCAGGTAAATACAAAGGTAAACTCAAATGACGCTTTGCTAGATCTAATTTTCTCAAACTCTTCGATCCAAGTAGATTACGCATGCGAGGCTTTTGTTCGCGTGGACACATGTCATCCTGCCATTTATATATCAGTTAATCTCCGAAATATGTATTCGAACAAACCGGATCCGAGATATAAAAGGGACTTCAACAATGGCGATTATTATAGCATGATTGAATATTTAAACTCCGTTCACTGGGACTCGCAAATGGAAGGGTTATCGGTCGAAGAAGCAGTCTCGTACCTGTATTCGACACTAAACCACGCGATCGAGTCTTTTATCCCAATAAAAAAATACTATCACACCCAATTTCCTAACTGGTGTACATCTGAACTGAAACACCTAATAAGATCCAAAAATTTAGCCAACAGAACTTATAAAAAGTCCAATAGTTATCTTGATTACCTAAACTTTTGTAAACTCAGATCCGATTGTAAATCACTGTCGAAATCTATTTACTCCAAATACATTGCTTCAGTAGAATCACGTATTCCACACAATATTAAGTCCTTCTGGAAGTTCATTAATACTCACAGAAAAACCAACGCCATTCCAAACTCTATGAGTCTAAACGAACTACAGCAGTCGAATAATCAGGACATTGCTAATCTTTTTGTCGATCACTTTGAGTCGGTCTACGGAGCCCAATTTCCATCCAGTTCCCCCCAAATCTTAACTCTCAGTCACTCGACCTCTCGCATATTCAAATTAACATAACCGATGTTCTAAAAGAAATTGAGCTCACCAACACTAACAAGTCTCCAGGCTCAAGCGGAATTCCACCTATCCTTCTCAAAAAGTGCAAATTTATCCTAGAAAGACCCCTGTGGAAAATTTTCAATCTATCTCTTAGCACAGGATGCTTCCCAAGAATATGGAAAACGAGTGTAATCACTCCAATCTTTAAGTGAGGAACAAGACCAATGGTATCAAATTACAGACCGGTATCTGTTTTGAATACGATGGCTAAGATTTTTGAAGGAATTATATCCAAGAAGCTTCACCCACTAATCTCATCTATCTGTAATGAACACCAACACGGTTTTATAAGAGGACGCTCCACCTCAACAAATCTAACTGTGTACTGCAGCGACCTTTACAAATCACTCGACAGTGGCTTACAAACGGATTCAGTGTATTTCGACTTCAGGAAAGCCTTTGATAGAGTCAACCATTTTTTATTAATTGATAAGTTAGCGTCCTTAGGTATAAGAGGAAGGTTCCTCCAATGGTTCTTCTCATATCTAAACGGGCGGGATCAGGTAGTTGGAGTTAGAGACAGTTTTTCGAGGCACATAGTGCCAACTACAGGCGTTCCTCAAGGATCGCACTTGGGTCCGCTGCTCTTCCTATTATTTGTTAATGATATCGACTCTGTTATTCAACACTCAAAAATTTTACTCTTCGCAGATGATATTAAATTATACCTCCAAATTCGTTCAACAGCAGACTGTCTCAAGTTGCAATCCGATGTCAATGATATAGTGAAATGGTGCTCCGACAACGGAATGGAATTGAATACTGAGAAATGTCACGCTATGAGATTCACTAGAAAGAAAAATCACATAGTATTCCATTACTATGTTCTCGGAGAACCACTACCCTTTTACACCTCGGTCCGGTACTTAGGGGTGACCATAACTAATACGCTATCGTTCGAAAAACATATTCAAATCATCACGAAAAAAGCTTTGAACACACTAGGATTCATATTAAGAAATAGTAACGAGTTCAAAAATATAAATACTATTAGATACTTGTACATGACATTGGTAAGACCCATACTAGAGTACGCATCGACAATTTGGCCTCCGCACTCGAAGAAAGATGATTATAACTTAGAGAAAATTCAGCATCTGCTACTGCAACGCTTGGCAATCAAAGAAGGACACCCGATGTCTCGTCAAAGTCACGATTAGGGAAACTTAATGAATAAATTTAATCTCAAGACTCTTAAAACCAGAAGAACGGTAGCAGATCTGAGTTTCCTCCATGCAGCCATAAATGGGACTATCTCCTGTTCAGAATTATTATCGAGGATCAATTTTAATACACCATCACTGAACACGAGAGCTCCTCTTCTGTTTAGACCCTCCTTACTGAAATACACCACATCTGATCCTTTAAACAGAATGTACAAAACAGCTAACCTCTATTTCCGTAAACTTAACTTCTTCGATGTCAGTGCCGCGAATTTCAAAAGTGAATTATACAAGCTATTAAGGGAAGATCTGTGACACCCTTATGGTCCAGCTGGATAAGAACAGGAAACATAGCAAATGTAATCTCTCGACAGCACAATAACCACTTGGGTTTAGACTAAGATTTAGACTTAGCTTAGACTTACAGTTAGACTGATTATTACAACGTAAATCAAATATGTTACCATTGTACACAAAGGGTTTCTACCCGTTAAATAGATAAATAAATAAATATTGAATTTCTCTTTCGACAGGCACGCTTCTCCTAAGAGGTTTTATGATCAACTAACTCAACCGCGACGATCGACGTCGATCGGCCACGGCCGTCGCTACTCTTTTGTTTTCTCCCCACCGTACGGGCATCGCATACGTTTTACTCTACGCTTAAAACTAACATTCCTTCATATATTAGGTTTTTTATTCTTTCTGTTTCATCTTTTACTCTTTTAAGCTCTTCTACTAGTTGTAAGTTCTCTTTATGCACATGTCAATAGCTTTTCCACATTACAGTTTTACTTTTCCTGATCCTATTTATTAGAGCTTGCTTTATTATTGCTAAGTCCAAGGGAAGTGCACCCGCAATGACCTGCATCGCTACTGTAGAAGTAGTCCTGCATGCCCTTGTTTTTACAATAAGAATAGACCTTTGAGTGGCCAGAAGTTGTTTAGTGACCTGAGTTTTTTGAACCTCAGAATACCAGATACCAGAACCATAGGTTGTTATAGGGAGAAAAACGGCAACATACAAAATATCTATAATATTTTTTTGATACTCCAGGAGTCCCGAGAAACTCTCCTCAGGGCCATAGTCAAATTTACAATTTTGTTCCTTATAAAGGCTATAGCCGGATAAGGGGGTCAAATGTGCCCCTAAACCAAATTCAACTTGTGAGGTGTCATTCGATAGCTTATCAAGAAAAACCAATTCGTACCAAGTTTCAACCCTGTAGCTCGACTGGGAGGGTAGTTACAGGGAAAAAACAAAAATATGGTTTTTGCCCAATATCTCCCACTTTACCGCATAAAAATTCTGAAAAAAATCTGAGACATAGCAATTATGGAGGTACACATTGTACAAGTTTTGCAGATTTTTAAATTGAAAACCCGAGCTGCAAAAAATAAAAAACGTAAAAAAATGCTGAAAAATGCCGATTTTGTATTGAAGGAATCCCTGAAACACTTTTATATTTTTTTTGTAGCTACATATTAGTGATACTACTATTCTCAATTTTTTTCAGATTTTTAAATTGGGTGCGCCGCAGTCAAAAAAATTAAAAACCGATTTTTTCGTTGTTTTTTGGGTGTCAGAATAACTTATGCGGCGAATTTTCGTCTATTCTTTGCGAAATAAGTGTTTTATGCAATGTTTAATGTTTTCACATACAGCAAACCAGCATAGAAATTGACCAAACTAGATAAACCGAACCAATTGATATTACGTCACTCTCTATATTCTAATCTATTTAACATCTCTTCAACGGTGTCGGTGGTCCCGCGGTAAAGCGTCGGACTGGTAAACCGCTGCAAACTATTTTGTAGGTTCGAGCCTCCCTCGGGTTCATTTTTTTAACATTATTTTTTTTCCTAATTCCTAATTGTATAAGAATGATCAATACTTGCTTACAAATACTTTAAAAATATTTGTTAAATATTTTAATTTAATATACGTAAATATGAACTTAGAGCGCTTTTCGTGCTACCGTTTCCCTTGTACTTGACCAATTATGGTACTGCTTGACATTTTCTACACTAAAGTAATTGATTTAAAGTTACTTATCTTTTCGATTGATGTGGAAAAGAAGCGTTACAGCAAAGTTTTTAATCTTCAACGCTGTCTTGGTTAATTATTGGTGCCACTTGTTAGTTGCTAAGTACTTCCGCGGGTGTTACAATGTTTGACAGGTTCCAAGCATGTGATAAATAATAAATTATTGCATTGGCAACAATAATTGGCAAGATACATGGCAAGAGAAACGGTAGCACGAAAAGCGCTCTAAGTTCATATTTACGTATAATAAATTAAAATATTTAACAAATATTTTTAAAGTATTTGTAAGCAAGTATTGATCATTGTCATACAGTTAGGAATTAGGAAAAAAAAATAATGTTAAAAAAATGAACCCGAGGGAGGCTCGAACCTACAAAAAAGTTTGCAGCGGTTTACGAGTCCGACGCTTTACCGCGGGACCACCGACACCGTTAAAGAGATGCTAAATAGATTATAATATAAGGTACGAAAAAATCGGTTTTTAATTTTTTTGACTGTGGCGCACCCAATTCAAAAATCTGAAAAAAATTGGGAATAGTAGTATCACTAATATGTACCTACAAAAAAAATATAATAGTGTTTCAGGGATTCCTTCAATACAAAATCGGCATTTTTCAGCATTTTTTTACGTTTTTTATTTTTTGCAGCTCGGGTTTCCAATTTAAAAATCTGCAAAACTTGTACAATGTGTACCTCCATAATTGCTATGTCTCAGATTTTTTTCAAAATTTTTTATTAGCTAAAATGGGACATATTGGGCAAACACCATATTTTTGTTTTTTCGCTGTAACTACCCTCCCAGTCGAGCTACAGGGTTGAAACTTGGTACGAATTGGTTTTTCTTGATAAGCTATCGAATGACACCTCACAAGTTGAATTTGGTTTAGGGGCACATTTGACCCCCTTATCCGGCTATAGCCTTTAGAGTGTTCTATAAAGTTAAGTTTTTTATCAATCAAGATTCCTAAATATTTTATTTTTTCCGGACATTTTATTTTAACATTATTGATTTTAATTTTAGGTAATCTGTCCTCATTTAATTTACCTTTAAGGATCATTGCAAAAGTTCTTCCAGTCGAGATTTTTAACTTATGAAATTCTGTCCAATCTTTTAAAATATTCAAACCTTTTTCTGCCAAATGCTCGAGTTCAATTCTTGAATTGCCCTTAATTATCATTGCAAGATCATCTGCATAAGCAATTATTTCTGCTTTATCATCATCAAGTTCCCTTTGAAAGGTATCTAAAAATGTGTCCATGCACCATCCCCACGCCATTGGGCCAATTATCGAGCCCTGCGGACAACCCTTTTGCATGCATCCAATATATTTCTCAAATTCAGAGTTTTTGAATAATTTTCTATTTTTAAAATAATTTTTAGTAAGCTCGATGGTTGTTAGGCTGCATTCTGCCTTTATTAGCCTGTCTATTATTGTGGGCCACCATAAGCTGTCAAAGGCTGCTTCAATATCTATAAAAATGGTTAATATATATTTTTTGTAAGAGCTTTCTACACCTAGTTTTAGTGCTGTCAATGCATCCTCTGTTGATTTAGAAACTCTAAAACCGAATTGCTTAGGATTTTCAAGATTTTGATTTTTATAATTTATTTGTATCCTTTCAACTAGGATTCATTCGAATATCTTTCCAACCGTGGATAGAAGGGCTATTGGCCTATAAGAACTAAGCAGGGATTTGTTCCTTAAGGGATCTAATAAAATAATTTTTAAATTTGCTTGTTTCCAAGCTTTTGGAAAAATATACAAAATAGAACTATCAGTATGCAAAAATTGTAAAACCAGTTCTGACTGAAAGCCGTCAGGGCCAGGTGCCTTTCGCCTCTCGCATTTTTTTATCGAGTTTATGATCTCATCCAGGGTAATATCAGGTTCCAGATTCTCGTTAACAAACATCGCATTATTCAGTTTTAATAATTTTTGCTCTTCTGTTTCTATGTCAATTTCATCTTTCGGGGCACATTTCTCTAACAATATTTTAACCGTTTTATTCCAACTCTTTGTAACTTCTCCTGACGGAAGCTTTACCGAGCATAAAAATTCTTCTTTGTTAATTTCGTTCCGGATAATTTTATAAACCAGGCTCCATGGGTATCTATTGCCTTCTACTGTGACAAAGCTTTTCCAAGTAAGTTTTTTAGTTCTCCTTATGGTTGCTACATATTTATTCCTGATATTCTTATATTTTTGCTTATAATCGTCAATTAGGTTATTAAAATATAGTCTTGTTGCTCTCACTAACTGTTTCTTGTACTCTTTAACTTGCTTAGATCATCATTCCACCAAGGGACTGTGTTTGTTTTTATACTTGTTGGATTTAAGAATGTACAGTCAATAAAATGTTGGTTGCACAAACTTTGTTGAGGACACGTGTCGGGTCTACGCTGCGATCGCGGTGGACAAAGCTGCTTTTCAGAAAGAGCCCATAATAAATTTAGGACTTGTATATTTACGAAGAGGCTATGACTTGGCTGGAAGAGAGACCGAATTTCGAGTTGACATTTTCCAGTCACGCCATTCTCAGCAGCACTTGACGTAACTTAGACCCTCACGATAGCGCGGCTAAATATCCGCGGGTTCGGTTTTTCCTAGAACAAGGGACCTTTTGTGCAACGTTCTTGCCGGGCCTACATGACGGAAAATCTCTGGGCTCGGGGGCGTTGCATCGATGGAAGACCGACCTGCGGATGAAATTGGATGGCCCTATGCCCCACCAAGGACAGAAGTCCCTCCAAGATCGTCTTGGAGGGAGGTTTGGGAGAGGGACCGGGCGACTTGTCGGTTGACATTTTTGTATTGTAGAATTAGAATAAATTCAGCATTAAGACAGTTCAGATCAAATCCACCACTAGTATTGTACGACTCTCGTCTTTGACGAGCAGTAACAACGACCTTACGGTTATATGTACAGTTTTTCACATTAACAATATTGTACGTGATTATTAAAGAGCGTATGCTCATAAACTGGAAGAAATAGATTTTCATTTCTTTTGTACCGAGTTCTAGCAGAGATTACCTCTGCCAAATATTCTACTCCGCCGATTGCGAAGGACGTGAACATTGGTCCTTCGAGCCGGATGCTGGAGTTAACAAACTTTTAAGCTTTATTCTCGTAAAAAATGCTTTGTCGCCAGACGCAGTGTCCGTGCTCGTGACCGTTACAGCGAGACTCGCGCCACCTTCTCCTCGACGCTCAGATGTTTGTTTTTGGCGCTAATTACAATAGCGAACAATTAGGTTTGCAATCTCTGACATTCCGCCCGCCTTGAAAGAACGCTTTCAACAACCCGTCCAACATAATAGTAAATAACGAGTTACACTTGTAATTAAAGTAGTAGAACATTGAAACTAAAAGTAAGTATTTTTAACGAACAATAGAGTAATCTTTGGTTTTGAACACAATATAAGTATCTGCTTAACATTAGGTAAGTATAATATAAGTATCTGCTTAACATTAGGTAAGTATAATATAAGTGTCAGCTTAACATTAGGTAAGTATAAATTTATATGAATTCTTAATACTGAACTCTTAATACTAAAAAAGGACTCTTTTATCAAAGTTCATTAGGTAAAACACACAGTTTGTTCACTGCCCGTTTGAATGTGCCTGAAGCTGTTTTAACTGTGACAATCCTCACTACGTTGTCATCCCCGGGATGGACTTCCAGGACTCGACCCATCGGCCAGTGAAGAGGAGGTGAGTTGTCATCTATCATCAGAACCAAGGAGCCAATCCGTAGCTTTGCTTCCCCTTTCGTCCATCTAACCCTAGATTGTAGTTGATTCAAATACTCCTGCCGCCAACGCTTCCAGAAATGAGCGCGCGATTTCTGCAAATGCTGCCAACGTGACAAACGATTACACTGTTCAACACGGGTTTGATTTTGTAACCTTCAATATGCGTTTCTTATAGACTTCAATGTGCTGAATACGAATCTGCAATCCGTTTTTCTCCAGAACGTACCATTTTTGAAAAAATCTATTTTGAAAAAAATCGCAAATTTTCAACTTTGGAAGTGTTTTGTACTTTTACGGTAATAGTTATTCAGTTGCGCTTGGTGCCAAATGATTCTTTGAAGTTTCACGAATAAAATGGTATATGTTGTTATTAGACTATAAACATTCAAATGTGTTTAAATAATGATCAAAGTGAAAAGGACACCGAAAATACACCCATTTTGGCTGATATCTTTCAATTTATTTCAAAAAGTAAAGGTCCAGAAGAAAATCTAGCTATCCCACGCGATAGAGCAGACCTTTCTGCAAAGGAAAGCATCAGTGGAAGTTACAAAATTTGTCGAACAGTGTTATCAGGAACATCAGAATATGTTTTTTGTGCAGGTTGAAGTATTGAGTCTCCAGTAAGGTAGTGAGAAGGTGTTAAGGCTGTCAGATCATTAGGATCTGAGGAAATCGGAGTAAGGGGACGTCAGTTTAAAATGGCTTCTATTTCTATTAAAAGTGTATTGTACTCTTCATACGTGTAAATCAAACCTCTCATTGCTATGGCAAGGTGCCTTTTCACATTCTTTACGGCCGCCTCCCATAAGCCGCCGAAGTGCGGTGAACGGGGTGGTATGAAATGCCAAGTTATATTTTGCGTAGCTAATTTTTGAGCAATTCCTCCCTTCTGTTCCCTCAAAAACACATAGAGCTCCTCGAGCTCACGATGAGCGCCCAAGAAGTTAGTCGCATTATCCGAATATATGTGGGATGGCGTTCCTCTTCTAGAAACAAATCTTCTCAGGGCAGCCAAAAACGCTTCGGACGTTAGGCTAGTTACTAGTTCCAAGTGCAGTGCCTTGGTTGCAAAACACGCAAATACAGCTACGTATGCTTTTGTCGTAGGAACTCTACCTCTTCTCTTGCCTTCCCTAATCGTAAACGGCCCAGCATAATCCATCCCACATCGGTCAAATGGCCTGCTGAGTTCTAGCAGGCTTGATTTAGGCATATCTCCCATGATGGTTTTCATTGGAGTGGGTCGATACCGAAAACATCGTAAGCAGTTTCTGGTTACCTTCCTAGCTTCTCGGCGTCCCGACAATGGCCAATATGGTTGTCTTATGGAGTTCAATAAGAGTTCCGGACCACAATGCAACAACCGGCGATGTTCTTGTTGCATAATTAAGGTGGTGATAATGTGCTTCGCTGGTAAGATAATAGGGTGTCGCTGAGTTTCTGGAATTTCTGCGTGTCTCAATCGGCCTCGGACACGTAGGAGTCCGTCGTCGTCCACAAATGGTTTCAAAGTAATTAGGGTACTTTTACTGCCCAGTTCTTGGTGACGCTGTAATTGTCTGGGATCTAAGTGGAACCTCTCTTTCTGTATCATACGCAGTATGGCGATACTTGCGCTTTGAAGCTCTTCCTTTGTTAATGATCCGCTCATGCCGTTTCCCTTGGCATTATGTAAGAATCTATAGCAATATGCTATGACTCGTTGCAGTTCGGAGTATTGTGAGAATTTACGTACAACATCTGGAGGTGAATAAGTCACGACCATGGTGTTAATCCTTTGCTCTGGGATTCCCTGTGTTGTGCCACGGTTAGCACTTGTTGTTGTTATGAGATGTCGTGGGTGCGGGAGCGATTGAAGAATAAGTATTCACCGGTGTTCGAGTGAAGACAAGAGATTTATTAGCTTAGGTACAGCAGGTTTTTGAAAGTGACGGCCTAATTAGTTTGATCAAAAGATGGATGCCGGGCCATTTGCCCGTGCTTTTATATTGTGGCGCTTGAGGAATTCGCTGAATCTTCCTTGAGGGTCGACGCCTCGCAGGTGTCATTGTCCCGTTTGTATTGCTGACTCGGTGATCAGCGAATTCCCAGCGCATCCGGTTGATTTCGTTGACCCGACCTAGATTTTATATGTTGCTGAGTCGCGATTAGTATATTAGTATATCCGGGCACAACACCTGCTTACTACTAACTGGTTGTTCAGGCCATTTATCTGAGTCTGTCAACCATTGTGGACCTGACCACCAAAGCTCATGTCCAATTAGCGAGCCTACTGGTGTTCCTCTGGACAGAACATCCGCGGGGTTTTCCGGTGTGGGTACGTAGAACCAGGGAATCCTTGGAGTAAGTTCTTGTATCTCTGCTACTCGGTTAGCAACAAACGTCTTCAATGTGTGAGGCTGCGCCCCCACCCAGCACAAAACAATCGTGGAATCACTCCACAGATAAGTGTTTCTTACCCTGTCACCCAATGCTTTCCATACCACGGACATGAGCCGCGCAAGGATCACTGCGCCGCTAAGTTCCAACCTGGGCAGTGACATGGACTTTAAGGGAGCCACTCTAGATTTAGAGCACAGAATATGAGACGCGGTTTCACCCCCCGTATCTGCGTAGGTACACTAGACGCAGGCTCCGTATCCCTTTTCCGAGGCGTCACTGAAACCGTGCAGGTCTATACTTGTAGTAACATTTCTTGGGTTTATATTTCTTGGGATCTTGATCTGATTTATCTTTGGTAGAGAGCTATAATACTGGCACCATATTGCATAAAGTGATTGAGGTATCGACTCATCCCAGGATAGTTGCAGTTTCCACAACTTCTGCATAATTATTTTCGCGTTCATCATAATCAGACCGAGAAGGCCCAGTGGGTCGTATATTCTAGCTATCTGAGACAATATACTCCTTTTCGTAGGCTTAACCCCCTCTTCTATGCTTACTGAGTATTGCAGATTATCCTCCGCCGCGTTCCACAGCAACCCTAGAGTCTTTAATGGTTCCCCTGAATCTAGGATCATTAAGTCTTCGGTACGATTCTCCTGAGCCAGATGCTCCAATACTTCTGCCTTATTACATCTCCATTTCCTGAGAGGAAACTTTCCTTTGGCCAGCAGCTTGTATACTTGTAGCTGTAGATTTTGCAGCTTCGCTGAATGTCTCACATCCAGTTAGTAAGTCATCCATATAGCAGTCCTCTAACAGATCCTATGATGCCCGAGGCAGTTTCGAACTTTCTTCCATGGCCAGCTGTCTCAAGTAACGCATGGCCAAGTACGGAGCACACGACGTGCCATAGGTAACCGTATTGAGGGTGTATTCTTGTACTGGTTGACACGGATCTGATCTCCATAATATACGCTGGATGTCTCTATCTTCCTCTGGTATCATAATTGGTCGGAACATCATAGCAACATCAGCTGTCAGAGCGTACTGGTGGCATCGAAAACGCAGGAGAATGTCAACGATGTCCTCCTGCAGATTGGGCCCGGTTAATAGTTTATTGTTTAGCGAAGTACCCAACGACGTCTTGGCAGACCCTTCAAAGACGACGCGCAGTTTGGTTGTGAAACTGGTTGTTCGCACAACTGGCTGGTGGGGCAGATAGTACAGCTTTTGTATGTCCACGATTGAGTCCCCTCTCACCAAAGTCATGTGACCCATTGCCTCGTAGTCGCTTAAGAACTTTACGTACTCTTCTTTGAGATCAGGTTGTGCTCGCAATCTCCTTTCAGTGGAATACAGTCTGCTTAGGGCATCGCGCCGCGAATCCCCCAGCCTGACAGCTGAGTCCATCGGCAGCCGCAATATAAACCTTCCATCCGGTGCACGCTTAACTGTTTCGATATAATGCTGCTCGCATTGCTTTTCTTCGTTAGTAGGATATTGCTTAACGCTTAATTCTTTCATCCTCCAGAATTTCTCCAAGGCTTGATCTATCTCATGATTTAAGGTTAAATAACATGCGGCAACAGTCCCTTCTTGCGCTTTCTTTTTCATTTCTCCACCGAGCACCCAACCCAGCAGCGTCTTTTGAAGTATCGGTAACTCCTTACCCAGATCTGTCCTGCCGACGCAAAGCAACTGCCAGAACAACCCAGCACCTATCAGTAGATCGATCGCCCCTGAAGTATCATAAGTAGGATCCGCCAAACGTATATCATTTGGTATGTTTAAAGCTTGAGAATTGAGTTGTACCTGGGGCAATGGCTGTGTAATAGTTTCAAGTACCAGGCACTCTATTGGTACCTGATAATTATTAATGGTAGATTTTAATTTTACTTGGACTGATTCTCTAATATTTGATCTGCCTTGGTTTATGCCTACTATAGGAATGTCCACCCTCTTACTTGGTAAATTTTACTTGTTAGCAAATGTCTTTGTAATGAGATTGGATTGAGATCCTGGATCCAGTAATACCCTGCATCTTCTTGGATTCCTTTGGGCGTCAAATAGGTATACTTGTGCCGTGGACAAGACTACCTGGGATTCGCTTTCCCGGGCATGTGCTATGCTGGATGTATCTTGAGATGGAGGTTCGCAGCTGGTCCACTGTTTGCTTAACTTATCTTGTTCTAGCGAGCAGTGCACAGTGGCCACAGAAATTGCCTTCGATTCCTCCTTTTCTGGTTTCGCTATTGCGCTCTCTCGTGCAATACCCTCCTCTTTTGTCACATTAGAGTATGTGCTCTTTTCTATGTGCAGTAAAGTGTTGTGCTGTTTGGAACACTTCTTACATCTTGGCCCTTTGCAATCCTTTGCATAATGTCCCTTTCTCAGACAGTTAATGCATAACTGCCTTTTTATAGCCTCGCTCTGTCTTGAATGAACAAGTAACCTAGCGAACTCTTCGCATCTATAAATCAGATGTTGACCTTTACAGTATGTACATGGGGGTTGCATAGTTGTTGCTAAGCTGACTCTTCTGTCTTTCTTGAGATTAGTAGACCTTGAATTGGTTTGCTTTGAACTCGCACCTTCAACGAGTTCCAGTGTATGGCAACGGTTTGTTAGAAACTCAAGCCATTGATTTATTGTAGGCATGTCTTCGTTTTCCTTATTTCCTATATCGATCTCCCAATCGCGCCTAGTGCGGAATTCTATTTTATTACTTAAAAGGTGAATCAAGATTCTATCCCACTGGTCTACTGGCTGTCCTAGAGACTTTAATGCTCTTAAATACGTTTTGACGGTGTCAATAAACTGGCGTAATAAATGTATGTTACCCTTTGGCACTGAAGTTAACTCGAATAGCTCCTTCATATGAGTACTGATTATTAATCTCTTGTTCTCGTATCGCTGAGTAAGTAAGCACAATCCTATCTCGTAGTTTTCTGCTGATGTCTCCAACGACTGTAAAACCTTGAATGCTTCATCCTTAAGGGGGCTTCTTAAATATTGAAACTTTTGTAGTTCCGTTAACTTCGCATTTGAGTGTATTAGTGAATTGAATGAATCTTTAAATAAAAGCCATTGGTCATAGTTACCGTTAAATGTAGGAAGCGTTAAAGTAGATAGCTTTACATGTGTACTCATTCCCTCTTCTACTCGCTGTATGACCGGTGAAGCTGAAGGGTTCTGAATGCCTGATTGTGTTTGTCGAGATATCAATTGCCTGGCTTTACTTACAACCTCATAATATGCATCTTCAAATGCGCGTCGCTCTGCATCAAACTGCTGTTCTAAGATTTCTGCTGCTTCCACTCTCTAATCTGCACCTTCAGGTACAGTTTCTCCCCTGATAACTTCCTCCAATTCTGTTTGAATTCTTTCAAAGTCTACCATTAAAGATTCTACCCTAACCAACCTGTCAGGTACTTGTGATATATTTTCTTCTGTACATGCTTCTAAGAATGTCTTGAACCGTGTTAGCTGTGCCTTTACTTGGCCACGTTTTATACTTAATGCCTTTGCTTTCGACATTGTTTATGTGTAGAGGATATTGTGAATTAGGAAATAATTGTGGTAGAAGGATGGAGACTCACTTACCCCTTGAAGAGTTGACTGAAGTTGCTTCTGCGTTGCCCAAATCTCGAACCCTTCGCACTGATGCTTGCACGTGTGTGTGAGGCGTGTTCGACGCCCTCTTGCTTCTTACTTGAATGTCTGAATGTGTGCGTGACCACGTGGTCAACGCCGGCTTGATAGGTTAGGTGCGTGAACACGTGTCTCACGATTGCTTGGTTTGGTGTATTTCACCACTTAATTGACTTGCTTTGCACTTGTTATTACTTATTCGCTCTTGATGCGCCTTTGTATGCAGTTTAGTAGTTTAGGCACTTACTTTCCTTGTCTTTCCTTGTTTCAGATTTACGACGTCACGGCGTGCTTCACTTTCGATAACGATTTATTGAATTCTTGTTACTTCTGGCTCGAAGGACCATTTTTATGTTGGATTTAAGAATGTACAGTCAATAAAATGTTGGTTGCACAAACTTTTAAGCTTTATTCTCGTAAAAAATGCTTTGTCGCGAGACGCAGTGTCCGTTCTCGTGACCGTTACAGCGAGACTCGCGCCACCTTCTCCTCGACGCTCAGGTGTTTGTTTTTGGCGCTAATTACAATAGCGAACAATTAGGTTTGCGATCTCTGACAATACTTTGTCTGGGAATATTTTCTTCGCAGCACTGAGTGAGAAGCTTCGTAAAGATTTGGACGGCCCTATTAGGATTATATTCTTTTAATTTCGTTTCAACATTATCATTAAATTTCTCTTGTACACTTTTATTGAAGCCCTCCCAGTCTGCCTTTTTTATATTAAATGGTCTTTCTATAATATTTAAAAATTTTTTTTGATCTTTTCTTTATTATAGCCTAAAGCAATATCAAAGGTAATTAAATTGTCCCTTTTAATTTATTTAAAATATTGGTTAATAAATCTAGAAAAATTGCATGCTTTAGTGTAAATTTTAAAACATATTACATGCTTACTAATGTCCGGATAGACTAGAATATCAATAAGTTCATGCTTTATTGCCGTCGCAACCCAGGAGGTATTACAAGTGGGTTGGATGATTCTTAGATTCGGGAAATTATCCCCTGCTAGGAGCCGCCACCTTGACGTGGTGTAGGGGCTTACGTAGCCGTGATGAGGCCCAAGGCCATACCGGCGGGAGCTTCATTCCCGGCAGACTCACCCATGCCGGAAGGGCTTGGGCTGAGCTGTGACAACCAAGTAGCTGCTCGTGGAATGAATGTGTGTGTGAATGGTGTAAGAGTGGGCTGCGGTCGGTGCCCCATGGATATTCCCGGTAGACTAACCAAGGGGGGAGTAGTTGCCCCCCGACCGGGGTGGCGCGCGATGTCAGTACCTGGCCTCTGCGGTAGTAATAAGGGTAACTGTAAGTCCGAGAAGTACGGCAAAGATCCCGTGAACCCGTAAGTTAAACGTGGGAGGACCGGTCACGTGTCCACTGACTGGAGCCTCTGAAGGGGTTGAAGTGTGGTATCCGGGCGCAGGTATGGAGGATTACTTGGTCAGTATCTCCTCATACCCGGTGCTGGGTAGGTTTAAATCCCAGCAACGTCTAGCCTGAAGCTTGGGTTAGGCATCGGCTCGGATTCGGTGTCGCCCATTCAATAGGGGTGACGGAAAACCTTTAGCATCATCTATGGCGCGGGCCTATCCCGTAACATTTTACTGTAGAGTCACTTGGTGCCGATAGGACTGACCATCCGACAAACCGCTTCTCGGCTTCGGCACTCGTAACTAGGGTCAACACTACGCGGGGAAGTACCCCCACCGCGGTGGGGGTCCCATGATGGGCGCACCGCAAGGATTGAAATAATAATAATATGATTAATAGGAAAAGAAAAACAAAACAAAACAGGGTGGGATCGCGCTCAGCGAGCGGGGAGGGCGTCCTCAACGGGACGAAAGATGAAAGGCGTTGTTGCAGGGGAGGCTTCCTCCTCTGTTGCGGCACTGAGTGTGTCCAGCCCAGGAGGTGATCGCGCCGCCTTCCGTGCGGTTGCACCGTGAGTCCGGTGGCAGGGTCCCCGATGGAGCGACTGGATAGGTGCACCTACAACGGAAATGGAGGAGGTCGGAGCGCGGGCGCACTCCGAGCCGCCACGCTAAAACCACCCGTCCAAGGGGAGGATAAGGAGCTGGGTGCTGGAATCCACGGGCGAGGACGTGGGGTCAGAGGACGACGAAAGGCCTCTGTCGCCGCACTGCACGGGCCCCGAGCGTGCCCTGCAGCAGGAGGAGGACCTGCGGGCGGGCATGCAGAGGGAGTCTACGGGATGGCTGGGGGGCATGATCCTCAAGCAAGTGAGGTCGGTGGTGCGGGTCTCCACCAACTCAAAGGACCTGAAGGGGAACTTCATTTACTCCTTGAGGGTGGCCGCCAGGACGACGAGTATGGCGGCCACGGAGTTGGTCCAGCGATCCTCCGCGTCCGGGGAGGCTCAATGGCTTGAGCGAGAAAACGAGCAGCTGAAGACGGAGCTGTGTGACCTCAGGAAGGAGGTCACGGAGCTGAGGGCGGCCTATGGGAACGGCGGTGCGACAGGCCGTGTGCCGTCAGCGAGTGCATCTGTGGCTGCACGGGCGGCCGGGAACGTAGGGTCGGACATTGGACACCACGTGTCGATAGGCGCCCGCATGGAGGAAGTTCTCCAGCAACAGAGGCAGGCCCACGGTAGGCTCTCTTTCAGGCGCGCCCGCTCCAGTGCTACCGGTGCCTGGAGATGGGCCACACCAGGCTCAGACGCACCATTTTTTTTTTGTGCATTTAGTTCACTTTATTGTTGCACTTCGAGCTTCTGCTCATTACTGCCTATTATCTTTTCGTTAGATTTATTCTTTTGTTGTTCCTTTTCCTGAATCTTCTACCAATAACTTTGTTTACTATATACTCTTTCTCCTTCATTTGGTGCTAATTTTTCTTATTCTTCTTCATCTTCCTCTTCCTCTTACCAATTAACTTTATTATTATAATAATTTTGTTTTCTTTTAATTTTTGTTTCAGGTTCTATCTCTTTTAGTTTCAGGAACTAACTTAGTTTCGAGTCACTCAGCCGTCAGGATTAACCCCAACGTTACCGTCCCTGTCACGAGGAGGCGGACTCTCTACTTTCTGCACTAGCTATGTTCATTTTTCTATGTTCGAAAATTTGTACAATAAAATTCTGAAATTTCTTAAACTTTTCTTCCTTACTAATTAATTCTTCTTTGTTATTTTCAGCACTTCCAAGTTCCGGGTACCTGTACGTCCGATATTCAACACAATCGTATATCATGTTGTTCTGGATTCGCTTGTGGGGAGGGCGCTCGTTCGCTTCGCGCCTAGCGCTGTTCCGTGGCGACAAGCGCGAGCGTTCTTCCCCACTTATCTCCGCATGCCCTTTGCCCCGCGCAGCGATATAAATACCGCTGCGCGACTACACTCGATAGGCATTAACAACTACAGGTCGGTTCAACAAAGATTACATAGAGAGAGGTTTTAGGATGTATACAAGCGTTTCAGACTTTCGGCAGCGGCAACTCGATAGGTATTAAACGACTTACAACCGTTTAATACACTATAACACATTAAAGGCGAAGTGTGCGGAGAAACTGTTTTATTGTTCTTATTGTTTCTTGTACATTAGTGTTCGTGCGGTGCGTTAAAATATACATGTGATTTGTTGGACTCGTGAATTGTGCCTTTTAATAAAAATTCCTAATCCGTTACGTGTTTAAATTAAGACCTAACGAGCTATCCGAAACACATGTAGTCTACCGTCTCTTCCTGTGCTCCACACATCAGGCAAGTACTTTCTTCTGTACATCCTCTTCTGCTCAACGAGCTATTTATCGGACCGTAACCCGTTAACATGTATACGCACAGTCGTCCAGGTCTAAACCACGAGTTATCCCGAGCAAACAGTACCTTCTTAATAAACCCAAATGTTATACATCCTCTTGTTTCCTCATTCCATCGATTTTTCCACGATAATATGATTTGATTCCTTACACTCTTTAATTCTTCTGTTATCATTCTTGCATATTCGTCCGTCTCTCTTTCTCGATATGTATACTCAATACACATAATTTCAGTGGACATATTTCTTCGGAGCCTAACAATTATGGCCTGCTCAATTACTTCTAAATCCAGCGTTATCGTTCCTGCTATGACTTGCAGGGCAACCGTCGAAACTGTCCGACATGCCTTGGTAATTAATAATAGTAATGCCCGCTGTGTAGCCATTAAATGTCTTTTCACATGTGCGTTTTGCACTTGTTCGTACCACAGTGAGGCACCGTACTTGACTATAGGGGGGACGAGCGCTTTATACATTATTTTCGTTATACCGGTCTTTAAACCCCATTTTTCGCGCGACACTCTCCTGATGGCCAATACAAATTTTATAACTTTATTCCTAATATATTTAGCATGCTCAATAAAATTCATCTTCTCATCAATTATCACTCCTAAATATTTTACATTCGCGACATATCTAATTCTTTTATTGTTAATTTTAATCAATGGCATTCTTTCTTTGTCAAGCTTACCTTTCATTAGCATGGCTTGGGTTTTAGTTTCAGAAACTTTTAGTTTGTTAACCTTACACCAATCATTTAGAACCGCCATCAATTTATTAATGTTACTTTCAATTTGAACACGCGAATTTCCTTTTATAATACATGCCAAGTCGTCTGCGTAGGCAACTACCTCCGCATCGTCTGCTGGGATTTCCATTTCTATTTTGTTCAAAAGTGTGTCCATGCACCAAGTCCATGCCGCAGGGCCGATTATTGAACCCTGAGGACATCCTTTACACATCTTTATTTCAGTTTTCCCCAGCTTTGTATATACACATGCTTTTCTATTTTTAAAATAACTTTTAATTATATTTACTATCTTAGTACTACATTCTGCTGCTTGTAGTCTATTTAAAATTGCCGGCCCCCAGAGATTGTCAAACGCACCTTCTATGTCAATAAATATTACTACTACGTATTTTCTTTTAGTATATTTAATCGCTCGCTTCAAATTGATAAAAGCATCTTCAGTACTAAAACCCTTTTTAAAACCAAATTGTTTTTCGCTACTTAAACCTTTTCCTTTATATGCCGCTTGAATCCTATCCACAATAATTCTCTCAAATAGTTTTCCCATTGCCGGTAACAGGGCAATTGGCCTATACGAGCCAATCATTCTTCTGTCCCGATCCTGATCTTTTAAAATTATATTTAACTTGACTATCTTCCAGGCTTTCGGGAAAACCTCGCACTTGAAACAACTGTTCAGCAACTTGTATAATACTTCAGGCCTTCCATACCAAACTTGCTTTATTATTTCCATTCCCAATCCATCTGTTCCTGGCGCTTTATTTGATTTAAATTTCTTTAGTGCATCATTAATTTCATCCGGTTTGATCTCGTTCTCTAAATTAAAATTTTTATAAGTCCTAATATTTTTCTTGATTTCTAAATGTTCTTCGCAATCATCTCCCACGTTTTGGGATCCGGCTACACCCCGCAACTGCAAGTCTGTTTTTGATAACTGGCCACCAAAGGTTCGAAGGCTCCGACTATGTCAACAAATATAGCCATGACATATTTCCTATCAGTCATGCTCTTTTCGTTTGCAAGATTTAAAAGAGCATCCTCCGCCCCTACTCCCTTCTTGAATCCTAATTGTCGATACCTGGCTAACCCTTTCTCTTCATATTGTCTCTGTATTCTGTGAACAAGAATTCTTTCGAATACCTTGCTTATAGTTGACAGTAAGGTGATAGGTCTATAGGATCTAATTTCTTTTGGGTCAATGTCTACTCTTTTAGGCATGATGATGACCTTTGCTGTCTTCCACACAGCTGGAAATCGTCCTTCCTCTAGGCATTTGTTAAATATTATAAGTAACAAATCGCTTCGAATCTTGCCGAGTCCTTTGACAATTTCTGGGGGAAAGTTATCCAGGCCCGGCGCTCTCTGGTTCTTCGTTTTTCTTAAGGCGTGGGCTAACTCCTTTTCGGAGATCCTTGGCTCTAAGTTGCAGTTTTTGTATCTTTTATTTGAGATCCTAATCTCCTGATGATACTCCGTTTCTTCATTGATCTCGTCCGCGCGGAAGAACTTCCTGCATAGGACTGACACAGATTCCCGCCAGGAGTCAGTTTATTCTGCATTAGGCAATCTCAAGCTGCCAATATTAAACTGCTTCATTAGTTTGTTGCGTGGTATTTTGCGTAGAACTCCCCACGGATCCTTATTACCTTCTTGTTCTACATATTTCTTCCACGATAGGTCTTTACTTTTGCGGATCTCTGAGACATATTTATTCCTATCGTTTTTGTATTTCGCAGAGAATTCCTCTAGTATTCCTGTAAGATTCATTCTTCGGGCTCTATTCATTTGCCTTTTGCTTCTAGTTACCTCCAGTCTAAGTGTATCCAATTTCTCTGACCACCACGGGACAGATCCAGCAACAGACCTCTTGGTACGATGGACCAACATCAGTTTCATTTGGGTTTTAGTCCTCGGTGATCGAGTCACTCCAGAAGTCCTACGCCAGTATTCGCCTCCCAGTAGATAGAGACATTTTTTTCTTCATTTATTTCATTTTAATGCTGCGGCTCGAGCTTACGCTCATTGCCGCTTTATTCTAATTTTATGTAATTGTTCTCTAAATGTTTAATTAGGTAAGTAATTCTCAATCAAATTTTGTATACTATTTCTTTCAAGTTCTTTTAAATTCTTTCAGGTACTACTACGAATCTCTTAGCCGCTGGAACTAAGTCCATCGTTGCCCGTCCCTAGCCCCGTGGAGGCGGATCCTGTACTTTCTCGTAACAAAAGGTAATTTCTTCTCGTTTCAAAGGCATTCGCTGAAAAAGTCATAAATCTTTTAAACTTTTCTTCCGTACATATTAACATGGTCTTATCATTCTCTGAATTATTCAATTCCGAATATCTATATTGCGCATACATTGGGCACGTATAAATCATGTGATCTATAGTCTCCTCTTCTTCCAAACTGCAAATTTGGCAGGTGGGATCTCCAACACTGCCCCTCTTATATAAACTACTATTTATAGAACCATATCCTGTGATAAAATAAACGCAAAAACGACCTGGTCTAAACCATTTATTATTTATTGCAAATTTAACATCTCTTTTAAACTGATATGTAATTCTACCTCCTGTTTCTAAATTTCAATTATCTTGCCACTCTGCATATATATGTTCCCCTATCTTTTTAATTTCATTTTTAATTCCATTTGGATCTATATCTAATTGGGAGTTTTCAACTTCTATATACGTATAATTTCTCCAGCTCGTAGTTTTATTCCTTTTAATCCTATTTATAAGCGCTTGTCTAATAATGCTCAAATCGAGAGGAAGTGTTCCAGAAATCACCTGCATCGCAACAGTTGAAACCGTCTGTGGGATATTGTGATGGGAGTTACGAAAACGGAATGGAATAACTTCCCCCTCAATCCCCTTGTCTTTATTAAATACGTCGTGGTACACCCTAGCGATACCCGCGACAGCTCGTACTCGATATTCTTACGACGACTCTCTATTCACTCTGCTTACACTGACTCGCGCACGCATCATCCATTCCATATATTCTCTCACTTGCAGCTTGCCTCTCATTCTATTCCTCATTCGTTCTCACTCATTAGGACCCACACCGACACACACACCCTTGCCACGTGTCATAGGTCGACTACGGGCCACCATGCACTCAAGGCTGCTCGTGCATTCCCAGAAAGCATTCGCTCTTCCCTAGAAATAAACATTCGCTCGACGTTTCAACTAACACTCTTCATTCGCACCTCACGCTACATTCGATACTTCCTGTCACACTACGGTTTTGACTTGAACATAAGGCGGAGACGTGGCGCCGGCTTATCGCCGCCACACGTCTTACAGACGCTGGTCATTATAATTAGCATCAATCTCTGAGTTGCCAGAAAATGTCTCCAAACATGCACATTCTGCACCACTCCATACCAAAGTCCAGCTCCGTAACTAACTATCGGCAATACTACAGTTACATATAAAATATTTACAATATGCGATCTTAAACCCCAGGACTCTCTAGTTATTCTCCTTAAGGCCATTACAAAGTTCAAAATTTTATTTCTTAGAAATTTAGCTTGCTCAATAAAATTAAATTTATCATCCAAAATCACACCCAAATATTTATCTTTATTCGAGAAATTAATTCTATTACTGTTAAGTTTTAAAATAGGTAATCTTTCTTTATTTAATTTTCCCTTTAATATCATTGCTGTCGTTTTATTAACTGAAAGTTTTAATTTATACTTACCGCACCACGTTGCCAAAATACTTAAAACATTACTTGAGCGTTTTTCCACCTCAACACTGGAATTTCCCTTAACTATGATTGCCAAGTCGTCAGCATAAGCTATCGCTTCTGTGAATCTATCGCCAGTTCCATTTGTTATGTCCTCCAGCAGCGAGTTCATACACCAGTCCCAGGCCATAGGACCGATGATAGACCCCTGCGGACAACCCCTCTGCATCTTTCTTACCACGGAGCCGAACTTAGGTGTAATACTCATTCTTCTATGATAAAAATAACTTTCAATTATCCTGATCATACTGGAGCTACACTCCGCATCAATTAACCTAGAAATTATGGTAGACCACCAAAGGTTATCAAACGCCGCTTCGATATCAATAAATACAACAACTACATATTTAAGTTCTAATTCTAATATACCAGTTTTTAGCGTAACCAAAGCATCTTCAGTTGACTTATCGGATCTAAAACCAAACTGTCTATCGTTCTCCAAACCACTACTTTTATATTGTATCTGAATTCTTTCAACTAAAATTCTCTCAAATATCTTCCCCATAACTGGGAGCAACGAAATAGGCCTATACGAGTTTATTAACGATCTATCTCTAGTAGGATCTTTTAATATAATTTTTAATTTTGCCCTCTTCCACACCTTTGGGAAGGTCACATTCATTAAACAATTGTTAAAAATATTATAAATTACACTGTTCGACAAATTTCAACTTTTTTTTGATTTTGTAACCTTCAATATGCGTTTCTTATAGACTTCAAAGTGCTGAATACGAATCTGCAATCCGTTTTTCTCCAGAACGTACCATTTTTGAAAAAATCAATTTTGAAAAAAATCGCAATTTTGCAACTTTGGAAGTCTTTTGTACTTTTACGGTAATAGTTATTCAGTTGCGCTTGGTGCCAAATGATTCTTTGAAGTTTCACGAATAAAATGGTATATGTTGTTATTAGACTATAAACATTCAAATGTGTTTAAATAATGATCAAAGTGAAAAGTACACCGAAAATACACCCTTTTTGGCTGATATCATTCAATTTATTTCAAAAAGTAAAGGTCCAGGAGAAAATCTAACTATGCCACACGATAGCGCAGACCTTTCTGCAAAGGAAGGCATCGGTGGAAGTTACAAAATCATTTTTGTATTCAATATACAAGCGAAATAGTTTGGTAAAACACGCGGCGGCAACAGTGACAGATAGTGTCGGCTTGTTAGTCGAGTGATCGACGCGCTGCGCCTCAGGGTTTTCCCTATAGCAGCTTTGCCAGCAAGATGTTGTTAGCATGTAGGTACCTTCTATCGGCCACTGCCAGGGGAGCGGCACGCGAAGATGAGTATGCATGCGGCTTGGAAAAACCCTGCCCTCATCCGTGAGGAGTCATTGGGCAAGTTGGACGTACCCGTGAGGGAAGCGGCTCGTTTAGTCAGCCCTCCACGTCGCAGGCGACGGGGAGAGCTGTCCAGCGGGGACCACGAGGAGGTAGAGCCGCCAGCTTGCGCTTCATCCCAGCAGGTTGGCTTGCGCCGTTAAACCTCACCCACCGCGGCGCGGTCGCGCCGCCTGCACTGGGGGTCCAGGTTTTACGATTGACATGCACACACATACATACACACATACATACACGAAGAGAAAAAAAAAAAAAAAAAAATTCAGCCGGTAAATCGGGTGCTCCTTGTTCTTCTGCGAGGGGCCGGAATACTAGAGGGGGTGCGTACTTGAGCCGTCTGTGTCGTTCGTCGTGTCCAGTTCGCTTCTTTTTTCGTTAAGATCAGTCTTGACGATGAGTTGAATTGCGCGTGAAGATCGGTGTCACAAAGTCGACGAATGCTCGGCGGCCATGGTACTCCCAGGTCCTCGGTCCGGCGCCTTAGTGGCTCCCTTTCCGTCTCCCACAGGGCACATTCGAGGAGTACGTGCGTTACTGTCTCAGTGCTTGAGCCACATTCGCACTCGCTACTGGACGCAAGGTTGAAGCCATGCAGTTTCGTTGCAAAGTCTCCGTGTCCCGATAGAATTTGCGTCGTGTAGTGTGTCACTACCAGGTGCCGTTGGTCTAGTCTGTTCGTTACGTTTGGAAAAATATCGTACGTGTGTCTGCCGTCCGTGGACTTGTCCCACCTGTCTTGCCATTCCGTGATCAGATATTTTAGGATGGCCGTCCGCGGGTTCTGTGCGTTTGTGTCGTCGGGAAACTGATACTCTCCGATACTGAAGGGTATCTGTTTCCTGACCTTGTACCTCAGTGCTGCTTCTTTTACTTTTAAGTCTATGGGGAGTGTTCCCGAGATAACTGGGAGTGCTTCTGTCGAGACTGTCCTGTAGGCCTTCGTGGTGCGGAGGAGCACTGATCTTTGTGCTCGGAGGATTTCCTTGGCGCCGGACTTGTTTAGGAGGTCGAACCACGCCGCCGCCGCGTACGTCGCGATTGGGACAAACAGACCGGTGTACAGAGTTTCTAGGCTCTTATGGTTGAGGCCCCACTCCCTTTTAGCTATCGCGGCGAGGGAGTTGAATTCTTGTATGCTCTTGTGTCTGATTTGAAGCGCGTGACTATTTATGCTGAGGCCGGCGTCGATGTGAATCCCTAGGTATCTAACTGTTTGTGCGAGTTTAATTTGCTTCCCGTAGATTTTAATGCTTGGGGGTTTCTTTGTGTCTAATTTGCCCTTCAGGAGGATCATTTCTGATTTCGAGGAAGAAAGTGTCAGTTTTTCACGTACGCACCATTTCTCTACCACTGTCGCCGCGAGTTGTCCGCGGGTACCTAGATCATTTCTGGAACTGGCGGGGACTAGAATGAGGAGGTCGTCCGCGTAAGCGACGACTTCGTGTCCTGAGTTCGCGAGGGTCATGAGGAGGTCATCGAAGACGAGGTTCCATAGGCTGGGGCCCAGGATTGAGCCCTGAGGGCAGCCTCTGGAGACTGGTTTGCGGACAGAGTCGCGTTTGCCGATAAGTGAGACTTCGCGGTTTCTAAGGTAATCTGCAATTACGTTGTAAATATTTTTCGGACATGATCTTTTCTTTAGACTATGGAGGATACTTGGCCAGCAAAGGTTGTCGAATGCGCCTGAGATATCGAAGAGCAGAGCTAGTGTATAAAAGTGGCGTTTGGTGTCAGCGGTGAGTTCCCTGACTTTAAGGATAGCGTCTTCCGTAGACTTTTTCTGTTTGAATCCGAATTGTCGGCTGGAGGCAAATTGTGTGTCGTTAAGGACGCGAGAGAGTCTGTGGGCTAGGAGTTTTTCAAGGCACTTGCCAAGTACTGGGAGTAAGCAGATGGGCCTGTATGACGAAGCGAGATTCTCGTCTTTGTCTGGACCTTTTAAGAGAGCGCGGATGGAGCCGGTTTTCCATACCTTGGGGAAAACTCCCAGGGAGAGGCAGCAATTGTACAGAGTGTGGAGTTCCTCATGCAGTGTGCCATACGCAGCCTTCAGGATTTCTACTTCAATTCTGTCCGGGCCCGGGGCCTTTCCGTTGTTCAGGCCGAAGATTGCGTCGCGGATTTCCGATGCGCTAAATTCGATCGCATCCGGTGTGTCGGGGGGAGTGTCGCGGGCTAGTCTATTAGAACGTTGGGCGTCGGAGAAGTCGGGTGTATCGTCCGGGACCAGGCTATTAAGGAGCCTGAGGGCGGATTGATCCCAACGGATTTCGTCGCCGTGGGGTGATGCCGCGAGAGCTTTCTCGGGGAGGATCTTCTGCATACGCAGTTTGTATGTCACTCCCCAAGGGTTCTCGTTTCCCATACCGGTTACGAACTCTTGCCAGCTGGTTTTTTTGGCTTTCTGAACTTCCGTTGTGTATTGTCGTCTGGCTTGTGTGTATGTCTGTTTGTAGCGTGCTTTGCGAGTCGGGTCTCGTTCGGCGGAGGAGACGCGTAGGGCTTCCCGGAGGGATGGCTTTTTCTCCATGAGGACCTTCTGGAATTTCTCCCAGCTAGCCTTCCTGGTGTTGAAGCGTTGTAGTTGCGGGGGGTGGTCGAATGGTGTGCTAGAGCGGAAGCTAAAGGTAATTAAATTGTGGTCGCTGGAGGTCAGACCTTCAGTTACGCGCCAGTTTCGTGTAAATTGTACCGCGTGGGCTGTGGCCAAAGTGATGTCAATGCGCGTACATCCTTAGTGCGAGCGAAAGGTTGGCGGATTTCCTGGCTCGTTTAGGACGAGAAGGTTGATATCAGCTACAGTTTCGGCGAGCGCTTCTCCGCGGGGGTCCGCGAGTCTGCTGTACCAGAGGGGTGACTTCGCGTTCGCGTCTGCTCCGATGATTAGTTTTTCCCGAGGTATGTGATTTGTAATGCGTCTAAGCTGATTGAGGTATGGGTCTATTGCATGGCTGTGTTGGAAATACATGCTGGCGAGGTAAATTTTTCCGGCGGGGCTTGTGATCTCGACGCAGGTGCAGTTATTGTTGCTTAGGTGGGGGATTTTGAGCACGGTTAGATTTGGGTTTCGGATGTAAATTCCTGCCATTGCGCTGGTTCCGGTGGCGGCTCCGGTGACAATTAAAGCGCGTGAACCGAAGCCGATGAAGTTCCCTTTAGGATTATATGGCTCTTGCATGAGGAGAACGTCGATATTGCGTTCTTCGAGTACCCTGACTGTCTCCAAGCTGACCATTTGAGACCTTCTCATGTTGAGTTGGGCGATGCTTAGTGCTGGGGAGATGGATGGTTGGTTAGTTACCATAGTCGGTGCGGGAGAGGACCTGGATTTATCGCGGATATGTAAGCCGGGCATGTATTGCTTTTTACGCTGTGGTTCGAGTTTTTGCCGGCCTTTTGGCAGGAAGCACAGGTGGCGGGTCTCGATTTGTTCGGGCATTCTTTGAAACCGTAGCCTTGTAAGGAGCAGTGTCCACATACCTCGGACTGTGCATTACAGTATTTTGTGGTGTGTCCGTATCCGTGGCACTTATAGCAGCGGGTTGCGGCGATGTAGTCGTTGATTCGGCAGCAATTCCATCCAACGTAGAGGCGTTCCTTCTGGATAAGATGGTCCCTCGTCCCCTTGGATGCTTCCAGGATGATGTTGCATTTCCGGAACGCAATTTTCAGCTGATTCCTTGCGGTAGTTTGTTGTGTCCCCGACAGGTTCTGCTCGATTATGGCGCTGAGGATGGTTTCGTTGCTGTCCGCTTGGGGAACCTCGTAAACGATGAGTCGCGGGTTCCTTTTCGGCTGTGCGCCTACAATGAGGCCGGCTGCCTTCAGCTTCTCGTTAGCCATGAGCGTGGAGATGTCCGTTTTCCTGGTTGTCTCGACGAGTACTCCGTTGCCTTGTATTCGGCGTACATTCTTGACCTGGATCTTGTCTCGCCTCGATGAGACGAGCTTGAAGAGAGCCTCCTTGGTCTTTTGGTTCGATTCGAAGACAGTGGCGTCCGTTGGCGTGATGGTGACGACGGGGGGGGGGGGTCCTGTCTTAGATTAGATCGCGCGGCGGTGCCGGATTTGACGCCGATGCGTTGTGCGTACGTAAGGGGTCAAGTGGCGGGCGCGTTCGGTTTCGCGGTGTTGGCTGACTCGAAGGTCTTCCGTTGATCGAGATTTTCGGACTTGGGGGCTTCTAGTTGTCCTTCGAGATGGCTGTTGCGGAGGAGGGACTCGTTGAGGAGTCCCTGCAATTTGGCGACTTTGGACATGACGAAGGCAAGGGAGGGTGGTTTTATGGCGTTGGTGGGTGCGGAGAGGAAGTCGATGAGAGAGGCGTGGATGTGCTCTGACTTGATCTTGAGGGATCGGATGTCGCGTGGTTCGCGGGGGTGGGAGGAGGCATCATCGGAGGGAGGTGGGAGCTCGATTTGCTTTTTTTCTTGATGGCTTTGGGAGGGGTAGTGGGAGGTTGGTCCAGGGGAGGATGGTTGGGGTGGGTGGGGTCGCTGCTGCCGGAGGAGATCTTGCGCTTCCGAATGTGCTGCGACTTCTTGCGGCGGGGTTTCGCGACGGGCTCGTGGTCGGAGGAGAAGTCCATGTCGACCCAGGGTTTCGCGGTTGCGGCCTCCGGCGGGGGCATGGCGGGGTGTGCGCGGGGCCGTCAGTCGCTAATTCGTGTCGAGAGTTCTGTCTCCACCGTCTTGCTGTACTCGCGACCGGGGCGAGTATCAAAAAAAGAAAGGTAAATTCCGCGAAATGAACTGATTGCCTGACTATGCTGATGTACCGCAGCTGGTCGGTTTCGGGCTGGCGCGTTTATTCGCGGAGATACGTGATTTTAAAAGTACAGAGGATCCGTATTTTCGAATATGGCGGGGGTCATAAATCAATTAAACTGTCACTCGCGCGCGTGGGTGACGCTAACGTAGAAGCCGTTCTTCGCGCACTTCTCTTCCTTATTTCTCGTTTAAAGATTGCATACGCGGTGTCCACAGATACGTGTTCGCTGTGTTCTAACACCGTACAACGTTTTCCGACGTTTCTTTGTCGCGGTAGAGAAAAGTGACGCCACCGATTCAAGATGGCGTCTTTTTTCCGCGTGGGTGACGCTAACGGAAAGTCGCACTTCCACGCACTTTTCTTCCTTATTTCGCACTTAAAATTTGTATACGCGATATCCACAGATACGCGTTCGCTGTGTTCTTACACCGTAGAACGTTTTCCGACGTTTATTTGTCGCGGAGGGCGCGGTAGAGAAAAGTGACGCCACCGATTCAAGATGGCGTCTTTTTTCCGCGTGGGTGACGCTAACAGAAAAGCCGCGCTTTCACGCACTTTTCTTCGATCTTTTGCACTTCACAGTTGTTTGTAAGTAATCCTCTGGTGTCTGTTCACTTTTTAAACACGCCGGGTAACGTTTTCGATCGTTAAATCGACACTGGAGCCGACGTGAAGCGAAGTGACGCCACGAAACAAGATGGCGGACGCGTGTAAAACGACGCGCTTGGGGACGCTAACTTTAAAATTTCAAATAATTTTAAAAATAGCACTTTCACAGAAAAAACTTTTATCATACGCTGTTCCCGTACGTTAACTGAGCACTTTAAACGCGTTTCCGTAATTTTTGGCGACACTTTTACCGGAAAAATATGCGAAAAATTGCGGAGCGATGTGAAGCACGTCTGCACTGTACCGAAGGTGGCGCTGAAGTCCCGGCAACAGTGACAGTCAGCAGAAGTACAGCGCGTTTAGTGATTCCGCTACGCTGAGCGATAAGCGGGGAGCCGCCGTCATAGAGCACCACTGTCGCCGCCACGTGTTTTGCCAAACTATTTCACTTTGATATTGAAAACGAAAATGATTTTGTAACTTCTGTTGATGCTTTCCTTTGCAGAAAGGTCTGCTCTATCGCCTGGCATAGTTAGATTTTCTCCTGGACCCTTAGTTTTTGAAATAAACTGAAAGATATCAGCCAAAATGGGTGTATTTTCGGCGTCCCTTTCACTTTGATCAATATTTAAACACATTTAAATGTTTATAGTCTAATAACAACATATACCATTTTATTCGTGAAACTTCAAAGAATCATTTGGCACCAAGCGCAACTGAATAACTATTACCGCAAAAGTACAAAACACTTCCAAAGTTGAAAATTTGCGATTTTTTTCAAAATTGATTTTTTCAAAAATGGTACGTTCTGGAGAAAAACGGATTGCAGATTCGTATTCAGCACATTAAAGACTATAAGAAACGCATATTGAAGGTTACAAAATCAGACCCGTGTTGAACAGTGTTATCTCTCTATTAACTTTCCATAATGCTACAATAATATCCGAAAGGAAATTATCCAAACCTTGAGGTTTGCGCGTTTTACACTTATTCAAAGAATATGAAATCTCGTCCATTGTAATTTCCGGTTCCACATTGCAATTAAAATATTGTTTGTTTCGAGACCTAATTTCCTTATGCAGCTCTGTTTCATTATCTATATCATCTTCTGGGACACATTTGTCCATTAATATAGTCCATAGTCTCATCCCGGGAATGTGTAACCCCTCCCGAAAGGAGTATCAACGAAGTCATATATATCTTTTTTAATCTTGTTTCTGATAATTTTATAAATAATGCTCCAAGGATCTTTATTACCTTCGGTCGTAACAAAATTTTTCCAGGACTTCTTCTTGGTCTTTTTTGTAGTAGCAACGTACTTATTCCACGCGACTTTATATTTACTAACATATTGCGGTATAGGGCTCTCAAAATTTAATTTCTTAGCTCGTATTAGCTGCTTTTTACATTTTCTGGCATCTTTTCTCAGTTTACTCAATTCGTCACTCCACCAGGGAACAGCATTGATACAATTTCTCTTTTCTGGGATCGAAGCGTCACAACAATGAGCGAGGCACTTATTAAAAATTCTAACAGACTTATTTGGGGGCCCATCTTTTAGTCTTTTAATTTCGTTCTCATCGAATACAATTCTAGTCTGCTGTTCAAATTTTTCTCAGTCAGCTTTCTTTAAATTATACTTTCTTTATACCAATTACCTGATGTATCATTTCTTTTGTTCAATCTTATTTTAAATATAATCAAATAGTGGTCACTCGTAGTATACTCAGAGCTGACCATCCATTCAGAAAGTTCATTAATAAAATTTGAGCTCGCCAATGTTAAATCTCGTTAAATCTCGCTCATTTGTCTCTTGTGAGAACCACGACTCGGACCAAGCATTCGAATCAGCCAGAATCAAAATTCTTTTTCCTTTTAATTTTAAAAGTAAATTCTCAATTTGATCTAAAAACGATTTTAGTGGCTTAGAGAACTGACAATAAACGTTAATTATATAAAACTCTAAAGAACTAGTTAAAATTTGAAATACACTACACACCTTTGGAATATGGCCGATTCCATGGCACCTCAAACATCTGACTGTGTTGAAATATTCTTTAACTTTATACGACTTCCAGAGCATAAAAACCCTTCAAAATATTGCGACCTTTTGTACAGAGGAAGGGCTTTGTACCACCCAATTTAGTCTATTTCCATCCTTTGTTTTAAAGCAATGCACAAAATTAATAGAGTCTTTCAACTCTTGCAATTCATTGTCTGAGTCTGTCACAAAATTTTTATTAATGAAATGTTCTTTAAGCTCGTCATATTTGTACTCCTGTTCTCTACTCCTGTTTTTTGTACGGACTGACTTTTTTCAGTTTTTCTATGTTTAGCCCCACTGATTCAAGATTGCTACTTTTTATTAAATCAACATCATTTTGACTATGTAATTCTAATACCAAACCTTTTTTCTTCATTTGCCTCATATTTTTAACTTTCAACTTATGTTCGACACTTTTTAGTTTTTTCATAATTTCGCACTTTAATTCGTCATTATTTCTAGCATCAGATTCTTCTTCAGCCGGTTTTATTCAAACGACTTCACATATATCTCTCTTTTTAGCCGGTTCCATACTGCCAGGACCCATCGCAACTGGAGTCTGCGCCACCTAGGAATAACTCAGTCTCGGGATTTCAACACTCTGCTTTACTGTTTTTAATTTTTCAATATCTATGATTTGATCTTGTAATTTTGATTCTAAAGCTAACCATTTCTCTAAAATAAATTGAATTGCCTGTTTGGAAATCTTATTATTCTCTGCAAATAAAAATGTCTCCAATTCCTTCCTCTCTTTCCTAATATCATCCATAGTAGTAGCCTGCGTAACACTCTGCAACTCGTCTTCAACTCCGATAATTTTCCTTCTCTTTCTTAAAGAATATCCACTTCCAGAGTCTCTATCGTCTTGTACAGAAGATACTGAGACTGATGACAGTGAGTTTCTACGGCTAGGCCTGTGTTTGCGACCGTCTCTCGCGAATGGACGTAATGAATTACCCAATTCACTTTTGCGACAAACGCACGTTTATTTTAATTGTGGTTGACAGAAGGTTTTGCGAAAGTTCGGATTTGTAATGTTCACGGCTCTGCGGCTATTTCGAATCTAACGCCTGCGCTCGCATCGGCGACGCTCGAGCCGAGCGCTCGAGTATACCCTTCTTTGTCGCCCGCCAGCGCGCAAATATGTTATCGTCGCTCGGGCGGACGGCATGTAGGGAGCAAGGAGCGAGGAAACGGCAATTTGGCCGTTACTTGTTTTGCTCTTTGACGTTGCCAATATCCGCTGTCCCCGACTCCACTAGCTTCTGTACAGCCTGCTTTCTCTATCCTCCTCTGTCATTTCCGCACACTCCTCCTCCGGTTCGTTATCTTTTTTATATTTATTGGTTTTGTTATTTTTATTTTTTGGTGAATTCATCTTAATACATGGTCCCACGAGTAGGTCGGAAATATTGGTCCACCGGGGCAGAGCCGTCTTACAGGAACGCACCCCTTCGCCGCGCGCCGTAGCCTGGGGTGAGGGATTTTTTATAGAGGTTGTCATCCTCACGGCCCGGCTAATGAAGGCAAGACCCCCGTTCCCGCGAAACATGACCACGGGCATACGGTATTCAGACGGTGCGTACCTACACCGCCCTTTGAAAGCACCATTCACTCTTTCGCACTAACTACCCGGCCCAGTGCCGTGGCGGGAATCCCAGGAGGCCCCACAAGGAGGTGAGGTGAGTGGATTTGACCAGCTTCGGCCCGCCAACTTCGCCGCAGTTGATCCAACGGATCAACATCAGTTCCATTGTCGTTTTAGACCTGGTGAACAAGTCACTCCAGAAGTCCTACGCCAGCCTTCGCCTCCCAGTAGATAGGGACATTTTCTCTTTTTTTTTTTTACATTTAGTGCTCTGGACTTTTGCGGTGCGAGCGTAAACACATTACCGCCTTGTTGTCATACTTTTAATTTTTCTTGCCTTTTAAAATTCTAGGGTGTGTACTATTATTTATGTATTTACATATAGGTAAGTTTTCAAAGATTCTAAACAATTTGTCATAATTTATTGTAATTTATGACAATTTATTGTAATTTAATCCAATCCAAATTAATTTAATTTAATTTAATTTAATTTAATTTAATTTAATTTAGTCTATTGCTGTAAATTATTGTAATTTATTGTAATTTATTATATTTGACTTGTTTATCTTATTCCATTTATTTATCTAATTTGTTTTATTCTATTTTGCTGTTAGGTAATATCTTTTAGATCTCTTTTGTATTAAGCTTTCCCTTTTTTTTCGAAAATCTGTGCAGTAAATTGTGAAATTTTGTTAAATCTTTCTTCTGAATCTATTAAACATGTTTTTTCAACTTCAGCATTCAAAACTTCAGTGTATCTAAGTTCTTGATATTTTGGGCATCTAAAAATGATATGATCAACATCTTCTTCCTCCTCCAGATTACAAATTAAGCAGTTTTTATTTTCAACACTCCTCCTCTTAAACAGTGTACTATTAATAGGTCCATATCCTATAATTATATAAACACTAAACCTGCTAGGGTTGAACCATCTATTATTTAATTTAAATTTAACATCCTGGATAAAATCAAATGGACTTCTTCCTTTTCTTTCATTATGCCATCTTCTCTACCATTCTTCATATAATAATACTTTCTATTTTCACCGTTTCATCTTTTATCCGTATAGGCTCATCAGCAATCCGTAAATTTTCTCTCTGCACGTATGAGTATGTTGTTACGTATGAATAATATTCTCTCTGTGCGTTGCTTTTGCACGTGTCGTTCAAGCTTGCGTAAGAAGGGAAGACGCCCAAAGATTCCTGGCGCCATCGTATACAAATAATAGGGCCCCTAATATCGACTAGCTGCATCGTGACCGATAAGTGCATGCGTGACCCGACGAAGACTCCGCGGTCTTACCATATATGGAAAGCTCTAACGAGCCCCCTCCATACATTTTGGGACTGTATAAACCCTTCGATTTTGATCATCTTCGGTTCATAACTACACCGTTACGCGCATAGTCACGTCACGTTACACTAGTACAGAGTCGGTTTCATTCAGTAAGAATTGAGCTTAGGGCACCATTCAGATCTAGTTAACCCGTGAGAAGTTTATGAAGTTGAGATGAGTGTTGAGATGGGTTTCGCATCGGGTTCGTCTGCGAACTTCTTCCTAGTGGCTTCCCGATTTCGCATCGGGTTCGTCCACGACGTTTCACCCCCCTGCGGCTCCCTGGTTTCGCACCAGGTTCGTCCGCGCATGACTCTATTCCTGAGGCTCCCCTCAGGCTCCCTGATTTCGCATCAGGTTCGTCCGTGCACCTAACTAACAAATTCTCAACCGTATTCCTTGGGTAAGATCAACCTCGCCGGCCTAAAACGTTAGTTTTTGTGTAGGCGAGCTCCGAACAGCACTTAGATAGTTTTTGCCAAACTCGCCAGCAGCGCAAAGCTCGAGTTTACGCGAATTGTAAACACGGTCAATGCCCTGATGATGTTGTCTTTATCTATCGTGGAGCGACAACGTCATCAGGGCAACGACCTCGCCAAGTGATCGACCGAACGAACAATAGACTAATGACAACATTTCGAAGCAGCCTTCGAGAAATTTCGAGTAAGTCACCTAGTGGGGGAGGTTTAAAAGGCGGTGGCGAGAACACCCGCCAGTAGTGTACAAGCGGAAGCCGAACCTGTAATATCAGTCGTTAAAAAAAGATTAAGAAGAACACGTAAAAGGGAGATTAATCATCTTGCACCTCGAACACCTATCCTACCTCAAAACTAATTATTTTATTTCTTATATATTTAGCATGTTCTATAAAATTTAACTTATCATCTATAATTACACCTATGTACTTAATTATATCTGAATATTTTATATCCTTGAATCATTAATTTTTATTACGGGCAATCTTTCTCTATTCAATCTTCCTTTTATTAAAATGGCCTTTTATTGAAATGCATTTATGCATACTCAGCCTGCGCTGAGTTATGTGGGACTCTGCTGCCTAAGATGTTGTGCGGTAACTACCCACCAAAAACCCCTCCTCTATCGCACCATCGCATAGGATACGCACCCTCCCCCTCGGCCCTATACTACGTAATACTACGAGGGGGGGGGGCTCCGCAACGGAGTATCCTCATTGCTGCAGCGGCTCCTTTCGTGTTGAGAATAATCAACCAGCATCAGGTTGCCAGCATCAGATGGGTTGAGATGTGACTGGACACCCTGGTTACAGGGCGAGGCCTGTTGGTCCTCAGGGGTCCGTTAGAAGTCTGGTAAAAGGGCGGCGCCTCCTCCTCCTGGGAGTGTATGCAGGGTCGCCCCTTTTTTCTCTCTCTCGCTCCTGGGACACTCTGGTTTTCATCACCTTGGTCGCGAATCTCTGGAAGGCTTTCCAGGCTTCTTGCGACGAGGTGATCTGAGTGACCAGATTCGTAGTCGTCAGGTTTTCACCGTAGAGGGTTGTGAGGGTTGTGAATTCTTTTCCCCTCCAAGATTTTCCCCTTCATACTCGTAAGAGTGGCCAGTGACCGGGCGCACTCTTTTCTCATTTGGGCCTTGACATTCTTAGTCGCAATTGCGTATTCATAGAATGTTTTGGTGGCGGATTCGGCCCGACTCCTAAGTGTTTCTAGCTCCGCCAATATTGCCAGGAACTCCCGTTGGGAGATTGTGGGCTCCCCCGCATGTTGCCCTCCATCCGCGGCTCTCTCGTGTACACGAGGACTTCTCGTCGGCGCGCTAGGTGGGGTAGGTTGATTCTCCCTCTGCCTGCTCTTTATCCCCAGAGCTTGGTTGCTGTCGGGCAGGAGTCACCCATCGTGGGCTCCTGAATAGCTTTGTCAGGGGGAGAAATGGGCTTGGTAACACCGTTCCTTCCTGTCGGATTGGCGGTGTCGTGGTCAATTCCATTTTCCACGACGTTCGTTGGATTGGGCCTGTCCCAAGGGTCATAGTGCCAGGGTCTGAGTAGCCTCCAGTATTCGTTGAGACATACTCAGAGGGCAATTTCCCTACTGGGGTATAGAATGTTTCCCCTGAGGCCTTGTTTAATTTCCCAGTGTGGAGGGGATTGACCACGTAGGGCGTCATGCGACGACGAGCGGTCTCCTCCTCCTCCGTGTCACGGGGAGCGGTTCCAGGATCTTATGAGGTCCTGCCATCGACTCCCTACTCCCGAATTCAGTTCAGCTTGCCTATTTCGTCATTATGGTAGTACGAGGGCCTTCAAGTCCACTGTTATGACAGCCGTTTGACAGCTGGTGCCTTGTCTCGTTTCCGCGTGGGGTCGCTGATGCTGTGCGTTTTGATAATGGTGGCTGTGCTTTCCCCGGTAATGGCGGGAATAGCCAGCCGTTGCGCCGTTATCTAGAAAAGGAGAGATTGTAATACTTATATCGTGGATTCCCGTAGTTTATGCTACGGTTCCTCGCAGTATTCCCTCATGCTCCATCACAGGTGTGGTAGGACCCGGTTGTATTATGAGGCGACGATGGAGCGATGTTTGGTAGGTGTTCCCCTCGTCCCTCTCTTCCACGTTTCTGTGTGCCACGCGGGGAGGGGCATCTATTAGCTGCGGTTGCACCCGAATTTGTCCAGGTGCATCCCTGGATGCACATTACACTCCTTCCCGGCAGTCTCCCGTAGTTGGTGGTCGCATCGTTGTGATCACCCAGCGAGGTTGGGGCGGCATGGTCTCAGAAAAGCCAGCCACCGATTCCGGAGCTGCCGCTCGCCACGCCGCCATAACCGAATTCCCTTTTTTGGTCTGTGGGAGCTTGGTTGTATCGATGGTGGAAGAAGGAAGCGACGGGAAAAGAAAGGAAGGAAGAAGGTGTTTCGTCCTAGGCCTGCTAGCGGACTCGTCAGTAAGGCGTACTAGCAGGCCCTGCCTTAGACACTTAGGATAGTAGGGAATTGTCGGAGGTTATATATATAGTCGTGGTGACTTATATAACCACTTTCGGGAGCCGGATCGTCGTGCTCGTCCCCTAGCGGCGTATGTGGGAAGTGCCCCCACATCACTCCCCCACCAGTGATAACGTTATCAGAAGTTATCCTGGTGTCTGCTGGCTGCTCCTCGATGCTGCGAATGTCGTCGATGCACACTACCGCTTCCGTCGGAGAACCTGCTTCGTAGCGTGCGAGCGCGTGCTCGGGTTCCGCGGAGTCGTTGCGTGATCGGAAGCGGCAGCCATCGGCGGGTTGATTCGTCTCGAACGTCCTTATCTCTCGCGTCGTCCACCATCTCTCGTTGCGTTGCGTGTTGATCACGTCGGGGTCACCAATTGTGGGAGCTTGGTTGTATCGATGGTGGAAGAAGGAAGCGACGGGAAAAGAAAGGAAGGAAGAAGGTGTTTCGTCCTAGGCCTGCTAGCGGACTCGTCAGTAAGGCGTACTAGCAGGCCCTGCCTTAGACACTTAGGATAGTAGGGAATTGTCGGAGGTTATATATATAGTCGTGGTGACTTATATAACCACTTTCGGGAGCCGGATCGTCGTGCTCGTCCCCTAGCGGCGTATGTGGGAAGTGCCCCCACAGGTCTTTCTAATCATAGCAACGTATTTATTTCTTAGTATTTTATATTTTAAGCCGAATTCAAGAATCAGATCATCAAAATTAAGCCACCATGGGACTGTTTTATCTTTAATACAATTTTTAGGAATATTCTCTCTGCAACATTGGGCAAGAAGTTTATTACAAATTTTTACAGCCTTATCCGGATCAAGGTTTTTTAAATTTTCTTTTTGTCATCCCAATTGGCTCTTTTTAAATTAAATGGTTTATCTGCAAATAGATTAAATTTAAGATTAAAATTTTGTATATTTTCAACTATTTTAAATGTTATCAAGTTACAACAGTCACTTGTTGCGCAATCAAGGGAGACTTTCCATTCTTTTATATGTATATCTTCCAAAGTTTGAGCTGGCTAGCGTTAAGTCGATGTTGGGTTGGCCATTAGAATTCATAAATGTAGGAGGGTTGCTCGGTTCGTTTAAAATGATAAGTTCGTTAGCTAGAATAAATTCTTCAATTAATCTTCCTCTTTCGTCTGTTTCACTTCAGTACCATGATTCAGATTTCGCGTTAGAATCCAAAGTTAAAATAAATCGTTCGCCCTTTATTTTTATTAAAATATTGCTAATAATGCCTAAAAATGTATAAATCGGTAAAGAATATTGACAATGAATATTTATTCTGTAAAAATTGCATGCTCTTGTGCATATCTTAAAACAAATCGCATGCTCGCTTATACCCGGGAGAACCAAAATATCTAGATTTCCATGCATTGCAACTGCTGCCACCCAAGGGATTGTTCCCGTAGGCTGTAAAATTCTGAGCTTTGGAGAATTATATCCACGTACTAAGTTTTTAAAATAATAAGGTTCCTGTATACACAGGAGATCCAACTTTAGCTCGCTCATTAGAATCTCTAATTCAGTGGCAGCAGCTGAAGAACGTTGTGCATTGATTTGTCCGACTTTCATGTCCACTTTATTTTTGTTTTATATATTTCCAGATACCTCTGGTACTCCGGGCACGTTTTATCTTTAACATTGTGTTTCAAAAACACATTGTGTTTGCCTTTACACAATTTACGCATATAGGGCTCTCTTTTTTAGGGCAATCTATTATGGCTCTATTATGGCTCTATATGGCTCTATTATGTTCTTTGGAGCCGCAAATCTCGCAGAGCTGATCCGGCGAGTTGCAATATTTAGCAATATGACCGCGCCCGTGGCACTTAAAACACCTTACTGTTGTTACGTAGGAAGTATTGTTTCCGTCCTTTCGTTTATTATTCCCTTATTTGAAAATCGAGAGTGCATGTAGTCGAATCTGCCTGTTCCGCGATGGCGTGATGACGCAACCCTTCAGGGCGAGCTTTTGGACCGCCGTTCGCATATAAAAAGGACATGAAATCTACTCTCGTGGCTCAGTATGGACCTACTAGCTTTGTACCATGTCGGTGCCAGCTAGCCATACTGATGCCCAGCGAGATCGGGTTCAAGTCCTCTTCGAGCAACTTAGAATTAAACGGCTCAGTTTTGAATAATCAAGCTACGGGTTACGTCGTAATTGATCGAAAGTTCTACTAAGCACAGCGAGATCGGGTTCAAGTCCCTTTTGAGCATTGAATATTTATTACATACGTTAAAAGACTGTAAAAGCGTGGGTTTTAGCTCCGCGACTTTACCATTTTGTAATTCTTCGAAGAAAGAGAATATAGATTTTATTATTGAACATAGATGTAGGAACTTTAGAAAAATGAAGGGGAGTCATCGGGAATCGAACCCGAGACCTTCGTATTACTAGGCACTGATCAGTCCATATACGCCACGGCCCCTCCATGGGCAACGTTGTTCTTATGTTTCTCTTATGTTCGTTGATGGAGGCGCCCGATCCCACATAGATATATTTACTTCATTTCATTTCCTATTCTAATCATTAGCAGTATTAATCCACCAAATAGATACATCTTAATCGCTCGAGGTGTATCTGATATAAGTTACGAGGTTACATTTATTAACATTCCTAGTGGCACCCAGTTCTGAAATACGCGCTGGTACATCCACGACAACCTTCCTAGTGGCACCCAGTTCTGAAATACGCTCTGGTACATCCACGACAACCTTCCTATCTTAATCGGCACACGGTGATGAAATAAGCACCGGTACATCCGTACCTACAAACTCTTAAACAACCGATCCTCGGCACCGCAGCCGTGCCCCTTAGCCCTCGGCTCGTAACACTGGATTTAAAAATTCTCTAATTCTATAAACTCGCCACATCATAAAAATTCTACCTCTATTTACTATTTCTAAATATATTTCACTTGGGATTTGCGCAACCCAGTTTACTTTATCATACCATGTTTGGTGTGACTATCGTTTGATGATACTGAAAGTGCTCTTTTACCTGTTAATTTGGTTGCGTTTGGTTCTTCTTTGTCTGTTTCTGTTTCCATTGTGTCTTCCTTGTCTGTTGTGGAAGCTGTCTCGCAGTTTGACTTGAGGGGATTCGGATTGGTGTTGGTCTGTGCGGTGGTTTGATTTGTTACTGTATTGTGAGGACATTGACTGGCGACGTGTCCTTCTTGTTTAAATATATAGCAGTCTAGTTTGTCTGTGGTGGTAAATATTCTGTATATGGTGTCGTCTAAGGTAATTGCGAAGGAACTTGGAATCTTTTTGGCGTCGTCTGGATTTACGTAAACCTGGCGCCTGAAGCTCAAGATGTGTGAGAACTCTGGATCTGTGATACCTGCTTTTAAGTTCGTCATTTTTGAACATAGTTTAATGTTGTGTTTTGTAAACTCTGATTCAATTGTGCTGTTCGGGATTATTGGTGCTACATTAGATAGGATAATACGTTGGGTTGGTTTCAGCATTGGTCGGATGTCTATGGTTGCATTGTTTATTGTTATTGATTTGTGTTTAGATGTCAGATTTGTAACTGCTTCTTTGCTCTCGAGGTACACACATATTTTCCCGTTTGAGATTCGGGAGATGAATTTGATCGTTTTTGGTCCAATTATGGTTCCAATGGATTTTGCATAATCTTTAATGGTGACGCCGTCTACTGATTGTAGGATGATTGCTTGATCTTTGGATGGCGTGTACTCGTTTTTAATGGCGTTTGCATAGGATGGTTTAGGATCTGTTCCGTTGCGGGTTTGAATTTCTAGAGTATTGCTTGTTGTCGGTGTGTTTGGGTTCCTTGATGGTAACATGGTTGTATGGTTGTGTGTGTGTTTGTATACCCGAGACTGTGAAGTATCGTATGTCAGTGGTGGGGTCACCACCACTGTCTCGTTGTCACTAACACTCTTACACTTTCTTGATCTCACTCTCGCTGACTATGGCACACGCGGATGATGTCAGTGTAATCAAACTGAACCTATCGCGTCGGCAGTCGGCTTGACACTCACAAGGAAGGTTAGGCAACCCAAATATTCAGAAACGTTTGAAACTTTGCATACAAGTACAGTATGGGATCCGTAATATAATCCTATTTTCTGTTCGTGCCATAATTCGGTTTTAAGGGGTGAAATCAGCACTTGAATAAAATTCAAAAAGCTCTTTTTCATGAAATATATCAAGAACGCTGGTAGATATTTAAAAAAAGTATAAACAAAACTTGCATCGCTTTATTGCATCTACAAAACTGCGTTAAATTTGAAACATCCACGGAAAAAAAGAATCATGGGCTTCTTAAAAAATTTGTTTACGCTATCTTGTAAACACAATAAAGTGATGCAAGTCTTGTTTAGACTTTTTTTACATATCTCTCATCGTTCTTGACATACTTCTTCAAGGGCTGATTGCAGCCCTTAGAACCGAATTATGGCACGAACGGAAAAGAGTGTTGTATTACGGATGACATATTCTACTTGTATGCAAAGTTTCATACATTTCTGAATCTTCGGGTTGCCTAGCCTTCCTTGTCAGTTCTTAATTTTATTTACCATTGTGTCACCAACTATGGTAATGTCTATGTTCGATTCTGCATTTGCTCTACAATAGATCGATGAATCGCTGGGTCTATTTACAATATATAAATTGTTAGTCATCAAAAATTCTTCTAAAATCATTCCTCTTTCATCTGTGTCGTCAGAAAACCAGGTTATCGACTTTCAGTTAGAATCCATCGTTATAATAACATTGTTAGAGCTAATGGTACACAAAATCTTTTCGATTTTCCTTAACATAGGCTCCAGCGGCAATGAATATTGACAATATACATTTATCATGTAAAATTCTATTGCCTCTGTCATTATTTTAAAGCACATAACATGCTCATCCTTATCGCCAAGGCCATGCAACATCTCGACCTTATTCTCGCTTACTACCGCCGCCACCCACGAATAGTCACATACTTCCGGTTGTACCTTCCTAAATTCCGGAGACGTATATCCTCTCACTTTCTTCTTAAAGCAATAAGGCTCTTGCGAGCATAGGACATCTATATTTTGTTCCCTCATTATCATTTCCAAACTAGCTGCCGCTGCCATTGATCTCTGCGCGTTTATCTGTTCAATCTTTATTCCCATTGGAGTTTGTTTCTATAAATCTCCACTTGTCGTTTGTATTCCGCACATTCTTTATTATGAGCCACATGTTTGGTATCCTTTCTTTTGGCTCTTACACAATGGCCATATTGAAGATTATCCTTATTGGGGCAATTACTTTTAACGTGCCTTGTCTTACCACAGCTTCTACAGAGTTGTTCTTGTACTGTGCAAACTCCCGCAATATGCCCATGCCCCTGGCATTTGTAGCACCTTATAACATTAATGAATTCTTTTAGTCTATACGTGTGCCACATCATATACACTCTTCTTCTCTCTAGTATTTTATCAAAGTATCTTCCAGGAATCTGCACTATCCAGTTTATCTTTTTATCGTCCTTGGTTTTAAAGTTATGCGAAAACACTACACTGCTTTTTAAAATTTCCAATTCTGATTTTTCAAGTCCGTCAGAATTCTTTTCTATGAACTCTTCTTTCAATTCATCACTTTTATAATCTTTCTCAACATCATAGATCATGATGGAGGGGCTAACTCTTTTAGGTTTTTCTACCTTTAGCCCAATTTTTTCTAGTTGGCAGCTTTTTACCATCTCTACATTTTCATTTCCTTCTAGTTCTATAACCAGGCCCTTTTTCCTAGATTGTCTTATATTCTTGACTAACCTTATTCAAATTTGTTAAAACTTCCTTTTTTATGTCTTCATTGTTCCGCTTATCTTCTTCTACTTCGGGTCTGATAATAATTACTTCTCCTTTTGCTTTTTGAATTCTTTACCTTTCTCTGCTTTTTGGTATCACTCCCATTTCTCGTGTAGGTTTCTGCTATGTCTCGTGGAGCCGTGGGTAAGAAAAGAGTTCTCCGGAGAGGTTATGCTGTTCTTTAATCTTCAATAATACAAGAGTGCTTATTAACACGGTGAGCATTCCGTAAGGACTGTTACGCGGACTTAATCCGCGGCAGCGCTGCAGCTACCCTGCGCACCTACATTGGATCGCGCGGACACCACAGTTTCCCTCGCATGGAGCCTATCATCCGTTATACTCAACATGTCTTCCTTGAGATGAGCCACTCATCTCCGAAAGATAAGCTCTTGTTCCTTTGAACGCTCTAAAAGCAAACTCCACGAACAGTTTGTAGTTTTGTTCCGAGTCAATTAGTGTTCCTCGATCCAGATCCGGGTCCTGGAGCAGCTCATACCTAATTCGGGTATATCCCCGACAGTAGTATAATACGTGATCCAGTGTTTCTATGAAGTTGCATTCGTTAGCAGAATTGCATCTATGAGATTCGACTGTAGCGCGCGTTTCTTTCTTTGTTCAAGTATTCTATTGTCTTGCCACATTCTACAGTTTTAAGTTTTTAGATTGTACCTAGCGCTGTAGCAGGGTAACGCAATAACCCATCACAGTAATCCAAAAATATCGTTTCAGTTTATTTAATAATAACGGAGCCTATTACCCGTAAACTTTAAAATAAGTGTACTAATCTACACGATGTTCTGCTTTATTTCTAACAAAATGGTTATGGGCCCAAACTCACGTGGCGTTCAGTAAGGTTAGAAATTATTAATTCTGGGGCCGTTGTACCACCGCTGATATACGACTCTATAGCCATAACCATTCGTCGACCCTTACGGTCAACCGATCAGTTTGCACCTCTACCCATCAGCCTTCTAAATTTCCTCCGAGCAGTCCTCCAACCGCTAACCAGCATCCAGAACATTGGTCCTTCGAGCCGGATAGCACGGGGAAATAAGAAGCAATGGAAAACGTGCATATAGTCATGGCCGAGCAGGAGGCAGTGATGCATTCGATACGCCAAACAATCTCCAATCTTAAGAAGCTCGGCAAGGAGAAGATGACGGCAGCAGTCCTCCAACGGCGCATAGCATCGTTAGAGGAGAACTTCAAGACGTGCAGACGCCGTCATGCAGCCATCGCAGCGCAGTGTGACTCGAAAACGAAAGCCAACCATCAGTACTTCACGGAGGACCAGTTTGCAGCCTCCGAGGAAGCGTACAACGAAGCTGCTGACTTCATGGCCGAGCTGCTAGCTCAACACGCGGAGGCACCGAGAGCAACCAACGAACCCTCCACCAGGAGAACCGACCGCTTACCGCCACTGCGACTATCACAGTTCAACGGCAGCTTCGAGCACTGGGAAGCTTTTCGAGATAAGTTTAAATCCATGGTACTCACTGATCAAACCTTAAAGCAAGTAGATTGATGCATTCGACATCATGTCGAATGTGAAAGTGCCTTTTCGTGGACAGCTGTTCTTTATTGAGAAGCATCCCAACTCATCCCAACCACCTTCACGCTCAGCGCTGAGCGATACCAGCCACAATCGGATCGCGCAGAACCGAGCGCTCAAATCCCAAACAGTGGCTGAAGAAAAAAATCTCGCGAATGTGGCTAGTGATCCCGAAGTTTACCTAAAGACATTGCGAGTGATATTGTATGACGGGGATCGGAAGAAAACAGTGAGGATGCTTATTGACGACGGGTCACAAAGATCGTACATTACGAAGGCAGCCGCGGCTCGGTTGGGTTATCAGCCGATTGCCGAACAATTAATGGACCACCCACTTTTCGGCGGTGAAAAGTCCGGGGCGGTGAAACACAATAGGTATCTGATTCGTGCAAGTAATTTAGAAGAAGATTTTAGAAGAAGCGATACACACTATCAAAGGTGGGCCATGGAAAAAGGAACTTGAGGCGTTGAACCTAAAAATCTCCGATACAGACAGAAGTGACGAAGCAATCTCAGTGCTTGTTGGAGCAGATGTTGCGGGGAAATTAATGACAGGAAAACGGCATATTTTGAAGTGCGCGTTAGTGGCCGTCGAGACCTACCTGGGTTGGACTGTGATGGGTGCAATTGAACAGAGAGATGAATGAGATGACCCAGTCATCACTGCCTACACGATGTGGACTTCAGCGCCACCTACGGTACAGTGCAGACGTGCTTCACATCGCTCCGCAATTTTGTGCATATTTTTCCGGTAAAAGTGTCGCCAAAAATTACGGAAACGTGTTTAAAGTGTTCAGCTAACGTACGGGAACAGTGTGTGCTAAAAGTTTCTCATGTGAAAGTGCTATTTTTAAAATTATTCGAAATTTTAAAGTTAGCGTCCCCAAGCGCGTCGTTTTACACGCGTCCGCCATCTTGTTTCTTGGCGTCACTTCGCTTCACGTCGGCTTCAGCATCGTCATAACGCTCGAACGCGTTACTCGGCGTGCTTAAACAGTGTCCAGGTAGCAGAGGATTACTTATATGCAACTGTGAAGTGTGCGAGAAGCGAAGAAAAGTGCGAGGAAACGCGGATTTTGTGTTAGCGTCACCCACGCGGAAAAAGGACGCCATCTTGAATCGGTGGCGTCACTTTCCTTTACCGCGCTCCGTGCGACAAATAAACGTCGGGAATCGTTCTGCAGCGATAGAATACCACGAGGACCTATCTACAGACAGCACCTGTGCATCTGTGAACGGTGAAAGATCGAAGGTAAGTGCGTGAAGGGGACCTTTGCCGACGGCGTCACCGACGCGCGCGAGTGACAGGTGACGGCCGTGATTGATTTATGACCCCGGCCATCTTGGATAAACGGAACTTTTAAAATCTATTTATCTCCGCGAATAAACGCGACACGTAGAATCCGACCAGGTGCATTACATCAGCGCATGCAAGCGATCATTTCATTTCGCGCGATTTAGCTTTTTATTTATTTTTTTTTTTTTTTGTGTGGACGGTGATCTGATCGTCGTCGCGCCTTTCTGTCTCTTTCCGCGCTTGTCTCTTCCCCCGCGAGTACAGGAAGACGGCGGAGGATCAACTCCCAACGCGAGTCACCGGCCCCGCGCGCAGCCCGCGATGCCCCGGCCAGAGGCCGCACACGCGAAACCCTGGGTAGACATGGACTTTTCCTCCGACCATGAACCCGTCGCGAAACCCCGCCGCAAGAAGTCGCACCACATTCGGAAGCGCAAGATCTCCTCCGCCAGCAGCGACCCCACCACCCCCCCCAAACCCCCCCTCGACCAACCCACCCCTCCCCCCACTAAAGCCAATAAAAAGAAAAGCAAATCGAGCACCCACTCCCCCCCGCCCCCCTCGGAATCACTTCCTCCCTCCGACGACGCCTCCTCCCACCCCCGCGAACCACGCGACATCCGATCCCTGAAGAACAAGTCAGAGCGCATCCACGCCTCTCTCATACAGTATCTCTCCGCACCCACCAATGCGATACCACCACCCTCCCTCGCCTTCGTTATGACCAAAGTCGCTAAATTGCAGGGACTCCTCAACGAATCCCTCCTCCGCAACAGCCATCTTGAAGGTCAACTAGTAGCCCTCAAATCAGAAAATCTAGACCAACGGAAGACCTTCGAGTCAGCCAGCACCGCGAAATGTCGGGAACACAACAAACCACAGCAAGGAACCAACTGAAAATTGCGTTCCGGTCAGGCGACAGGACCAGGGAAAAATGCAACATCGTCCTGGAAGCTTCCAAGGAGACGAGGGACTATCTTATCCAGAAGGAGCGCCTCTACGTCGGATGGAACTGCTGCCGAGTCAACGACTACATCGCCGCAACCCGCTGCTATAAGTGCCACGGATACGGACACACCACAAAATACTGTAATGCACAGTCCGAGGTATGTGGACACTGCTCCTTACAAGGCCACGGTTTCAAAGAATGCCCGAACAAATCGCGACCTGCCACCTGTGCTTCCTGCCAAAAGGCCGGCAAAAACTCGAACCACAGCGTAAAAAGCAATACATGCCCGGCTTACATATCCGCGATAAATCAGGTCCTCTCCCGCACCGACTATGGTAACTAACCAACCATCCATCTCCCCAGCAATAAACATCGCCCAACTTAACATGAGAAGGTCTCAAATGGTTAGCTTAGAGACAGTCAGGGTACTCGAAGAACGCAACATCGACGTTCTCCTCATGCAGGAACCATATAATCCTAAAGGGAACTTCATCGGCTTCGGCTCACGCGCTTTAATTGTCACCGGCTCCGCCCCCGGAACCAGTGCAATGGCAGGAATCTACATCCGTAACCTTAATCTAACGGTACTCAAAATCCCCCACCTCAGCGACGAAAATTGTACCTGCATCGAAATAACCAGCCCTGCTGGGAAAATATATCTTGCAAGTATGTACTTCCAGCACAGCCACGCAATAGATCCGTATCTCAGTCAGCTCAGACGTATAGCTAACAATCTTCCTCGAGCAAAACTAATTATCGGAGCAGACGCGAACGCAAAATCACCCCTCTGGTATAGCAGATCCGCGGACGCCCGCGGGGAAGCGCTCGCGGAAACAATAGCCGACACCGACCTCCTCGTCCTAAACGAGCCAGGCAACCCCCCCACCTTTTGCTCACACAAAGGACGAACGCGCATCGACGTCACTCTGGCAACAGCCAACGCGACACAGCTCACACGTAACTGGCGAGTCACGGAAGGACTCACCTCGAGCGACCACAATTTGATCACCTTTAGCTTCTGCTCTACCACACCGCCCGCCTTCTCCCCGCAGCTGCAACGCTTCAACACCAGGAAGGCCAACTGGGAGAAATTCCAGGAGGTCCTCTTGGAAAAGAAACCATCCCTCCGGGAAGCCTTACGCGCCTCCCCCACCGAGGAAGTGGAAGCAGCCGCTTCTTCCCTCCAGACCGCGATAATCGACGCCTGCTACGCATCCATCAAGCTCAAATCCGCACACCCTCATTCCGTCCCATGGTGGACCGAGACTCTAACCTCTCTCAAGAGGAAATCTTACAAGGCAAGAAAAGCCTTCCAGACGGAACACGACCCGACCCGAAAGGCGCGCTTCAAACAAATATACTCACAAGCCAGGAGACAATATACTACCGAAGTCCAGAAAGCAAAAAAAACGAGCTGGCAGGAATTCGTAAGTGAAATGGGAAACGAGAACCCCTGGGGAGTAATCTACAAACTGCGCATGCAGAAAATCCTCCCCGAAAAAGCTCTCGCGGCATCTCCAAACAGCAACGAATACCGCTGGGACCAATCTGCCCTTAGATTACTTAATAGCCTGGTCCCAGACGACACGCCTGACATCACTGACGTCCAACAAGCATCAAGACTAGTCCGCGACACCCCCCCCCCCCCCCCCCGACACACCGGACGCGAATGAATTTCGTGAATCAGAAATCCGCGATGCCATTTTCGGCCTGAACAACGGAAAGGCCCCAGGACCCGACAGGATCGAAGTCGAGATCGTGAAGGCCTCGTATGGTATACTGCATGAGGAGCTCCACGCCCTGTACAATAGCTGTCTCTCCATGGGAGTTTTCCCTAAGGTATGGAAAACTGGCTCCATCCGCGCCCTTCTCAAAGGTCCAGACAAAGACGAGAACCTCGTCTCCTCATACAGACCTGTCTGCCTGCTCCCAGTTCTTGGCAAGTGCCTTCAGAAACTCCTCGCCCACAGACTCTCTAGCCTCTTCAACAAAGTACAATTTGCCTCCAACCGCCAATTCGGTTTTAAACGGAAGAAATCGACGGAAGACGCCATACTCAAAGTCAGGGAACTCACCGCCGACACCAAACGTCACTTCTACACTTTAGCTCTACTCTTCGATATCTCAGGCGCATTCGATAACGTCTGCTGGCCAAGCATCCTCAATAAACTAAAAACCAGATAATGCCCCAAAAATATCTACAACCTGGTTGCAGATTATCTCAGAAACCGCGAAGTGTCACTTATCGGCAAATGCGACTCAGTCCGCAAAACAGTCTCTAGAGGCTGCCCTCAAGGCTCTATCTTGGGCCCGAGCCTATGGAACCTCGTGTTTGATGACCTCCTCATGACTCTCGCGAACTCAGGACACGAAGCAGTCGCGTACGCGGACGACCTCCTCATTCTGGTCCCAGCCAGCTCAAGAAATGACCTAGGAACCCGCGGACAACTCGCGGCAACAGCGGTGGAGGAGTGGTGCACGCAGGAAAAACTGACGCTATCCTCCTCCAAATCTGAAATGATCCTCCTGAAAGGGAAACTGGACGCGAAAAAACCCCCCAGCATAAAAATCTACGGGAAACAGATAAAACTTGTTCAGACAATCAGATACCTAGGCATTCACATCGACAGCGGCCTCAAAATAAATAGCCATGCCCGCCAAATCCGTAACAAGAGCACGCAGAAATTCAATTCCCTCGCCGCGGTAGCCAAAAGGGAATGGGGCCTCGATCACAAGTGCCTAAAAACCCTGTACACCGGCTTGTTCGTTCCAATCGCCACATACGCGGCGGCGGCATGGCACGACCTCCTGGACAAACCCGGCACGAAAGAACTTCTCAGAGCTCAAAGATCGGTACTCCTCCGCACCACGAAGGCTTATAGAACAGTGTCAACTGAAGCACTCCCAGTGATATCAGGAACGCTCCCCATAGATCTGAAAATCAAGGAAGCAGCACTGAGGTACAATATCAGAAAAGTCATACCGTTCAAAATCGGAGACTTCCAGTTTCCTGAAGACTCCGACACACAGAACCCACGCACGGCCATACTGAAGACACTGATCGCCGAGTGGCAAAACAGATGGGACAACTCCACGGACGGCAGATATACGTACGACATATTTCCAGACGTAACAGACAGACTTGACCGACAATACCTACCAGTGACACACTTCACAGCGCAATTTCTATCGGGACACGGTGACTTCTCAACGAAACTGCACACCTTCAATCTGGTAGCCAGCACTGAATGTGTATGTGGCGCAAGTGCTGAAACGCCGAAACATGTGCTCTTCGATTGCGGACTATGGGAGAGTGAAAGGGAGCATCTGAGATGCCGGACCGAAGAACTGGGGGTTACTTGGCCGCCGCGCGTCCGCCGCCTCTGCGACAGCGACCTTTACGCGGAGTTCAGCAGAACATCGAGACTAATATTGAGCAAGAAAGAAACATACTGGACGCGACAAACGACACGGACGACCCAAACAGGCACCCTCCCCGTCACAACGGTCCTTCGCAGAAGCACAAGGAGCACTCGATTTTCCGGGTAACACGCCTGTTTACGTGCCCTTTTTTTTTTTTTTTTTTTTTATTCTCTCTCTCCTCTTCTTCTTCTCTTCTTTCTTTTCTCTTCTCTTCTCTTCTCTCCTGCTCCTTTCTCTCTCTCCCTCCTTTTCATTCTTCTGGACTTATATATTTGTACACACCTCGACCCCCAGCGCAGGCGGCGCAACCGCGCCGTGGTGGGTGAGGTCTAATGGCGCAAGCCAACCTGCTGGGATGAAGCGCAAGCTGGCGGCTCTACCTCCTCGTGGTCCCCGCTGGACAGCTCTCCCCGTCGTCAGCGACGTGGAGGGCTGACTAAACGAGCCGCTTCCCTCACGGGTACATCCAACTTGCTCAATGAATCCTCACGGACGAGAGCAGGGTTTTTCCAAGCCGCGTGCACACACATCTATGCACGCCGCTCCCCTGACAGTGGCCGATAGAAAGTACCTCAAACGCTAATAACATCTTGCTGGCAAAGCTGCTATAGGGGAAACCCTGAGGCGCAGCGCGTCGTTCGCTCGACCAATATGCCGACACTATCTGCCTACACGATGTGGACATCAGCGCCACCTTCGGTACAGTACGGATGTGCTTCACATCGCTCCGCAATTTTTTGCATATTTTTTCGGTAAAAGTGTCGCCAAAAATTACGGAAACGTGTTCAAAGTGCTCAGGTAACGTACGGGAACAGTGCGTGTTAAAAGTTTTTCTCTGAAAGTGCTACTTTTAAAAATACGAGGAATTTTAAAGTTGGCGTCCCCAAGCGCGTCGTTTTACACGCGTCCGCCATCTTGCTTCGGTGGTGTCGCTTCGCTTTTCGAAGCTTCCCGTGGCGTTTACTCACTGCCACGAGGCTCAGAGCGTTGCCTTTGTATATTAACATAAGTGAGGAACAGTTGGCGACAAGTGGATAATAACAGAACGCGAAAATTTGCGTGAAAAACTGGTTTGTCGTAATAGCGTCACCGACGCGCGTGATTGACAGGTGACCGCCATCTTGCTTCCGCCGTCAGGATTATTAGGAAAGTTCTTTGTAATGCATTAAGGGGGCCGACTCCAGGCGCCATGACGTGTGTGCGTGCACTCACACAAACAAAGGAAAGCATGCACGTATACGCCATGCGCGACAGAGAGACCCGATTTCGAATTTGACTATTCCCGTCTCAATAATTGCATTAATGAAACTTTCGCGGATATACCACACACGGGTAGTCTTCACCACAGTCGGGGACTTACGTTTGAACGCCAATAAACACCATGCGTTCAGATGAATGGTATTTCTTGAACTGGCAAGCTAGAGACAGACACCGATGTAGGCAACAAGATGGCTGCAGGCATCTTGACACATTTCCCAATTAGCAAATATTGAACGATTTAATGGTTTATTCACTGATAACACGAAATCCCCTACTTCCTTGAACTAGCACAAGATCACAGAAATTCGATTTTTCACAATTTATCACTTCTGGAAGGCGGAAAAAGTAAAATACGATTTGCACGCATCCGACGTAAGAATAGTTCACTGATTCTCCGTCGGTGGCGTTTATGGTACATTGTAGTGAATTTGGCCAAGTTACCGTCAGTGTCGATAAAAATACGAATCGGTCGGTAAATGTAAGTTATAATTTCACACCACGAACGGCGATTTATACGTGAATACGTGATGCGTGCACACAGACACCAGTAAGGCATAGTTGCCGGCACGTATCAAACCTCTGTCACGCTGTTGTCACATCTGTTACAATTATAACAATCAGCAAAATGAATCGCCTCGAGCCGAGATGTTGATTCGAGCCGCTGCAAACTTTTATCTAAGTTCGAGCTCCCTAGGGGTTCATTTTTCTTAGGGGGCCACTTCGGCGACCGCGAGGGCTGTAAATTAGGCGCTTCACCAGTTTCTTGACCTAAAATATAATAACGAATGATTAATATAATAAACCAAAAGCAATCAGGAAAAAATCAACGGTTTTACTTACTTCTGTCACCGTCATTTTCTCTGCTCTTTTCTTCTCTGCCTTGTCTTCTCTTTCCTTTTCTATTAGAGTTTCTTCCACATCCATCTGTGTTCAAAGTAATTTATATATTGTTAACGTATGATTAATGATGTAATATTATACTTGCCGATTACACTTTTCGACAAATTTTCTTATAGATTTCAATGTGCTATATACGAATCTGCAGCCCGTTTGTCCGCGGGACGTACCATTTTGATAAAAATCAATTTTTTTTAAATTTAAAATTTTCAACTTTGGAAGTGTCTGTGCTTTTCCGGTATTATTTATTCAGTTGCGCTTGGTGCCAAATGATTCTGTGGAGAATCGCCAATAAAATGATGTAAGTGGTTATTAAATTATAAACATTTAAATATGTTTAAATAATGATCAAAGTGAAAGGACACAGAAAATAACTATTCCACGTGATAGGGCAGAACTTCCTGCTAACGCAAACATCAGTGGTAATTAAAAAATCATTTTCGTTTTCAATATCGAAGCGGAATAGGTAGTTCGGTAAAACACGGGACGGCAACAGTGACACTCAGCAAAACTACTGCGCGTCTGGTGATTCCGATACGCTGAACAATAAGCGTGGGGACGCCATCTTAGAGCACCACTGCCGCCGCACGTGTTTTACCTATTTCTAACTATTTCGCTTCGATATTGAAAACGAAAATGATTGTTTAATTTCCACTTATGCTTGCCTTAGCAGAAAGGTATGCTCTATCACGTGGAATAGTTACATTTCCTCATAGGCCCTTATTTTTTTAATAAATTGAAAGATATCAGCCACAGTGGGTGCATTTTCGGTGTTCTTTCACTTTGATCATTATTTAAACATATTTAAATGTTTATAATCTAATAACCACTTACATCATTTTATTCGTGAAACTCCACAGAATCATTTGGCACCAAACGCAACTGAATAACTATTACCGGGAAAGCACAAAACACTTCCAAAGTTGCAAATTTGCGATTATTTTTTCAATTAATTCTTTCCACTACGGTACGGTCTGGAGAAAAACAGTGTCCAGATTCGTATTCAGCACATCAAAAACTATAAGATACGCGTTTTGAAGATTACAAAATCAGATCCACGTTGAAAAATGTTAGACGTACCTCACGCACTTCCTCCTGGCTCGACATTTTCGGCTTGAGTGCCTTTTGTCAGTGCGCGTTTGATACTAGAGGTCGACGAAAATTGACACCGAGTATGAAGAGATACTCGAGAAAATGGGCACGGAGACGGCGCATAGCCCTTCAGCATACTTCTCAACCATCAACAGCTGATGTTCAAGGGCACGCTTCGGACCAAATTATTTATTTGCCATTGGAGGAGGAACGAGAAACGCCAAATTTAAAGGAAATTTCTCGGGAGCCAACAGAAGAATTGGCGAGCGAAATGCTTGAAACAGCAGCCCCTGAAGAATTGACGAGCGAAATTCCCGAAACTGAAGAATTGTTTATTGAAAGAACGGCAATGGACGATACTGAAGAACAAGACTGTGTACCACGTGGCTTCAGTATCGTGGATTTGAAGCATATATTTGCCGAATTTAAAAAAATAGGCGACCATGCTAAGAACAGGGAAGACTGTGGAATTGGACACATGCAAATAACCGGCGTGAAACGGTCGGGCCTCAGAACCACCCTCACCGTAAAATGCGATATGTGCCAATTTAAAGGTGAGATACACAGTGAACCCAAAGAAAGTACAAAAATGGAAACCAACCAGAGTGCTGTTGCTGGGATAATTTTGAATGGAGGAAGTTATACCCAAATGGAGGAGTTTTTTGCAGCAATGGACATACCCTCCATGTCGAAAAAAGAATTTCGAAAGCACCACGATGAAATCGTGAAGTTTTTAATTGCTGCTGCGGAGGAAGAAATGGTAGCAGCAGCAGAAGAAGAGAAACGTTTAGCCATTGAAAGGGGCGATATTGTGCCAGGACTTGGCATACCCCACATCCCCGTTGTGGCCGACGGAAGTTGGATGAAGCGATCCTACCGAAGTGGAACGTACGATTCCGCGTCTGGAATCGGCGTCATCATTGGCTATCATACCAAGAAAGTATTATTTACCGGCGTGAGGAACAAAGAAGGAGATTGTCAAAAAGACAACAGCTGGCCCGTTGAGGAAAATCGTGGAAAGTAGCATTCGGCGAATGCGCGCGGATATAGTGAAAGCCGCAGAGTATAGATATAAACAGAATGTAACAACGGCAGAAAAAATCAAAAATTTATATGCCGACATATATAATGTGCCAAGCCACGTTTTTGGAGAGCACGCCGAATGTTCAAGACTTGAATACTTCTGCGATGGAAGCAGAAAGGAAGAAGAACAAAACATTGTTCCACAACTTCAGCACATGGGGGTGTATGAACAGATTAAGGAAATACTTCGACCGTTGTTGGCACATACAGAGAGTTTGCTATACAACAGCAATAACAACACGGTCGAAAGTTTTAACGGAATAATCGCAAAATATACAAGCGGAAAAAGATTGAATTTCGGAGAACGAGGTTCTTACACCGGAAGATGTGCTGCTGCTGTCCTGCAGTATAACACAAAACAAGTGTTGTCACGCCTGAATACGGCGATGAAAAAGGACCCGCCTGTTACTCTGGAGAAAATGGAAAAAACAAGAATGAAAAAAAATCAGAAGTCCGCTGAAAAGCTGAAAGAAAAAAGGATTGCGAAGCACGTGCGGAAACAATTCCGTTCCGAAAAGGATTGTAATTACGGGCCGAACGCTCAAAAGCCAGATATGGCAGAAAACATTTATGCATTGGAGAAGACCAAGCATATGGAAATGTTGCACAATTGGCAAAATAGGAGAGATGCTATTGTGCAAGAGACAATCGGGCAAGCCAAAAACCATAAATGGCTAAATTATAAATCGAAACTTTTGACGGCCTCGAATTTCGGAAGAGTATGCCGTCGTCGGATTGGAACGCCCTGTGCAAATGCAGTGAAAGCATTTGTTTACCCCAGGATAATTAATGCACCTGCGGTAATATACGGCCAAGAGTGCGAATAATTAGCACGCGAAGAGCTAAGCGCGAAAATTGGTGTTAAAATTGAAGAATGTGGAGTATACATTGATGCCTCCAACCCTTTCTTAGGGGCTTCTCCAGATGGAGTAATAGACGAAGAGGGCATTGTAGAAATAAAATGCCCCAAAACGGCAGAAAATTTAATGCCGGAGGAGGCAATCAGAACGGTGCCAATTATTCGCCGCATATTTGAAGATGCAGCAGGAAATAGAATGAACAAGAACCATTATTATTACTACCAAATACAAGGGCAGTTACATATAGCAAGTAGAAAATACTGCTTATTTTGTATCTGGACCCGTAAAGGGCTGAAATACATAAAAATAGATAAAGACGAAAACTTTTGGCAAAACCAAATGGAGCCAAAATTAATTCAATTTTATGAACAATGCATGCTACCGGAATTGATAGATAGCCGGCACAATAGAGGAATGCCCATTCGGGAGCCTCAATTTATACAAGACGAGACAGCAAGCTTAGAAAGGCGAAAAAGGTCTCTCTCAGAAAGTAGTACAAATACTGGTAATGTCCGGCGTCGCACTGCACTGTAAAGTGCAGTGTCACTGACTCTGTTAGTGGTTGACAATTGCATAGAATAGCAATTGCCCTCGCGGATCATACGATCTCGCGAGTTGCTCGACGCCGGTACGCACATTTAAAAATAGTGCGCTTTGCAAAGTAAAAAAAGATTTTCCTTTAATAATTATACAGCTAGTTTATAGTTCGAGTCCTTCAATTGAAAAATGTAAGTATTGAACAAAGTGAAAAATATCTTTAGTTATTGATACCATTCTTTCTGTTTTATTTAACAAATTTGTTACAGATCCTGCAAGGAAGGATTCCCGAAGGCAGATGTTTGGTGAGTGTGGCCACACTTTTTAAATTTAACAATAAACCTACCGACATCGGTCAAACTGACCATTTTCAAACTTTGGTACAACTTATGCATATTTAAACGTTATCGCATCGCTAAAAAATTATTCTGAAAATTATTCTCGTTGTATTGAAAATGCTGCGTGACTGTGTTGGATGACCAGCCCTTGAGTCACCGATGATTGTAAGGCCCGCGGATCCTGGCCTAGTCAAAGTCAATATTTTGCACTAGGGCAGTAGTCAGCGATATGACTACTGCCAAGGGCCAGACTCCGCCTCGGCTAAGGCCAGCCTTTCCCCCCTAAAAACCACAATATATATAGTAGCGGAATAGCTACTGCAGTCAGAATTAGTTTCGTAGAGAATAAGAGCGAAAGCTATGTCAAAATACTCATCGAACTATATTGAATAAAACTCTTCTTTAAAGTACTTAATATACAGGGTGAGTCTCCTAACATGACGACCACAAATAACTCGTAAGGTATTCGTTGTACGAAAAAATGTTTCAAACAAAAGTTGCATGGTATCTAGGGGGACATGCAGTGCTCTAATCTGTCTTTTATTACCTTACTTTTTTATTGAGATATTAGGGTCACCTTCAGTTTTTTAAATAGAATGTCTAATATTTTTTTTCGAATTCGGATAAATCATCAAATTTTGCGTAAAAAAGTATTACACAAAGTGGGACTTCAAATGAATAATTACTGAGATATTTTTGAAACAAATTTTATTTCAAGCGGTGTTCGAAGTGCTGTCCATTACAGTCAATGCACTTATGGGCAATAGCTGCTAAGGTTGAAGTACGACATCCTTCGTTATTTACAATTTTGGGATACCTTTTACGTTTCTGTACATTAAAATTGCCATGTTCTTTGAGTCTTCGACGAAGCCTTAAGAAGGTAGAATGCGATGGCTGATTTCGATCAGGATACTTAGCTTGGTACAAGATCTTAGCTCTTATAGCATTTTCTTCACACGCACCATAAACAATTATCATATCGTATTTTTCGTATGCTTCGTATGACCTGCCGTCGTAAACAAAGTCGTGTTAAGAATCGCGTTGACTACGCATATTTCCTAATAGAAGATTATTAATTTGAAGATATCTCAGTAATTATTCATTTGAAGTCCCACTTTGTGTAATACTTTTTTACGCAAAATTTGATGGTTTATCCGAATTCGACAAAAAATATTAGACATTCCATTTAAAAAACTGAAGGTGACCCTAATATCTCAATAAAAAAGTAAGGTAATAAAAAACAGATTAGAGCACTGTATGTCCCCCTAGATACCATGCAACTTTTGTTTGAAACATTTTTTCGTGCAACGAATACCTTACGAGTTATTTGAGGTCGTCACGTTAGGAGACTCACCCTGTATATATAAAACGTGTTGCACTCGATTCCCTTCTCACGGAATCCAACAACTGTTTAGAATGATTCCAAGGTGTGAATGTATGTGATTGGAGCTGAGCACTTGAGATGATCGTGTAAACGTAGTGCGCTTGTCGACCCCCGGATTCGAATAAACGTGAGCGATCGAATAAACGTTTGCCGCTGATCTGTTTATGTGAACTGCAATATCGTAATAGGAACTGTTTCAATCTCTCATTCAAAGGTATATGCACATAATATACACACGATGATGGACAGAATATCACGTTTTATTTGTAAAAGCATCGAAAGAGTTCGAAGACTTTTCTATTCGATGCCTTCATTCAATTCAACATTCAAATTGTTAGATACCTGACCGTCCACCCTGCACGTCTGTAGGACATTATACCTGCAGTACCACGGAAAAACCCCAACTTTGCACACATCTGGCAAAGTCAACCATAGCACTCCTTCTCCTTTTTTATTACTACATGGAATTAAAATAAATAAAATAAGACGTAAATACTGAAAAATACATTGTATGCATATTTTAGGAAAAGTCATAAAGTTTAATAACGATGTGATAACGTTTAAATATGTAAAAGTTGTACCAAAGTTGGAAAAAGTCAATTTGACTGGTGTCGGTAGGTTTAGTGTTAATCCATGTTCAAATAGAGTATTATTGTTTGAAGCTCAAGGTAGATATTTGCTTTGGCTAGCGCAGTCCGGATATCAAATGTAATTTTGTTGATTTATTGTAGTGTGGTTGCCTTGCTCGCACCCGTCTCTCGCGATCCTCAGCAATAGACAAACGATAAGGTAATGCGAGCGCGACTCGCGGCGCTATAATTCGCGAGGAAGCGGGCCACGTGACCACCTCCCAATCCACGACAGGACACAGCACATCCCCATCACAGGCACTCTTACAATTCGTAACATTCCGCCCACCTCTCTTCCCAGAAGAGAAGGGCTCACAGCAAATGACGCAAAGGGGTCTTATCTCTACAGCTATAAACTTCTAAATATACAAATATATACAACTTAAATGTAGGCGACATATAATACAATACTTAAACTCTAACGGATTGTTGAACTCTAACTTGAACTCCCACACCTTTCGCACAATTAATTTTTTTTTTTTTTAAGTCTATAGCTCTTCACTTGATCTCAAAACAATCAGTTTAGTGATCGGCCTTTTTAATGTTGTCGAAGCCGTTCGTAACGAGACTACTCTGGGCAATCCATCGTCTCCCTGGTAAACTTCGGTGTCTCGCTAACGGCCATCGCGATGGTGGTGAGATTTCATTCCGGATGACAACTAGATCCCCGCAGCTAATCGGTCGGTTAGGCAACTTCCATTTGTTCCTTTGCTGTAAGGATTGCAGATATTCCTGCGACCAGCGTTGCCAATAGCTTTGCAGCATCTGTTGTATAATTCGCCAATGTTTAAACAATGGAATTTTGTCGTTAAGGCAATTAGGCTCAGGAACGATATAAGAGGACGACATAATTAGAAAATGAGCAGGAGTGAGTGGAGCTAAGTCGGAAGGATCGTCGGACAGAGCCATGAGTGGTCGCGAGTTGAGGCAGGCTTCAATCTGGGTCAACAAGGTGTAGAATTCCTCAAAGGTTAATTTCGTCTCGCCGATAACACGACGTAGATGATGTTTGGTTGACTTAACAGCCGCCTCCCAGATCCCTCCAAAGTGTGGTGCGGCCGGAGGGTTGAATTGCCACGTAGTTCCTTGCTCCGCTAGACTTTTCGACAATTGTACAGCACGTTGGCTGGATTTTTGAAAGAGTCGTTTAAGTTCGGCGGCGGCTCCAACAAAGTTCGTTTCTTGGTCGCTAATAAGTATGCTGCAGTGACCACGACGGGCACAGAATCTTCTGAAGGCAGCCAAGAATCCCTCTGTTGTATAATCGGAAATGGCTTCCAAATGAACAGCTCTTGTGGTTAGACATATAAATAAACAAATGTAGCCCTTGTAGGCTATACGACCGCGACCGGCGGCAGCTCGCATAAAGAATGGACCTGCGTAGTCCACACCCGCTGCACTGAATGGCCTAGCTGGACGAACTCTAATTGAAGGCAAACTAGCCATTTGTTGGTAATTTTGCGCTGCCCTATAACGAATACAAGTGAGGCATCGATGGATAATAGCTTTCACCCTTTGGCGGCCCTTAATCACCCAGTATTTGTTACGCAGCGTAGACAATGTTAATTGTGTGCCGCCATGTAATGTTCGAGTATGACTATCCTGAATCAACAGGTCTATAAATTTTCCCTCTGCAGGAAGTATAAGTGGATGTTTTTGCTCCAAGTTCAATAAGGAATGCCTCAAACGTCCACCTACTTTGATCAATCCCTCAACGATAACTGGGTTAAGGGGCGCCAAACAGTTACCTCTCGGTACATTCTGATTGTTGTTCAAGAGCCGCAATTCTTTAGCAAAATATGCGTGTTGGACAATATAAATCCAGGCGAAACAAGCTCTATCAATCTCTAGAACCGATAACTCTTTACTGTTCATATCTCTATCAATATTGAACCAATTTTGCTGGAAGAGCGAAGACTTTGCACACCAGTTTTTATGGATTATTACCTTCTTTAATCTAGTAATAAAGCGTAGCATATAGGCTGTGATTCGCAAAAGTTTTTGAAAGTTTGAGCATCTTTCATTTAATAGATACCAAAACGCCACGTTCTCTATATTTATTCCCGTTTCTTGCGGATTGCTTTGTGCAGGTGCTAAGGTTTTAGCCGCCGTAGCCGTATGGCAAGAGATGCCGGCAGCTAGTTTAACCTCTAATAGTGTTTGAGGCCAAGAGTTTTGATTTTCTAAGAGCCAACTAGGTCCCCCCCACCATATCTGAAGAGAGCGCAATTCTGATGGCTTTATACCTCTCGATACAGGATCCGCAGGGTTATCTTCCGATCTGACATGCTTCCATATTGCTCTAGGTACTAAATTATGGATGTCGGCGCAACGATTTGCGACAAATGTTGGCCATCTTGATGGGTGTTCTCTCAACCAATGTAGTGTGTCTAAGGAGTCAGTCCATAAGTAAATTTCAAGCTCCCTATCCTCAAATAGGGGTAGAGCATTATGTACTAATTTTGCAAGTAAGTGAACTGCTGAGAGCTCCAATCTAGGTATACTTAACGTCCTGATCGGAGCAACTTTAGATTTGGCTTGTATTAATTGGGTGGTTATTGATGATCGCGTTTCTGTTCTCAAATACAGGACTGCACCATATGCGCTCTTAGACGCGTCCGCAAACCCATGCAATTGTAAAGAAACAAAGTTTCGTACGTAAACTAGCCAACGTGGAATTTCAATTTGAGACAATAAGGGTAGTTCGTCATACCAATCCATCCAGTCAGTTGCTTCTACAGCGGGCAGTGGTTCGTCCCATTGTAATTTCAAGAGCCATAACTTTTGCAAGAAGATTTTGGCAGTTATGGTTACTGGGGCTAACAAGCCAAGAGGGTCAAACAACTTCGCCACCTTCGACAAAACAAGCCTTTTTGTCCAAACGGTGGGATGAGCCTCCATGTCCGTTTTCTATCGAAAAAGATCTCTTTGAGGCAGCCATTGAAGACCGAGAACCGCATAGGAGAGATTATCCTGCAGCGAAGTCTCAGTTTCGACCGCTATAGAATCCCTGGGCAACCACTCTAATAACGATTGTTCATTAGAAAGCCATTTTCGCAAGGAGAAACCGCCCACCTTGCACAATTCTGTCACTTGCTTTTGTTTAAGTCCCGCCACTTCTAAACTATGACCACCCGACAAGACGTCGTCCACGTAGATTTCCTTATCTAAGACACTAGCGCCTAAAGGAAAGTGTTCTCTTTCATCGTTTGCCAATTGCTTGAGAACTCTATTAGCTAGAAATGGGCTAGAGGCTAAACCATAAGTAACCGTATTCAATTTATAAATTTGAATGGGATCGGTTGAGTCAAATCTCCATAATATCAGCTGATATGATCTGTCTTCTTCTGCTACAAGTATTTGCCTAAACATTTGCTTAACATCTGCGACGAATGCATATTTATATTTGCGCCATCTAATAACTAGGTGAGATAAGTCAGGCAGCAGATTTGCTCCAACATGAAGACAATCGTTTAAACTAACACCAGTAATCGTTCTCATTGAACCGTTAAAAACTGTACGCAACTTAGTAGTAGAACTGCTTTCCTTCAAAACCCCATGATGAGGCAAGAAACAGTAATTATGTAAGTCCAAATGAAAAACTGAATCTTTGGTTGAAATTAATGACATGTGCTCCTTCCTAATATAGTCATACATGAACTCGAAATAAGCCTGTTTAAAGACTAAATCTCTCTCAAAGCGCCTTTCCATGCTTGCAAGCAATTTCTGGGCAGATTTATACGTGTCCCGAAAGGAGGGAATGTCAGTACTGCGAAAGGGCAATTTAACAATATATCGACCATCAGCTGTCCTTGAGTGAGTCTCAATAAATTGTTGCTCACACGTCTGCTGATCGGGAGTCTCAAGCCGCACCGCAGGAATCTCCTCCTGCAACCAGAACCTTTGCAGAAGCTCATTAACGTCTTCTTCCACTGTGCAGTGTAAGACCGATGGCCTGGCAAGTTGGTTTCCTGCGCTGCTACCTGTTTCCCCCGATATCAGCCAACCAAGACTGGACAGTGTGGCAATAGGTTCATGTCTTTTACCTTTGATAACCTTTGATTTCGTTGCGCGTGGTCGGGCACGTCTGTCCGCCACGAGCGTTCTTACTTTAATGACGCGCGGGAGGCAAGGATAGAGGTTTCGGCTCCCGCTCACACTCCTACTCCCTCCTCCCCCTCCCGCACGTTAGCTCGGGTACCTTGGGGTTGCTAGGCCCATACTGTAACTGACGCCTATTGTTGTTCTTGTCCGAAAATTATTTAAAATAGTCTATTGCCTATTGGTCTATCGGCTTTAACACCGATAATGAAATAATGAAGAGTATATAAGAAAAATAGAGTGGAAGTCATGCATAAGATAGAGCACATAGTACCAGAAATAGGATACGGGATGGAGGATATGTTGTGGATTGATTGATGTACAGTATGTGGTAATTTTGCTATAGGGTTCTAGTGGAGCCGGTTTGGTGTAAAGGATGCGCGTGTAGGGAACAGGATAGGGGATATAGAGTGTGCTTGTCTGTCGACCGCGGACGACAGAGGCACCGGGGTCCATTACAATAGTAGTGGAAAGGTAAAAAGGGGCTGCTTGCCATTCGACACGGTGTTCGAAAGGGGCAGAGAGATAGTTTATTTCTGGTAAACTGTGCTTGAAATTGCGATAGACCGCGAGATATAAAGTTTTAAATAGATAGGACCGAATGCGATAGACCGCGAAGTAGAATAGTTTAAGGAGATAGACCGAAAACAGGAGAAAGGATAGTTTAAAGAGATAGAGTGAAATGCGATAGACCGCGAAGTAGAGTAGAGAAGTTAAAGAGATAGAGCGATAGACCGCGAGGTAGAGTAAGTAGTTAAATAGATAGACCGTATGACATTTGAGATTTGAGATGTATGCTAAAATATTATATCCTGAGTATAACATATTAAAGTTAGTACCTGTAAACTTGAACTATTTCCTATGTACGTATACTATAATTGTATTTCTGCGATGCAGTCAGTTACAGCCCCTGAGGGGAACCTTTGATAACCTGACCTTCCACAGCCTCCGCGTGTACATCCGCACCCAGTAACAAGTCTATGTACCCCGCTTTATCGAAGCACGGGTCCGCTAATTCCAATCTTTCTATGTGCTTCCAATCTTCACTTCCAGAGACAACAGGTTTATAACCACTAACCTTTGCTACTACATATGCGTTGACTCGGCAGCTGAAAGTAGATGTAAAGTGAGGTTTGATGGTAAAAGAAGTTTTGCTTTTACAAGTAGTTAAAGAGCTATTGCACAGTCCAGTTATAGGCAGTCTACAAGCTGTCCTTTCTAACCGCAACCTTTGACACAGGGATGTTGTGATGAATGAGGATTGAGAACATTGATCTACTATTGCTCGCGCGAGGCATTCTTCTCCTTGATTATTGACAACACATACGTAGGCCGTAGTAATAAGAGTAACATCGGTATTACTACGATGAAGTTTGGCCATATGCGCGACTGTACCCAATTCAGGAGCCGGGGCTCCAGTGACTTTGGGGTCGCTAGTCTCTTTAGACCTTTCATAGCTGCTCGCCGAGAAATTTTGATCTACGGCAGAGTCGTGACTTGAGTGCGATATGTTTCGATTGAGATGCAACATAGTATGATGCTTACTATTGCATTGTTTGCAACGATTTTTCGAGGGACAAGATTCTAACAAATGATTACCCAGACAATTATAACAAAGTCCTTTAGTTTTCACGAAGGAGTGTCGTTGATCAACTGTTTGTGCTCGAAAAATATCACACTGTAATATAAAATGAGACTTTGAACACAAAGAACATTTATGGGTGAATCGACCGCTATTTAAAGTTTCGGGTGGCTTCTTGGCAACATGAAAAATCTTGGCTGAAGCTTGCTTATTAGTTTGCTGTTTAAACTGATTACGTGGTCCGCTATTCTTTGAGTCACAATAGAAGGACGCGACCTTAGTTTTTTCCGCACTTTCGATAGACTCTAGCGATAAGATTTTGGTGGTAAGAAAACTCTCAAATTCAGCAAATGGAGGAGGTGCCAGGGAATCACCTAGTGATGTCTCCCACTCCTTCCTAGTTTGCGTATCTAATTTACTAGAGATCAGAAAAACAATTACATCATCCCACGTGTCAACAGAACGATTAAGCGCCTTCAAGGCGGACAGAGGACCCGTAACTCCAAGAAAGACTCTTTTAAGTTCGGCTGCAGTTTCCGAAGAAACAGCCTTCACTGAAAAAAGTGCCGCTAAACTCAAATGGACTAGACGTCGCTCATTTTCAAAATGTTTCACCAACCTTTGCCAAGCGATTTCGAAATTTCCTTCAACTATCGGTAGGTTTTTAATCTGGTCAAGTGCATCGCCTTCCACACAAGTCTGTAAATAATGCAGCTTAGAGATATCAGATAGGTTTACTCGATCTCTTACAATAGAACAAAATAGATTTTTGAATGAGGGCCATTCCGTATAATTGCCTGCGAATTTAGGCAACTCAATTTTTGGTAGTCGGACCTCAACCTGATTATGAGCCATAGAGACCTCCAAAGTTTCGTCCTCTTTGACCCGATAGTGTTCACCAGCTAGGACATTCAAGTGCTCTTGGAATTCTCCACGTCTCTCATAATAAATGTCTTCCATTCCATCCATACATTTAGATTCAAAATACACATGCTCCATATTTACACCTGGAAGTTTCAGCAACGCTGCATGATTTGCTCTGTATTGATGCCAGTGTTCTTCAAGTCTCTCTAACTGAGCCGTAGTTGCTCCTCGGGTCATTTTCGCTCGACCCTTTTTTTTAAAATTGAGGAAGGAATTATCAACCTTCCCAAACAATTCTGTCTGTAAAGCTATTAATGCATCCATGCTTGAGCAATGCAAGCGTCAATCAGAACACGCGAATCAATTCCAGAACAAACAGGCCACCAAATTAAGTAACTATGTAATACAATCGACGAGAAAAGGAGCCAAATACAAATATGATATGACGCAGCTACAGGAGCTTGATGCTGTTATTCCCGCGGCGGGTGAACGTCCTAATGTTGCGATACTACGATGTCCGCGCTGTCCCAACTGCTGTCGGTAATGTTGTCTCTCCCTCTCTGCCGATTATGTTTGTTGACAAGGTTCAAGTTCTACCGGGGAGCGGAATACACTTTCCATTAGCCCAATATGGCCGACCTTTCCACTGGTCTCTTGTTTCGCCACGTGGTGAACGAAAGAGAAATGTTTGAGAAATAGCTGGCTAACGCTCAATTGAGACGCGTTAGTCTGTACAGTTTAAAGGCAATCAGACAAATTTGCTCTGTTAAACTGCTTGAGGATCGACACAAGCGACTTTACACTATGATGCGCAGGGACGAGATCACTTGCGTTTCAGCTCACACAAGTCACCGATTTCCCAATCACTAAATCCACGTAGATATTTATCCGTCAGCGCGCTATCCGGCTCGAAGGACCAAAATATTATTGTTTGAAGCTCAAGGTAGATATTTGCTTTGGCTAGCGCAGTCCGGATATCAAATGTAATTTTGTTGATTTATTGTAGTGTGGTTGCCTTGCTCGCACCCGTCTCACGCGATCCTCAGCAATAGACAAACGATAAGGTAATGCGAGCGCGACTCGCGGCGCTATAATTCGCGAGGAAGCGGGCCACGTGACCACCTCCCAATCCACGACAGGACACAGCACATCCCCATCACAGGCACTCTTACAATTCGTAACATAGAGCAAGGTTTATAACATCTTAAATTTTGGGAAGGCTTATACATAAATACATGAAAGCTTAAACACTTGAAAACCATATAAATTTCAAGTGCAGTCTCCTGCAGTTTATAATTCTGTGTGGACTTTCGTCAAACGTTTGGCGAGTCTCACATAACCCATCGCATAGCCTAGGTCAGGGACAACGAACTAGCGGCTGGCGAGTCAGCTGTGACGCCTTCCCCTACTTAGATCTTGCACCTACAGCGAACTCGTGGCTCGCCAGCTACGCGTGCCTTGCCCGTGCCCCAGCCAGTCTTTGTCTTTGCAAAGGAGTAGGGAGTTTTTTACTGGTAGTGGGGACTTGGTGGCTCGGGGGGGGGGGGGGGAGAAAAACTTCGTTGTTCCTGGCCTAGGTAGGTAAACAGCATTTTCCTCTCCTCGAGAAAAAAAGAAAAGTATATGGATACACTCGAGAAAGCGTAACCAGGAAAAATGGAGTGCTAATATGCTGCCTAATTACTGCTGCACATTCAAATGAGACAGCAACACCTCACATATTTCAGGTAATGTTTTACAGCTTTGAAACATACATATATGATTTTATAATATTAAAAACACATGAATGGACACATTTATATCCGCTTATACATGAACATATATATATATTTACATTGTTTAATCCATTACAGTTCTGAAAGGGCGTTATGTGCGTCTGTTGTACCTACGACGGGGACAGCAAGACGGGAATCGGTGTGACACCGCAAACTAAGGCTTAGGATGTGAGGGGAATCATTTGGCCGTAATATGACGCACGTGGCCCACGGCCCGCCAGCTGGCTGTGCCTGACCTATGTCAAACAGCAATAAGAGCCTTCTCTTATAAGTTAAAAAAATATATTAAAACAAATAAATAAAATTATATATGTATATACATGAAATACATCCCAAATATGAATAAAACATTCTATTGTTACACATATTAATATTGTTTTATCAATCTGTTTTTTTCAACTTGACCCTTGTATCTCCTCTTTCATTTGCACTCCTCTTTCTTTTATGTTCGGTAAAAATAAAAATCTCTACTTCAGTCGAATCTATTGAAGTTTTCCTGAAAAGCAAAACTGTAATATTGACACCGCAACTATGACGCAGTGTGAGGGCCGTCATTTGTTTGTAAGATGAACCGCGTAGCCCGCGGCCCACCAGTTGGCTGTGCCTGACCTATGTCAAGCAGCAATAAGAGGCCTTCTCTCATAAGGTCCAAAAATTATTTTCTTACACATATTAATAGGGTTTTATCAATCTGTTTTTTCAACTTGACTCTTGAATCTCCTCTTTCATTTGCACTATTCTCTTTTATGTTCGGCAAAAATCAAAATCTCAACTTGAGTCGAATCTATCGAAATTTTCCTGAAAAGCAAAACTGTAATAGATATGACAATATCAAGTGTCTCCGTATTTTTCATTTGTCATTCTACACAATGACCAAAGCAATGGGAAAAAGCGAATGAAATGATTTAAAAATTATCAATATATGCATATTCGGTACTCGCATAAAATCTGTACGAATAAATATTTTCCTTTATTTCTGATTATTTGTAAAAAAGAAATAATTGTGTGGTCTAAAAGAAAGGCGAACTAGTAGTAAAACATCACACGAGTTTTCCTGCACTTCGTCAAGATTGTTCAATCTAAGACGTCTGAAAATGCATTTCATACATTTTATTTTAATGTTAAAAATATTAAACAGTACCATAATTGGCAAGATACATGGCAAGGGAAACGGTAGCACGAAAAGCGCTCTAACTTGATATTTACGTATATTAAATTAAAATATTTAACAAATGTTTTTAAAATATTGGTAAGTAAATACTGATCATTGTCATATAGTTAGGAATTAAAAAAAAATGAATGTAAAAAAATATACCGGAGGGGGATTCGAACCTACGAAACAGTTCGAAGCAGCTCAGCAGCTATGCCTATGCCCCGGCAGGAATCAAAATCTCGGCTCGAGCCGATTCATTTTGCTGATAGCCGCGAGTATAACAGATGTGGCAACAGTTCGACAGGTCTCAAATGATGTGATTTGGCAACTATGGCCTCCCACTCTCCGTTTATAATTCTGCCTAATGACGTTAGATGTCACATCATGAGTTTATAATTCTGTATAATGACGTTAGATGTCACAGCGTGAGTTTATAATTCTGTATAATGACTTTAGATGTCACCCCGTAAAATGTCGATGTAGACGATTTTTCTCTTTTCACTAACGCCCGTTCTGTCGAATGGCGCTTAGATCGATTCGGAGTTGGCCCCAAAAGAGTCGGCCCCCTTAATATGTCTCTGGATCATACCCTTCTCAATTCTATCGTACCATATAATTGATCCGTATGTAATAATGGGCACACAGACCATCCTGTACCAAATGTCTAAGATGGGCTTCCTCACTCCTCATTCCTCGTGTGTTTGCCGAATGGTCTTCATTGCATATTTTGTGATTTTTTCTCTAATCTTCTTCACGTGAGGAATGAAGGTAAGCTTGTCATCCAGCAGAATACCCAAATATTTATGTTGGCTCGTGAACTTCACACTGCTTCCACCTAACCTGACAGTTGGCGGCCGATTCATCGATAACTTCCCCTTGACTATCATAGCCCTAGTCTTTTTCTCTGAGATTTTTAGTTTGTTGTTAGTGCACCATTGCACAAATACTGAAAGTATCCTTTCCGACCTTGTTTCTATTTCAGCCCGAGATTGTCCTCTAACCAAGAAGACGACATCATCAGCATAAGCAGTCACGGAGCAGGCCTCAGCATCAGCCGAAACCTCAAACTCCTTCAGGTATTCATCAATACATCAGTTCCATGCAACTGGTCCAAAAATAGAGCCCTGGGGGCATCCTCTCTCCATCAAGTAAGTTTCCTCTTGAAACTTTTTCTTTATTTTTACTCTTCTCTTTGAGAAGTAGCTACGCACCAGTTTAATGATCGTGGAGCTGCATCCCGCCCTCACAAGCCGGCCACTGATTGCCGGCCACCAAATATGGTCAAAAGCACCCATAATATCAATAAAAATAATTATTGCATATTTCTGTTCTGTTCGCTGAATCCCTGTCATGAGATCGAGGAGAGCGTCCTCCGTACCGACTCCTTTTTTAAAGCCAAATTGTTTTGAACTACACATTCCACTACCCTTATATTGATCTTCAATTCGATCTATAATTATTCTCTCAAATACCTTTGCAACCACAGGAAGCAATGCAATTGGCCTATAAGCACTGATGTCCATCAGACAGTAGTCAGCACCCTTAAGAATTATAATTTTTTCTGCTTCTCTCCACTTCTTAGGGAATTTTCCCTCTCTGAGACTTTTGTTAAAAATTACCAATAGGGCCCCACCGCCCATACGTCCAAGTCGCTTAATTGCTTCCGGGGGAAACCGATCCAGACCACGAGCTCTACGCCCCTTGGTCCTTTTCAAGGCTTTTGATAGTTCTTCTATCGTGATATCTGGCTCCAGATTTTGGTTCTCATATGTATCGTTGCTTTGCCTAGTCGCCCTCTGATGTGCGTTCTCCTCTTGTCCTTCCTCTCTTGGAAAGAATTTTCTACAGAGGAGTCGAATTGACTCTTCCCACGTACTCGTCATGACACGGTTTTGGTCTCTCAAGGATCCAATTATATACCTTTTTTTAGCTTTATCTCTGTTAATTTTGTGCAGCATCCCCCATGGACGGATTTCCGCAGTATACTTATTTCTAATGGCGCTATATGCTGACTTGCAATTTACAATTTCTGTTCCTATTCTTTGCTTCCGAGCTCTTCTGAGTTGCCTAGCATACCTGCACACTTCTTTCCTTAGCTTCTTAATGTTCTCTGTCCACCAAGGGACGCACTGTGCCGACTGGTTTCTGACTGGTATTGATTTGTTACATATCTTGGTCATCTCTTTATTAAAAATTCTTATGCTCTGATTTACAGTAACTGTTTTAATTACTGTTTTGAAATCATTTAAAGGACTGTCGTCCAGCATATTGTCAAATTCCTCCCAGTCCTCGCATGCCTTGGGTTATACCCAGCATTTTTCGTTATCATTGATACTTGTCCTTTAGTTACTTTTAAATTAAAGAAAATTAAATTGTGGTCTGAGGACGTTTCTGTATCCGTCACTGTCCAGTCGGCAACTAAATCGCCAAGGTTAGGTGTGCTAAGGGCCAGATCTATATTTGATTCACCATGAGCACTGAAATACGTATGTATCTCAGAAAACTCATTTATCCCTCGTAAGTCTTGAGCAAGTATGAGCTCCTCAAGCCGCCTGCCATTGTCATTTGCGCATCTCGAAAACCAGCATCGTGATTTGGCATTAGCGTCCATCGTAATAAAGACTTTTTGCCCTTGAATCCTTGTTAAGATTTGTTCCAACTCTGTCATAAATCCTTCGTATAGCAATGAAAATTGACAATACATATTAATAATATAGAACTTTAGTCTTCCACACTGGACCTGAAGCACCATGGAGTGAGCACTGTTAGAGTAAGCAGTCAGAAAGCAATCAATATCATTTTTTGCAACTACAGCAACCCACGGGACGGCGCCCTCCGGGCTATATACATTAACAGCCGCAGATTCGAGTCCACGGATTTTGCCTTTATAAGTGTATGGTTCCTGAACGCACAGAATATCAAGCCTTCCCCTTGCAAATAGGTTTCTTATTTCCGAAGCGACAACATTTGACCTCATGGCATTTAACTGGCCTATTTTTAGCTCCATTTTAGCTTTTGGTAATATAACTCCAATTGTCTCTGGTTCTCGGGGCAGGCTTTATCCCGCAGACTGTGTTTAGTATCCTTTCTTTTAAATTTCTGACATATTAAGCACGAAAGACTTCCTTTATTTGGACAATTATCTGTGGCATGGTCGTCTTTTCCACACAATTCGCAAAGTTGTTTCGGCGCAGTGCAATATTTAGCGACGTGCCCATACGTATGACATTTGTAACATCGGACTATGTTAATGTATTCTTTGAGTCTATAAGATCTCCATGACATGAAGACTCTGTTGGCTTCAAGGGCAATTTTAAATAATCTTGCGGGCAATTGGACAATCCAGTTAATCCTATCTGGATTTTTTGTTTTGAAGGCATGTTTGAAATTGACTTCTTTTGAAATCCTGTCCTTTTCATCATTTGATATTTCATCAAAATTTTTAAGAATAAAGTCTTCTTTCAATTCCTCTGATTTCAGATCTTTCTCTACATCGTATATTACGATGCAAGGATCTGCCTGTTTTGGTTCAGAAATACACAGCCCAACACTGCCAAAGTCTGTCTTTCTAATTAGTTCAATATCGTCTTTGCTCTTAACCTCCATAACCATGCCTTTATTTCTCATGCGTCTTGTGTTTTTGACTCTCAGTATCTGCCTTTTATCCTTTAAAGCCTCCGTAATTTGCTTGTTAATTTCATCATTTGTGCGGGTATCAGATTCATTTGTAGGTTTAATAATTATAACCTCCGTCTTTTCTTTCTTTCTTTCAGTCAACAGTCTACGTCGGACGACCTGGCCCCGATGCGCACCATCAGAAGCAGCCGCAGCCTGAGCATACGTATGCTGTCGTTCAGAAGCCTTGTTTATAATTTTTTGCATTTCATTATTGACAATTTCGCTTTGTAACTTTGTCTCTAATATGGCCCATTTATCCATGATAAATTTGATTGCACTCCTCGTGATCTTGTTGCAGTCGTCAAAGAGAAATTCCTCCAGCTTTGTTCTTTCTAGGTAAATCTCATTTAGTGTAGCATTAATATCGCCTTGGACTTGTTCTTGCTCTAAATTAGGGTTTTTTGGCAGATCCATTTCCATGGTCTTTCGTCTTTTTGCTCTGGTTGGAGTTGATTTTGCTGATGTGTCCTCCGCCATGAGCGACGATGCAGATCCACGCCGACCACTACTTCTGCTCCGAGGTGCTATCTCTATCATTTCCACCTCTACTGTCATGAGCTCATCGCACTTCCCCTCCCCTTTCGCTTTGGTTTTTGTTTTTATTTTAGATTCCATATTTGGTCCCACGAATAAGTCGGAAAAGGTTGTCCGCCGGGGCAGAGCCGCTTTACCCCGGTAAGGGTAAATGCAACTGGGTTTCGCCAGGTACCCAGAGGTTGGTCGTTAACGGCTGGTGCACTCACCAACCACATCCCAGTACCCTCGACTGGGATGCCCCTATTCGCCACGTACCATAGCTTTGGGGTTAAGGATTTTTTATAGAGGTTATCATCCTCGCGGCCCGGCCAATGAAGGCAGGACCCCCGTTCCCGCGAGACACACACCACCCCTTGATGTACCGCTCTCTCCCTCGCACCCGCTGCCCGACCAAGTGTCGCGACAGGAGTCCCGGGGGGGGGGCCTCTTTTCTCCTTTCTCCTTTCTCCTTTCTCCTTTCTCCTTTCTCCTTTCTCCTTTCTCCTTTCTCCTTTCTCCTTTCTCCTTTCTCCTTTCTCCTTTCTCCTTTCTCCTTTCTCCTTTCTCCTTTCTCCTTTCTCCTTTCTCCTTTCTCCTTTCTCCTTTCTCCTTTCTCCTTTCTCCTTTCTCCTTTCTCCTTTCTCCTTTCTCCTTTCTCCTTCCTCCCTTCTCCCTTCTCTTTCCATCTCTCACTTCCTTCTCTTCATCATTTTTGGCACCCTAACGCCCTAACACCAGGAATACCGCGTCTGCTCACGACTCTAGGCTAGACCCGGAGCCCCCGCAGACAGCACTCGTTCCGATCTAGTCTCCAACTCAGCTCTCGACTGTCCTCTAATCAAAAATACGACATCATCAGCATAGGCCAAAACATTGCAAGCATCAGCGTCAGCAGTAGTCTCAAACTCGTTAAGGTACTGGTCCATGCACCAGTTCCACGCCACCGGTCCAAAAATTGATCCCTGTGGGCATCCCCTCTCAACCTTGTATTCTACTTCTTGCTCGTTTCTTCTTATCTTGACCCTTCTTCTAGTGAAGTAACTTTGTACTAATTTTATTATTGTGGAACTGCAGCCCGCATCGACCAGGCGACCAATAATCGCCGGCCACCAGAGGTGGTCGAAGGCCCCTACGATATCTATAAAAATTGCCACGGCGTATTTTTGTCTGTCTGCTGAATCTCAGACATAAGACTGAGTAAAGCATCCTCGGTGCCCACTCCTTTTCTAAAACCGTATTGCCTTGGGCTAAACATACCACTGTCCTTGTACTGCTCCTCAACTCTATTTATTATAATTCTTTCGAAGACCTTTGCAACGACTGGAAGCAGCGCAATAGGCCCGTATGCGCTAATTTCCGTAAGACAGCTGTCTGCTCGCTTCGGGATTATTATAACTTCTGCAACTTTCCATCTTTTTGGAAATATACCTTCCCGCAGACATTTGTTGTACAGCGCATACAGTAATGACTCCCCACCGCTACGCCCAATTCGCTTAATAACTTCCGGGGGAAATGTATCCAAGCCCGGGCCTTGCGTCCCTTGGTATTCTTTAGAGCTCTCCTTAGTTCTTCCTGCGTAATATCCGGCTCCAAATATTGATTTTTGTAGTTGCTGTTCCGTTGCCTGGTTTCCTTTTGCTTTTCGTTCTCTTCTTGCGTCTCATCGCGTGGAAAGAACTTCTTGCACAATAGCAAGATCGATTCCCTCCAAGTGCACGTCATAAGCCCATTCTGGTCCTTTAGAGATCCGATTATATGTATCTTTTTTGTTTTATCTCTATTGATTTTGTGCAACATGCCCCAGGGATCTCTGTTGCCCTCTGCCATTACAAAATTCTTCCATGAGGCCGTCTTTGCTCTGCGGACCTCAGTTGTGTATTTGTTTCTAATCAGACTATATGCTGATTTACAATTTTCTATTTGATCTTCTAGCTTTAGACTTCGAGCTCTTCTGAGTTGCCGAGCATATCTGCCCAATTCCATCCTCAATTTCTCGATTTCCTCTGTCCACCATGGAACACTCTGCGCCGGCCGACGTCCAGATGGGATTGATCTTTTACATATGTTCTTTATCTCCTTGTTAAAAGTTCTTACGCTCTGATCTATGTTTTTAGTTTTACTTATTTGCTCAAAGTCACTAAATACACTTTTTTCAACTAGCTTATCAAATTCCTCCCAGTTCGCACGTCTAATATTAAATCCTGCATTCTTTACCTTCTCACATAAGAAATTAGTTGCAGTTGTCATTACAAAAGTGATTAAGTTATGGTCAGATGCTGTTTCCGAATCGTGGACCCTCCATCCGGACACGGAATCGCTTAAATTCGCGGTACTCAGGGTCAAATCTATGTTAGACTGACCATGAGCGCTAAAATATGTATGAACCTCCGAAAATTCGTTAATAATTCTCAGGTCTTGGGCAAGTATAAGCTCTTCCAATCGTCTCCCATTTTCGTCCGCTGAGTTCGAGAACCAGCAGCGCGACTTGGCATTTGCGTCCATAGTAATTAGAACTTTTTGTCCTTGAACATTGGCTAAAATAGATTCGAACTCCATCATTAATCTCTCATAGGGCAGAGAAAACTGGCAATACATGTTCAGAATTAGAAACTTTGTTTTTCCATGTCGTATATCGAGGACCATTGAATGAGCACTCTTGGAGTATCCAGTTAAAAAGCACTCGATTTCTCTTTTGGCAACCACAGCAACCCACGGTGTTTCCACCTCCGGACTGTAAACAGTTAATGCCGCAGATTCAAGCCCACATACTTTCCCATTTAAAGTATAAGGCTCCTGAATGCAGACTATATCTAAATTACCCCTAGCGAATAAATTCGTAATTTCCGAAGCAACGATTATCGATCTCATGGCATTTATTTGTCCTATCTTTAAGTCCATTTTATCTTTTTATAGTATAAATCTAATTGTCTCAAGTACTCGGGGCAGGTCTTATTCCTTAAACTATGTTTGATATCTTTTCTTTTGAATCTTTGACATATTGGGCATGTGGGGTTTTCTTTATTAGGGCAATTTTCAGCTGTGTGATCATCTTTTCCACAGGTTTCACATAATTGCTTTGGCGCAGAGCAATACTTCGCAACGTGTCCATAGGTATGGCACTTATAGCAGCGTACAATGTTGATATACTCCTTTACTCGATATGCTCTCCAGAGCATGAAAACTCTATTAGCGTCGAGGGCTGATTTGAACAGCTCTACTGGAAGCTGAACAATCCAGTTCATTCTTTCAGCGTTTTTGGTTTTAAACGCATGTTTAAAATTGATTTCCTCTTTTAACTTATCTTTTTCTTTATCACTGAACTCGTCAAAGTTTTTCGCCAAAAGATCAACCTTGAGCTCATCAACCTTGAGATCTTTTTCGACATCATAAATAACAATACACGGATCAAGTTGTTTAGGTTCCGTAATACTGAGGCCAACACCACTCAAGTCAACTTTCTTTATAATTTCAACATCTTCTTTACTCTTTAGCTCCATCACCATACCCTTGTTTCTCAGTTGTCTTGTATTTTTGACCTTCAATTTTTGCCTGTTATCTTTCAATGCTTCAGTGATTTGTTTACTTATCTCTTCGTTAGTTCTAGCATCGGTCTCACTTTTAGGTTTTATGAAAATAACCTCTGTTTTTTCTTTTTTACTTTCAGGCTGCAGATATCTTCGCCTGATGACCTGTCCGGGCAGTCCTCCAACGGGAGCCGCGGCTGCCTGCGCATAAGTGCTCTTTGGTTGAACGACGGTTTTACTTTTCATTCTCAGGAGCTCGCTTTTCATAACTTCACTTTGAAGTTTTGTCTCCAGGATAGCCCACTTGTCCAGAATGAACCTAATGGCACTCCTTGTAATCTTATTTCCGTCGTCAAATAAAAACTCTTCTAACTTAGTGCGTTCGGTGTAAATTTCTTTCAGAGTTGCGTTAACCTCTTCCTGAGCATTATCCTCCTCTGCCTGACTGCCCTGGCCTAAAGTTGATCTCTTTCTACGTTTGGCCTTTATAGGTGTAGACTTGGCTGAGGTGTCCTCCATAGCTAAGGAAGAGACAGAGCTGCGCCGGCTGTTACTTCTACTCTGAGATGGCAATTCTCTCATCTCGACGTTTTCTACCTCCTCCTCCTGCCTACTCTCTTCATTCTTTTGTTTTGGTTTTGTTTTTTTATTTAGTTTATCCATACTGAGTCCCACGAGCGTGGTCGGAAATAACGGTCCACCGAGGCAGAGCCGCCTTGCCCCGGCAAGGCTTAAATACAACCGGGGGCAGCCATTTTCCCGGAGGTTGGCCGCTAACGGCCGTTGCACCCACCGGCCACGCTCCGGCGCAATGTCCGGAACGCACCCCTTCGGCGCGCGCCATACCTTGAGGTGAGGGATTTTTTATAGAGGTTGTCATCCTCGCGATCCGGCCGGTTAAGGCAAGACCCCCGTTCCAGCGAAACATGACCACTGGTTTACGGTGTGCTAAGAGCTCGGGTACCTTGGGTCCGCTAAAACCCATACTGTGTCCGTCCCTGACCCGACCGGAGTCGCTTCAGGAACAGACACAGCCCCTGAGGGGACAGTCTGCGACCATTTTTTTTTTTTTTTTTGTTCCAAACTTTTCTGCAGCTTGTGAGCCTCTGCTCAATACTGCAAACAACACTTTTGTCATAATATTTTTCAAAATTGGTTGAATTTTGGACACTAAATATCAATTGGGTCACTTAGCCGTTGAAATCATCCAACGTTTCCGTCCCCGCCACGTGGAGGCGGACCCACTACTCTCTAAGGAAAATTACTATTCTTTTCCTCTTTCTAGTTTAAAGGCTCTTATTTGTCGGTAAGTATTTGTTTATATACTATTTAAATGAGTCTTCAGTACTATGTTTTACTTTTCAGGTTCTTATCAACAACAGATATGTCATCATCTATTACTAAGACTAAAATCCTCAGTCGCATTCAGGTAACATTTTCGTTCATTATATGAGTCAAATGCGAACCCTTCAAACAATTTGAATTGTTCCTCTGTGTCAATTAACTGTTCTAAAGTCCTTTCCGGTCTTCGTAATGAGTCGTATCTATATTGAACATAACCCTCACATTCAAACAATATGTGATCCACCGTCTCTTCCACAGCTCCACACACCGGACAGGCCGGGGACTCAGACGCTCCCCTTCTAAACAGTGAAGAATTTATAGCTCCATAACCGGTGATAAGGTAGACTGCCATCCTAGTAGGACGGAACCAGGGTCTTCCAGCACAATAGTCCACCGTACGAATAAACTTAAATGTCTCTCTGCCGTGTATATTATTTGTCCACCTATTCTGCCACCAGGACTGTATCCTAGTTCCAATCAAGCCTAGGTTAGTTTTTCGAGTCTCTTCATTATCCTCCTCAGTTGGCAGGATTCTCAAATCCTCCCAGACAACTGGGAGCCCGCGCTTTAACCGGCGCATCAAGGCAGATTTCACCACTTGCAGATCTATCGGCAAAACGCCACCAACAACTTGCATTGCCGCCGTCGACACGGTCCGGCATGTCCTTGTAATAATCATTAAAATTGCCCTTTGTGTAGCGTTTAGATGTCTGACCACCACAGACGATGTTGTTTTTCTAAACCAAACGATTGCCCCATACGTAAGAATGGGGACGCATACCGCTGAATACAGCGTATCAAGAATGGGCCTCCTGAGACCCCATTGCTCATGTGCCTGTCTTCTAAGGGTCAAGATATATTTAGTTAATTTTTTCCTTACACGTATGACGTGCGGAACAAATGTCAAATTACAGTCAATAGTGACCCCAAGGTATTTATGTTCCTTGACCATTTTTATATTTTTTCCATATATCCTGATTTGTGGTGGTCTGCTCAAATTTAATCTCCCCCTCACCAGCATAGATCTGGTTTTGCGCTCAGATATTTTCAATTTGTTGTTATTGCACCAGTCTAAGAATTTATTAATCACTATATTGGCGTTATCCTCCAAATCTTTCCTGGCGTTGCCCCGCACCAGGAAAGCTACATCGTCCGCATAGGCTATAACTTCGGTATCAGTACCATTCACTGTGTCTTCGAATTCGCACAAAAACTTGTCGAGGCACCAATTCCAGGCGGCCGGGCCAAAAATTGAGCCCTGTGGGCATCCTCTCTTCACCTTATATCTGATCTCTTGGTAGTTGTTACTGACGCTAACGCTCCTTTTCTTGAAATAACTTCGTACTACCTTTATTAATTCGGAACTACATCCTGAATCCACCAGTCTATTAATTATGGCCGGCCACCATAAATTGTCAAACGCTCCAACGATGTCGATAAAAATCACCAAAGCGTATTTTCTATTTGTCCGGTTTATTTCTTCCATAAGTCTCAAAAGTGCGTCCTCCGTACCAACTCGCTTTTTGAACCCAAACTGCAGACGACTATCCATGTTAGCCTCATTGTAATTGATCTCAATTCTATTAATTAAAATTCGCTCGAAAATCTTTGCCGGGACCGGCAAAAGCGCAATCGGTCTATATGAGTTTATGTCCGTTTTGCTCAAATCAGCCCGCTTCGGAACAATAATCAAGTCCGCCGTCTTCCATTTTCTCGGGAAGGTCCCTTCTCTTAAACATTTGTTGTAAAGCACCAACAGCGCCCCCGCTCTAAATCGACAGAATCTCTTTATGGCCTCTGGAGGAAAAAGGTCCGCTCCTGGGGCCTTACCGCTTTTCGTCTTCTTTAACGCTTCTCGGAGTTCACCTTCTGTGATATCTGCTTCCAAATTCAAATTGTTGTAGTTATTATTGCTTGATCTAATTTCCTTTTGATACGCGTTTTCGTGAGATTTCAAGTCCTGAGGAAAGAACTTTTCACACAGAACCCGAATCGATTCTTCCCAAGTGTGTGTCACGTCTCCAGATGGTGTTATTAAACTGCCAATCGTAATGTTTTTCTTTATTTTATTTCTATTAATTTTGTGAAGCATTCCCCAGGGGTCTCTATTTCCTTCTGTTCTCACAAATTCTCTCCAGGAGGTCATTTTAGACTTACGAATTTCCGTTGTGTAATCAAGTTGGACTTGCTTTAATTTATTTTTGCAGTTTTCTATTGAATCCAATAGCCTCAATCTGCGAGCCCGGCGCAACTGTCGGCCATACACAACGACTTCCTTCTTTAGTCTTCTCAGCTCCTCAGACCACCAAGGGACACCCTCGCAGCCCGCCACCTGGCCGGAATCGTCTGTCTACATATTCTCCCCAGTGCTTCATTGAAAAAGCCCAAAGCCCGATCAACACTCAAGGTCCGCATGTGCTCAATAAATTCATCCGAGAAGATCTCCTCGACCATCGCTCCAAACCTATCCCAGTCGGCTCGCCTGAGGTTGTATCCTTTCCTTCTTCTACACGGCGAGGGCAGGCAATCCCGGTCCTTTAGTCTAAATGTGATCAGGCTATGGTCAGATGTTGTCCTCGAATCCTCCACACTCCAATCAACCACATGTCTACTCATGCTCGCGGTACTCAGGGTCACATCAATGTTAGATTCACCGTATGTGCTAGAGAACGTAAAAACGTCCGATCGGACATTCAGCACTCTAAGGTCTCGTGCCAGGATTATTTCCTCTAGTCTTCTACCATTCTCGTCCGTGGTTCCCGAGAACCAGCACCCAGACTTAGCGATCGCGTCGGCAGTTATTATCACTTTTTGGCCTTCGACCTCACCCAAGATCGATTCGAAATCAATCATCACTCTCTCGAAAGACACCGAATATTGGCAATACATGTTAATAACAAAAAACCTGAACCTATCGTAACGAATCTCGATCAACATAACGTGATCACTCGGTCGGTGCTCAATAAGAAAACAATCCAGACTGCTTCGCACAATGACGGCAACCCACGGTGTACCCCCAGCAGGGCCAAAAACATTCAGCACTGGGGAATCATAACCACAGACCCTGCCCCTAAACGAGTAGGGCTCCTGGACACAGACAATATCAACCTCACCCTGAACTAGCAAATTTCTAATTTCGGACGCAACTGCAATCGATCTCCTTGCATTGAATTGAGCGACCTTTACTGCCATTTTATCTTATTGTAATAAAGGTCTATCTGTCTAATAAATTCAGGGCAGGTCTTACTGCGAAGACTATGGTTGACCTCCTTTCTCTTATATCTCTGGCAAATCGGACACATGGGATTCTCCTTTCTAGGGCATTCCGCACTAGCATGCCCCGTTTCCCCACAACATTCACAAACTTGCTTGGGTGCCGAGCAATACTTGGCAACATGCCCATACGTGTGGCATTTATAGCATCGAACAATATTCAGGTACTCCTTAAAAAATCTCCCCGGCACTTGCACAATCCAATTGACTCTTCCCAGATTTTTTGTTTTATACGCATGTTTAAAAATTATTTCTTCCTTCAATTTACTTTTTTCCTCCTCATTTAACTCATCGAAGTTCTTTTCTACGAAATCCGCCTTCAGCTCCTCAGCTTTAAGATCTGCTTCCACCTCGTAAATTACAATGCAGGGATCGAGCTTTTTTGGCTCCGTAACGCTGAGCCCAACCCTACCGAAATCAACTTCCTTAATCTTTTCCACGTCATCTCTACTATTCACTTCTATCATCATTCCTTTATTTCTTAGCTAATGTTTTTAACTTTTAACTTCTTTCTCTGGTCCTTTAAAGCATCCGTTATTTCTTTTCCTAGTTCTACATTTGTTCTTGTATCTGCTTCATCTTTAGGTTTGATCAAAATGATCTCACTCTTGACTTTTTCTTTTCCAGGTTTTCCGAATGACATTCTAGCGCGAGGACCGCGTTCCCCGCCCACCGGAGCCGCTGCAACCTGCGCATAAGATACTCTAATCGATTCAGATTCCCTACACTTGATTTTCAACTTTTCTTTCTCCATCACTTCTCTTTGTAACCTAGTCTCCAGGATGGCCCACTTATCAAGAATATATCTGATAGCATTCTTTGTCATTTTGTTGGACTCATCGAATAGAAATTCTTCTAAATTTTTTCTTTCACAGTAGATCTCCTGCAGAGCCGCGCTCAGACTTTCCATTTCTATGTCACCTTCCTCCGGATTCTCCTTGCCTTTCCCCAAATTTGTGACTTTCCTCCGCTTAGCTTTAGTTGGCGTAGAAGATGTTGACGCCTCGCCCACAAACAGAGACGAAGCTGAGCTGCGTCTACTATGTCCTCTAACTTGTGCCTCGGAAAGCATCTCAATATCGACGCTACACTCCTCCAATTCACCCCTATCCCTCCCCGTTTGTTTTTTTTGTTTATTTGAGTCCATTACTGAGTCCCACGAGAAGGTCGGAAGGGGTGGTCCACCGGGGCAGAGCCGCCTTACCCCGGTAAGGCTAAATACAACCGGGAGTCGCCATATTCCCGGAGGTTGGCCGCTAGCAGCCGGTGCACCCACCGGCCACGCTCCGGCGCAATGTCCGGAACGCACCCCTTCGGCGCGCGCCATACCTTAAGGTGAGGGATTTTTTATAGAGGTTGTCATCCTCGCGGTCCGGCCGGTTAAGGCAAGACCCCCGTTCCAGCGAAACATGACCACTGGTTTACGGTATGCTAGAGCTCGGGTACCTTGGGCCCGCTAAAACCCATACTGTGTCCGTCCCTGACCCGACCGGAGTCGGTTCAGGAACAGACACAGCCCCTGAGGGAACAGTCTGCGACCAGTGGAAATCGATTGGAAAGCGAGGATCTGTGCGGAAAAGTGATTCTCGTGATAGCGTCACTGACGAGCGTGATATATAACCCCCGCCATCTTGCCTCGGTAGCGTCTATCTCTCTTTCGAAGCGTTCTTTTTCGTAGGTTGGCCGTAGCCGCACAAACGCGCTATACACGCGACAGATCACGCAAGTGGAAAAGATACCGTGCGAAAAGTGATAATTCGTATCCGGGAGCCGCGGGCCACGCGCGCGTGCACGCCGGTGACTCACCGCGGGAAAAACACAGGCCGCCATATTGGAAAAAGACGGAACAAAATCGGTCTTTTTTAGAATCACTTCTCTCCGCGAATAAACGCAGCAGCTCAAAACCGACGAGTTGTCGCATATCAGCGTAATCAGGCGATCATTTCATTTCGCGAAATTTACCTTTTTTTTGGCTCGCCGGACCCCGACTTGTAGTCGAGACGGTTCCCTTGGTTCGCTACGGCCGTGCAAGGCGATCTCAAAGCGCGACGCATAACACTCCGTCCGCACTGGTCGCACTCGGCACCGGTCATGCCCCGAGCCCGCCCGCCCCCTGCAGCACCTGACTGGCTCGACATGGATTTCTCATCCGACCACGAGCCCGTCGCGAAGCCGCGCCAGAAGAAGAGCCTCCGGAAAAGGAAGATCCCTTCCGACGATGCCTCCGACAAGCCGCGACAACCCAGCCCAACTCCGGACCAAGTACAGCACCGCGAGAAGAAGAAAACCAAGAAGCACGGACTAACGGATGCCGCCGCCCACCCTACGGACACGCCCACCGACGACGCTTCCAACCATAGCAGCAAACCACGCGATATACGGCAGCTCAAGGGTAAGTCAGAACGCATCAGCGATGCCATCCTGACTCACCTCTCCTACACCAGCAACAACGTCCCCGGCCCGCCTCTCGCGTTCCTTATGTCGAAGGTGGCCAAACTCCAAGGCCTCCTGAACGAAGCCCTCCTCCGAACCAGCAACCTCGAAGGACAACTAGAGGCACTCCAATACGAGAATCTTGGTCAACGGAAGACCTTCGAGGCAGCCACGGTCGCGAAATCGAACGCGTCCGCTGCGAGGCCTCTCACGTACGCGCAACGCATTGGCGTAAAATCCGGCACCGCCGCGCGATCGAACCTCAGGCAGGACCCCCCCCCCCCCCCCCCCCACCGTCGTCACTATCATACCCACGGACGCCAGTGCATTCGAGTCCAGCCAGAAAACCAAGGAGCCTCTTTTCAAGCTCGTTTCACCCAGACGCGATAAAATCCAGGTGAAGAAGGTACGCCGCATACAAGGAAACGGAGTCCTTGTAGAAACGTCCAGACAGGCGGACATTTCCACGATCATGGCCAATGAAAAGCTCAGGGCAGCTGGCCTTATCGTCGCTGCCCCGCCGAAAAGGAACCTGCGACTCATCGTCTACGAGGTCCCCCAAGCGGACGGCAACGAGACCATCCTCAACGCCATAATTGAGCAGAACCTGTCGGGAGCACAAAAATCTACCGCGAGGAATCAGCTCAAAGTGGCATTCCGGTCAGGCGACAGAACCAGGGAGAAATGTAACGTCATCCTTGGAAACCTCCAAGGAGACGAGGGACCATCTCATTAAAAAGGAGCGCCTCTACGTCGGATGGAAGTGCTGCCGCGTCAACGACTACATCGCCGCAACTCGCTGCTACAAGTGCCACGGCTACGGACACACAACAAAATACTGGAACGCCCAGACCGAGGTATGTGGACACTGTTCTCTTCAAGGTCACGCGTTTAAAGAGTGCCCAAATAAATCGAGACCCACCACCTGTGCTTCCTGCCAGAAGGCCGGTAGAAATCCGAACCATAGCGTGAAAAGTAACACATGCCCGGCATATATTTCCGCGATAAACCAGGTCCTCTCTCGTGCCGACTATGGAATTTACTCTAGAAACACCGGTCCCTCCGACATTAAATATAGCCCAACTAAACATGAGGAGGTCTCAAATGGTTACCCTGGAGACAGTCAGGGTTCTCGACGAACGCAACATCGACGTTCTCCTCATGCAGTAACCATTAATCCTAGAGGAAATTTCATCGGCTTCAAGCCAACAGCCAACGCGGCACAATTTACGCGAAACTGGCGAGTCACGGAAGGACTTACCTCGAGCGACCACAACCTGATTACCTTTAGCTTCCGTTCTATCACACCGCCCGACCACTCCCCGCAGCTGCAACGCTTCAACAACAGGAAGGCCAACTGGGAGAAATTCCAGGAGGTCCTCATGGAAAAGAAGCCATCCCTCCAGGAAGCTTCACGCGCCTCCTCCGCCGAAGAAGTGGAAGCAGCCGCTGCCTCCCTCCAGACCACGATAATCGACGCCTGCAACGCATCCATCAAACTTAAAACCGCGCACCCCTATTCCGTACCATGGTGGACCGAGACTTTAACCTCTCGCAAGAGGAAATCTTACAAGGCGGGAAAAGCCTTCCAGATGGAACGCGACCCGACCCGAAAGGCGCGTTTTAAACAAACATACACACAAGCCAGAAGACAATATACAACCGAAGTACAGAAAGCAAAAAAAAACCAGCTGGCAAGAATTCGTAAGCGATATCGGAAACGAGAACCCTTGGGGAGTGATTTACAAACTTCGCATGCAGAAAATCCTCCCCGAGAAAGCTCTCGCGGCATCACCCAACGGCAACGAAAATCGCTGGGATCAATCCGCCCTCAGACTACTTCATAGCCTGGTCCCGGACGACACGCCCGACTCCCCTGACGCCCAACGAGCAATCTGACTAGCCCGCGACACCCCTCCCCCCGACACACCGGACGCGAACGAATTCCACGAATCGGAAATCCGCGATGCCATTCTCGGCTTGAACAACGGAAAGGCCCCAGGGCCCGACAGAATCAAAGTCGAGATCCTGAAGGCCTCGTATGGTATACTGCATGAGGAGCTCCACACCCTGTACAATAGCTGCCCCTCCCTGGGAGTTTTTCCCAAGGTATGGAAGACGGGCTCCATCCGCGCCCTCCTCAAACGTCCAGACAAAGATGAGAACCTCGTCTCGCCCAACCTATGGAACTTCGTGTTTGATGACCTCCTTATGACCCTCGCGAATTTAGGACACGAAGCAGTCGCGTACGCGGACGACCTCCTCATTTTGGTCCCCGCCAGCTCCAGAAACGACCTAGGAACCCGCGGACAACTCGCAGCGACAGCGGTGGAGGAGTGGTGCCTACAGGAAAACCTGACGCTATCTTCCTCCAAATCTGAAATGATCCTCTTGAAAGGCAAACTGGATGCAAAGAAACCCTCCAGCATAAAAATCTACGGGAAACAGATAAAATTTGTCCAGACAGTCCGATACCTAGGCATTCACATCGACTCAACATAAATAGCCACGCGCGCCAAATCCGAAACAAGAGCATTCAGAAATTCAACTCCCTCGCCGCGGTAGCCAAAAGGGAATGGGGCCTCGATCACAAGAGCCTAAAAACCCTTTACACCGGCCTGTTCGTACCAATTGCCACGTACGCGGCGGCGGCGGCATGGCACGAGCTCCTGGACAAGTCCGGCACTAAAGAACTCCTCAGAGCTCAAAGATCGGTACTCCTCGGCACCACGAAGGCTTACAGAACAGTGTCGACTGAAGCACTGCCAGTGATCCCAGGAACGCTCCCCATAGATTTGAAAATCAAGGAAGCAGGATTGAGATACAATGTAAGAAAAGAGATACCATTCAGAATCGGAGACTAACAGTTTCCCGAAGACACGAACACACAGAATCCGCGGACGGCCATCCTGAAGTCACTGATCGCCGAGTGGCAAAATAGATGGGACAACTCCACGGGCGGCAGATACACGTACGACGTATGTCCAGACGTAACAGACCAACTTGACCGACAATACCTACCAGTCACACACTATACAACGCATTTCCTATCGGGACACGGTGACTTTTCAATGAAACTGCACAGCTTCAATCTTGTACCCAGCACGGAATGTAAATGTGGCGCAAGTGCTGAAACGCCGAAACATGTGCTTTTCGAATGCGGATTATGGGAGAGCGAAAGGGAGCATCTGAGATGCCGGACCGAAGAACTGGGGGTGGCATGGCCGCTGTGCGTCCGCCGGCTTTGCGACAGCGACCTTTACGCGGAATTTAGCGAAACAACGAAACTAATTCTGACAAAGAAGGAAAGAAACTGGACGCAACAAACGACACGGACGATCCAAGTAGGCACCCTCCCCATTACAACGGCCCCTCGCAGAAGCACAAGGAGCACTCGATTTTCCGGATGACCTTTTTTTTTTTTTGTTGCATGTGAAATGTAAAACCTCGAACCCCATTGCAGGCGGCGCACCCGCGCTGTGGTGGGTGAGGTCTAACGGCACAAGCCAACCTGCTGGGATGAAGCGCAAGCTGGTGGCTCTACCTCCTCGTGGTTCCCGCTGGACAGCTCTCCCCGTCGTCTGCGACGTGGGGGGGGGGGACTAAACGAGCCGCTTCCCTCACGGGTACATCCAACTTGCTCAATGACTCCTCACGGATGAGAGCAGGGTTTTTCCAAGCCGCACGCATACTCATCTTCGCGTGCCGCTCCCCTGGCAGTGGCCGATAGAAAGTACCCACATGCTAACAACATCTTGCTGGCAAAGCTGCTATAGGGGAAACCCTGAGGCGCCGCGCGTCGATCACTCGACTAACAAGCCGACACTATCTGCCCACACGATGTTTGTGAATAGCCAGAAAGTAGCCGATTTATGGACTCTAGACGTTCTCGGTATAAAGGATCCAGTAGAAAACAAATCGCAAAGAAAGCACCAGAGAGAAGTGAAAGAAGATTTTTTGAAAACCGTGTACAGGAACGCTGAGGGTCGATATGAACTGAAGTTACCATGGTTGAAGAGCCACCCGGCTTTGAATGATAATAAAACCATGGCTATACGACGGCTGCAATCTACTATTAAGAAGTTGAAATCGGACGGATTGTTCGAGGAATATGCTGCTATATTCAACGAGTGGCTCAATGATGGCATCGTGGAATTTGTTCCTGAGGAAGACAAGGGCAGCTGGGGCCATTACCTACCGCACCGACACGTCGTCAAGGAAAACAGCACGACAAGAGTGAGACCTGTCTTCGATGCATCAGCGAAGAATCACCCCTTTCCATCTTTGAATGAGTGCTTGGAGAAGGGTGAGAATTTGATCGAACAGGTTCCTTCAATTTTGCTACGTTTCAGAAGAGGTAATATAGGGGTCATTTCCGATATTCGAAAAGCGTTTCTACAAATATCACTTGATTGTAATGATAGGAATTTGTTAAGATTTTTGTGGATAAATGAAAGGACTGATATAGTAATGTTGCGTCATTGTCGCGTTGTATTCGGGGTATCGTCCAGTCCTTTTATTTTAGGCGCTGTTATTGCCATGCATTTGGATAATGTAATAAATTCATTGAGTTGTGATCCAAAAGCAAGAAATCTAGTCGAAAATGTAAAGATGCTCTCCGAGAGTTTCTACGTAGATAATTGCGTGACGAGTGTAAACACTTTAGAACAATTAAATAGTTTCATCGGTGATGGGAAAAATGTAATGCAATCTGCAGGGTTTGACCTTCGAGGGTGGGAGCATAGAGATGATGGCTCTCGCGAGAACCGAACTGCAGTATTGGGTATGTCGTGGGATAAAAAGCTAGATACACTGTTTTTAAATGTCCCGGATTTCAAAGCATTTCGGGACGATAGAATTACCAAAAGAAGCATGCTTTCAATCGCGCACCGTATTTATGATCCTTTCGGTTTCGCGAGTCCAGTATTACTTTGTCCGCGACTCCTATTATAGGAAACTTGGACGCGAAACTTATCGTGGGATGAAGAAGTCGATGAAAAATTAAAAGATGAATTTTTATAGTGGCTAATAAGCTTGAAAAATCTAAATAAAATTGAAATACCGCGATGTATGATAGGAGACATTTCAAGCGAGGATCGCATAAGCTTGCACACGTTCTGCGACGCTAGCAAAAACGCGTACGCTGCTGTCGTTTTTTTGCGTATAGAAAGCGATTCTAATGTGAGGGTAAATTTCGTTCAAGCTAAAAACAGAGTTGCACCCATAAATAAAGACTCGACTGATGCGCGGCAGAGCATTCCGCGCTTAGAATTATTAGCAGCAACAATAGCAGTTCGTTTAACTACTACAATTTTAGATGCGTTAAAATTAGACTGTCCCGATGTTTTTTATTGGAGTCATTCGTCGACAGTAATAACGTGGATTCGTCAAAATAGTAACTGGACAACTTTTGTTTACAATAGAGTGAAGGAAGTCCGCGAATTTTCAAATTCCGAGCAGTGGAGACATGTGCCTGGTAATTTAAATCCCGCCGATCTGCCCTCGAGGGGGTGTACGACAGATCAGTTGTTAGTTTCCGGATGGTGGGAGGGGCCGGAATGGTTACGCATGAAATCTGAAAACTGGCCCAATAACGTACATGAATTTAACGAGGAAGAAGTGCACAAAGAATTAAAAAAATGCGATGCAAAAGATATAAATCGGACAATTTTATTATCGAGGAAAGAAAACAGTACGGTAAATGACAAGTTGCAGTCCATAGAAAAATTTTCGGAATATAGAAAAAGTATGCGTGTTCTCGCATGGATTAAAAGGTTTTATTTCAATATAAAAACTAGATTAGAGACATGAAGAAAGGGTGATTTAAATGTTGAGGAAATAGAACATGCAGAAACTACGCTGTTGAAACTACTTCAATCGGATATTTTCACTGATGGAGTAAATGATTCGCGCATCGAACATTTACGACCTTTTAATGATCAAGATGGTGTGATGCGCATAAACACAAGAATCGTATTGCGCGATGATTCATACAACTTTCGGTGTCCCATTGTTTTGCCGAATAGTCATCATATAGTTGATCTCATTATAAATGAAAAGCATATTCAGCTTAAGCATGCGGGAGTCGAGATTACGATGAACGTTCTAAGAGAAAAGTATTGGATTTTCAGAGGCCGTAAAACAATTAGATTAGTCATAAATAAATGTGTTAGCTGTCGCAGACATGACGCGAAGCCATTCGAGTCAGTACCGGTGCCATTTCCGTTGAATAGAGTAAAAGATGCGACCGTTTTCGAAGTCGTGGGCGTAGATTTTGCGGGGCCGATCTACCTAAAAGGTGACCAAAAGGCCTGGATATGTCTGTTCACATGTGCCGTGTACCGAGAAATTCATCTAGAATTGGTGTCGTCATTATCTACAGCCTCGTTCTTGATGGCATTGAGGCGCCACATTGCGCGTAGAGGTAGACCGAGTATCATATACAGCAACAATGGAACAAATTTTGTAGGGACGGCCAATTTGTTGAGAAATGTAGATTTTTCTAAATTATGTAAAATAATGTCCACGGAAAGGATCGAGTGGAAATTTAACCCTCCTACCGCGGCTTTGTGTGGCGGATTTTGGAAACGGCTTATCGGCTTGCTGCGAAGAACGCTAAAGAAATCGTGTCTGAATTATGAAGAAATGCTCACGGTTTTGTTAGATTGCGAAGCGATCGTTAATTCGAGGCCGATTACATTTATGTCCGATGATAGTCCTGATATAGTTCCGCTAAGCCCATCAATGTTTTTGCAGGAGGTGAAAGAAATAGGAGTTCTTCCGTTACCGTCAGAAGTTAAAAGAAGCTCTACGTCAGAGATTCCGTATCGAATATTTAGGCGCTCTATTATACAGGGTGTCTCACTTGATTTTGACATCCTGATTATCTCGGTATTTGTTAATGCTAGCAAATAATGTGTCAGAATAAAGTTGAATGGGGTCATGTCGGGCATCTTCTGGTCTTGTTAGTTCTTTCGGGGGTGGACGCGTAAAGGTCACATGAAGGTTGTTTGCGAGGGTACCAAGTTTCCTTGCGTACACTCGGTTTTGTAATTAAGCAACACCCACACAGTGGGAAGGTGCGCACGACCCCAGAGGTAATAACGCTAAGGGGCATCGGAGGCACCGAAAGCCCTACCATTTGTAGAATAGATCTGCACGTAAAAGTAGGAAACCGGTTCATTAAGCATCCTTGCCATGTCGTCAGGGACGATTTCCCGATACAGGCCGACGGCATTTTAGGATACGATTTCATAACCAGATATCAAGCAACAATTAAACCCGGAGTATACGTGGAAATTTTAGGTACATTTTGGCCATTGATTCGGAACGTACCGATCATTTTACCGCCGCGCACAGAGACTATTATAAACGCGTTTACGTCCAATCGCGGATAGGGAATAATAGAAAAACGACTAGTAGAACCAGGCGTTTACATAGGGAATTGTTTAACCAGGGCCGACCAGGGTTCCTGCCCGGTTCCTATAGTAAATTTGACCACTCAGGGAATACAACTACATCCTCCGACGGTGCAAGTCGAGACCCTCGCGACAACACGAGACGGCGACACGACTGATAACGACGCTAACCTTGCCCACGTCAGCGCGCGGACTTGTGACGTCTGGGCGTTGACCGGCAGGGATAGAATGAAGTCGCTGCGAGACAATATTACGACAGAACATTTGAACAAGGAGGAAGAGACAAGTTTAATGGAACTTTGCGAGAAGTACAATGAAATATTCTATCTGGAAGGAGATAAGTTAGGATTCACAGATAAAGTCAAGCATAAAATACGTTTGATTCCTGGCGCGAAACCAGTAAATCTGAAACCATATAGACTACCCCAAGTTCACAAAGAAGAACTAGATAGACAGGTAAAGGGAATGATGGAGCAGGGAATAATAAAGCAAATTACAAGTGAATGGAACGCCCCTTTATTAGTGGTGCCTAAAAAACCCGACGCAACAAACAAAAAACGATACCGAGTCGTAGTGGATTTTCGGAAATTAAACGAAATAACTATAGGAGATTCATTCCCTCTACCTAATATCACAGACATTCTCGACCAGCTAGGCGGCGCAAAATATTTCTCCACGTTAGATTTAGCGTCAGGATTCCAACAGATTGACATGGAGCCGGAGGATCGCGAGAAAACAGCTTTCTCCACCCCTTACGGTCATTTTGAGTTCAAGCGTATGCCATTTGGTCTTAAAGGTGCTCCTCCCACCTTCCAAAGAGCAATGGAAGCGTTATTAGGAGGTTTACGCGGAATCAAGTGTTTCGTGTATATTGACGATATAGTGGTTCATGGTCGTTCACTCCAAGAACATCAGGATAGATTAACTCAAATATTTGAAAGAATAAAGAATAGTGGCCTAAAATTGCAACCAAACAAATGCCAATTCCTGCGCAAGGAAACTATTTATCTAGGGCATGTCATTACCGAAGAAGGTATTAAGTCGGACCCGTCAAAGCTAGAGTCAGTTATCAGTTTTCCGGTGCCTAAAAAGGTTAAGGATGTCCAATCCTTCCATGGTTTAGCGGGCTACTACAGAAAGTTCATAGACAATTTTTCTAGTATTGTAAAACCTCTCACGCATCTACTAAAAAAGGATGCGGATTTCCGATGGACTAATCAAGAGCAAGAAGCTTTTGAGATTTTAAAGGATAAACTAACTTCAGCCCCACTCTTGCAATATCCGGATTTTTCAAAACCATTTACACTAACAACAGATGCATCCGGTAAAGCAGTAGGCGCGGTACTATCCCAGCAACATCGGGGAAAGGACCTACCTATAGCTTATGCAAGTAGAGTACTTAATAAAGCTGAAATAAATTACAGCACAACAGAAAAAGAGTTATTGGCAATTGTTTGGGCAACGCAACATTTCCGTCCCTATTTATACGGTACTAAATTCACAATAGTGACGGACCATAAACCTCTTACGTGATTGTTTAATGTCAAAGACCCAGGCTCCAGGTTAACCAGATGGAGGCTGAAACTAGAAGAATACGAATACGACATTCAATACAAGGAAGGAAAGGCAAATAAGAACGCTGACGCACTTGGCAGAATGTTTATTATCAAACGCGGACGTGGACGGCCACGAAAAATAACGCGCGAGCAACTAATAAATGACACGACAGCTGACGCTGATAAGGTCAATGAACGAACAGCTGAATCAGACTCGGAAGTAGCAACGGAGACAGAAAAGGACACGTATACGGAAGATGTTTCGGATAGCTCGTTAGATCTTAATTTAAACACGTAACGGATTAGGAATTTAGTATTAAAAAGGCACAGTACACGAATTGCACGAAAATCACAATGTATTTAACAGCACAGTACGCGAACGATGTAGAATACAATAAAGTACAAGTATGTAGTGTTCTCCACACGCAAACAATAGAGAACAAGTAATAAAACGGTTGTAAGCCGTTTCACTCCGGTGTAAAATGTTGTAATAGTGTAACGGTTGTAAATCGTTAGACTCCAGTAATAAATAGTAATAAGTAGTAAAGCCGCTGAAATTAGCTCGCACCGAGTAACTCTCTTGAAAACCTCTTTGCTTAGTAATTGTGTAAAACTGACCTGTAGTTGTTAATGCCGACGAATAGTGTCCTCGCGCAACGGTATTTATATCGCTGCGCGGGGCAAAGGGCATGCGGAGATAAGTGGGGAAGAACGCTCGCGCTTGTCGCCACGGAACAGCGCTAGGCGCGAAGCGAGCGAGCGCCCTCCCCACCAACGAATCCAGAACATTCCGCCCGCCGCGGCATGCGTTGCATGGCGCAATTAAGTAATAAAGAGACTCGAGGGTTCCGTGAAGCCGCATGTTTAACGTCGGAAGAGCCGTGGGTGAAGTGTAGAAACGAATTTTATACGACACACTCAGACGGGGTCGGGCGAAAAAATTAACTCCAAGTTGGGCGGGACCCTACACAGTAATCCAAACACATACTAATGAAAACTACACAATTAAAAAAGGACGCCCATCCCTAAGAGTTCACGCGAATCGCCTAAAACATTTCGTAGATTAGTCAATCACTCCCTCTCATCAAATGGTACACTCGTCAAAAATAGGTCCTTTGGATTTTTCATTTTTCTTGACTAATGAAAGCATTTTCTGAATACGTTCTGGTAGTCACGTAGACCCGTACAGTAGCAATCGTCTAAGACGTTCAGCAACTTCTACCCATGCTTCGTCCTTGATTCACGAACATTTGGAAAAATGTTTTCTTGTAATCATGCAAGCCTGTACGGCAGCAATCCTTTTAAATCCAATGCTTTAGTACCCCAAAACAGGAATACAGATACCGTTCCTAATTGTGTACGACCATTTGATGAGAGCACCACCATGTGAAGTACTGATTTTTACAAAAATAGTCCAACAACCTAGTAACTGTAACCTAAGATTTATAAACCTTAATCAAACAATTCTAATCGAGCTTAACCATCTAGGATCATGGATTTACGTTACACCACGACCTATACAATTAGTAATTACCTGCGAAGAACACCCCACACAAATCACATTAATCAAAGACTCTGGTATTATGATAATTAAAGACAAATGTACAATCTCTACATCCGAACTTTGTATCACACTACGTTATGTCATACATAATCATAGATCATAAGTTATATTATAAGCAAAACTGTACTATATTGTATTTAACTAGCAATCATTGTAAGCGCACTCTCTCCAGGGCGGGAGGGATGTTGTGCCCGGCTATACTAATCGCGACTCAGCAACACATAAAATCTAGGTCGGGTCAATGAAATCAATCGGATGCGCTGGGAATTCGCTGATCACCGACTCAGCAACACCTACGGGGGTGTAATGCGAGGAGTCAAAGTCTTGTTTCACTTAATTTAATATGGCTTTAATTAATGTACAGAGAATATAGTTTTGTATAAGTTATAAATATTTTACTGAGATTACTCGTAAGTATTTTAATTGTTATAGTTTGCCTTTCGTATTACTTCTTACTTCCTTAGAACTTGTTTTATTGTTGTATTTAGTTGAAGGATAACTGTAGCGAGAGAGCGATTTGCCTTTGCGCTGAGCTATTTATAGCAAATCGCTGGTTCCTTTTTCAGAGGAAAGGGTGCGCTCCTGCTTCCGCGCAATAGCCCTGGGAGCAGGAGAACGCGAGCTAGCTGTTGCTACGCGCTTGTAGCCGAATCTTGAACAAAGGTCAACTTTGTTTTTTTAAATGTGTTCGGAAATGAGGCCATTAATGTGCACAAAAGGAGGGGCACCGCCAGCGAAGCTTACGCTCCTTCCGAACCCACTCGCCGTGCCCACTAATTTACACGAACCTGACACGGCGAGCCTATTAACGCGCAAAATAGCTACCTCTAACTACCTCTCCCTTCAATCGGACCACCGACTTGCGCCAATTAAGGCGCAAGGAGATCGACCGGTGGCCGAACTTTCCGAATATGGGAATCCACTTCCTGCTTCTTCACCTAACCGTCATTGCGACAAGACGTTTATCTTTTCCGGCATTACGACCACGTTTCGTTTCACTCAGCATTATGACCAGTGACATTGTACCTTGTTCTTAACGCGGCAATGCGACCCGTTCATTCGTTGTTTAATTTGTATTGTGAAGTTCCTGACGTGTTGTAATTATCTTACGTGTTAATAAACTAAGTGCGGCACGCGATAGTTGTGCGGCGCACTAACATTAAGTTTGTGTGCTACTGAGCTTATTTGGCGAATAGGAGCTCTGCCACCACGGTCTTCTAGTCTTCAGTCATTCCCAAACAAAATGGAATGATGTATCTTTTAGTGTGTCAATCGATGCAACTCTACAGTCATTATAAAAAAGTATTAACATATTTATATTGAAAAGTTGATAGTTTAGTAGATATTTCAATTTAAATAATTGGAACGTTAGGTAACTCGAAAGTTCAGAAAATTTGGGACTTTGCACACATGCAGTTCATATTATGCTAAGAATGGAAAAAATTTTGTTTCCTGCTAAAAAACGGTCCTGGGAGTGAATACACGTCTCCAAAGAAATCTAGACTTTTCATAGTATCGTGAAAATTACGAAACTGTTTAGGATACAGGAAAAAAGTTAAAGTCAAAGTTGAATGGCCTTTTATGGTCCACAATACAGATGTGGAAAATTAATGTTTTTCAAAATTTCACACGTCCTTATTATACACCATAAAGAGCCATCCAACTTTGAATTTAACTTTTTTCCTGTATCCTAAACAGTTTCGTAATTTTCACGATAATATGAAAAGTCAACATTTCTTTGGAGGGGTGTATTCACTCCCAGGACCGTTTTTTAGCAGGAAACAAAAATTGTTCCATTCTTAGCATAATATGAACTGAATGTGTGCAAAGTCCCAAATTTTTCTTAACTTTCGAGTTACCTAGCTTTCCAATTATTTAAATTGAAATATCTACTAAACTATCAACTTTTCAATATAAATATGTTAATACTTTTTTATAATGACTGTAGAGTTGCATCGATTGACACACTAAAAAATACATCATTCCATTTAAAAAAACAAAGTTGACGTTCATCTGACCTTTACGTGTCCATCCCCGAAAAAAATAATAAGACCAGAAGATGCCCGACACGACACCATTCGACTTCACACTGAAACATTTTTTTCTAGGATTAACAAATACCGAGATAATCAGGATGTCAAAATCAAGTGAGACACCCTGTATAAAAGACGTAAAGCTAGTGATAACTTTAGTGTGAGCGTCGGCGATATAGTGTTCGTGGAAAAGGAAAGTGTAAAACGCTTGAATTGGCCTTTGGCACGCGTAAGAGAGGTGTTTATAGGAAAGGACAATAACGTGCGCGTTGTTCGTTTAGTTACAGCTGAAGGTGAAATGACGAGACCAATCCAGCGAATTTATCCACTCGAAAACAAATATAATGAAAGCATGTCGAATGTTAACGATGTTTTGATTGAAAGGTATAAGAGAGCGCCGAGGAATGATCCGCTGAGTGATGTATGTGAAATGAGTGATTGACAAGATGTTAACAATGTGAATAAAGAACAAAGCTACGTAACTAGAAGTGGTAGAAAAATAGTTAGACCAGGACGGTTAACTTTGTAAAAGAAATATCCGTTTTTTTTTCATTGAGATGTGTAAAATGTTGTTCATCTCAATGGTGGGAGGATGTTGAATTGTGCGTGTTCTGTATTATTCTGTATTATTCTGTATTACTCTGTATTACTTATGTATTACTCCGCGTTCGTATGTTTAAATTTGTCGAAAACAAATGCCTCCGATGAGGCTCGGTGTATGTGTACGGTCGATGTGTCCTCAGAGGCTTGAGAGTCGTTAGCCAGGCACGTGTGGTACGGTTAATAAAGGTTCTATCTATAATTCCTGAACATTTTTTTGTTCTAATTGAATTGATGAACAATAGCCGAGTGAATTGGATTCCAGTATCCCAGTAAGTAAGGATCCCAGTAAGAATTTTAAAAAGTTAAAGGAGAACGGAAAAGCATTTATTATGTGGAGAGCATATAATGTGAAAGAATATATAAACATCGCAAGATGTTATAAATGTCATGCATACGGTAACATTGCGAAGCATTGCGGAGAACCCAAACAATTATATGAGACCTGCGGCTCCACCGAACACACTCGCGACCACTGTAAAGAAAAAGATAACCCAAAATGCCCAATCTGTACACGACACAAAAGAAAGGACGTTGCCCATAATTTGCGCAGCAAAACTTGTCCTGAGTACCTTAGACAGGTAGAATTATATAAAAACAAAATGAAATGGACCTAAAAGTTGCACAGATCAACGCTATGACATCTATAGCTGTTGCAACAGAATTGAGAAACATAACAGTCCAAAATAAAATTGATACTTTGTGTGTACAAGAGCCCTATACGTTAGGGGTGGAGTCCGAGGATACAATCTACCCATGACTAATGTCATGTATCCGTTGGTCGAAAGACCCTGGGTTGCAGTTGTGGCCAATAACAGATTAGACTGCTTCGTTATGAGCAGGTTTCAGAGTGCGCATATGCTGACTATTGAATTTATGCTAGGGAAGTTCAAATTTTACGTCATAAATGTTTACTGTCAGCACTCCTTGGCTATCGATGAATTCTTAAGAGATCTGGATAGGTGCCTCGATAAGATTGGGACTGAAAAAGTTCTAGTGGTGATGGGCGCAAACGCAAGATGAATATGCTGGTATTCGGATCAAACAGACGAAGATGGGAGAAAATTGGAAGAATTATGTGCAACCAGAGAACTGTACATAGTTAACATTGCATCTGAGATTGCTACTTACGATAGTTCTCACGAAAGTTCGAACATCGACGTTACGTTGTGTTCGGAGAGTTTGGTGCGTGAGGTTTCTGACTGGACCATTACGGAGTTGGTTTCTGCTTCAGAACATACTTTTATTTCGTTCACGATTGGTACACCTGAGGTGGTTTCCGCGGGCGCACAAAGGCAGATTAAATATAATGTAAAACAGGCTGATTGGGAGAAGTTCGCTCAATTATCCGAGGAATACTTCTCTGAAGAACTGGTGAAATATATTAAAAGCATTAAAATTAAAAGCGCCATTGAAATTTTTAATAAGACCTTGCATCGTGTGTGCGCGGGAGCAATTCCCAAGAAGAGGTCTGTCGCTGGTTCGGTCCCGTGGTGGTCGGATAAACTGGATATACTAAACTTTGAGGTAACAAGAAGCAAAAGGCAAATGAATAGAGCTCGAAGAATGAATCTAACAGGCATATTAGAAGAATACTCTGTAAAATATAAAAATGCCAGGAAAAAATATGTCTCAGAGATTCGCAGAAGTAAAGACCTGTCGTGGAAAAGGTACGTAGAACAAGAAGGCAACAAGGATCCGTGGGGACTTTTGCATAAAATAGCACGCAAAAAATTGAGGAAGCAATTCAGTATTGGCAGCTTGAGGCTAGGTTTCAAGAAGGGAGTAGGGGCGGAGGATGCCCTTTTGTCGGACCCTTTGACCACCTCTGGTGGCCAGCTATTAAAAACAGTCTCGCAGATGCGGGGTGTAGTTGGATTCTAATTACAATTTTGCACAAATACTTCTCGAACAGAAAGATCATTATTGAACGTAATCACTAGCAGGCTATACATCAAGTAGTGAGGGGCTGTCCACAGGGTTCGGTGTTCGGCCCGGCATGCCGCGGCAGCCTGGAATTGGTGTTTAGATAAATTTCTCACGAGTTTTGTGACTAAGTTCGATTGCGAGAAAGTAGGAGTGACAGCATATGCGGACGACGTCGTATTTACCATTAAAGGAAACTCGAGGTAAGAGCTGCAGGAAATTGGCAACTCCGTGATGGAGTCATTTCAACGACACGACCGGGTCACTCAGGACATGGTCAGTAATCTCAAAAAATTAGGACACAATATACAAGAAGCCCCTAGAGTACACACCAGAGACAATAGATACATTCCGGACCTCCTTGTCATTGAAATATTAGATAATGTACAATTCAAATTTCATCTCCAACAACAACCACAGGTCTTCCCATTTGTCGTAGGCGCGCGAGGAGGTTGGTCACCCTCGAACGACATCATCTGGCGAACCTACAAACTGCCCAAATTCCTCCAAAGAATTATCACCTGTAATGTTTTGCGCTATGGCTCCTCGACCCATAAATATTTTATGGCTCATGTATGGCGTTCCAGGAAAAAGAGAAAGAATCCTTAGGACACGAATATGAGCGCGAATGATAAATCGCACGCATCGTGTGTGCGCAGCCAGTTCGTGGCGTGTGCGCAACTAGTTCTGGTTTCGATCATGTGCGTAAATATATTTGTGCGTCCATTCGTCTCCCATATATCAACCTACGTGTCATGGAACTAATCATACATATACTTATTATTGGTAATTGCCCCACAATATTTACAATATAATATAATACCTACAACAAATCTTAAGCCTATCATTACTAATCGTTTAACTAGTATACTAAATAAATTGTAACTACTAACATAATAATCGTTTAACTATGAACTAAACAAATTTTAACTATTAACTAAATAAATTTTTAACTGCATATTATACTATGATAAATTTTAAATTTTAACCTTGAAGCTTATCATCTATAACTGTTTTAATTGTTATACTGAATAATGCCTAATTGCATCAGTAATTCAGAATTCGTTTTTATTTTAAATCTAATCCACTAATTGCCTACCAGCGGACTTTCTAGTATCTAGATGATTAATACACAGGACTAATGTTATACTATTTTTTGAATATAACAATGTATCATAGCCAATTGCCTCGTCATCTAATTAGTGACGCGCATGAATGGATTAACAAGATTCCCAATGACCCTATCTACTTTCTAGCGAAACCACTGCCAAGGGAACGGGCTTGGAAAAATTAGCGGGGAAAGAAGACCCTGTTGAGCTTGACTCTAGTCTGGCATTGTAAGGAGACACGAGAGGTGTAGCATAAGTGGGAGATGGCAACATCGCCGGTGAAATACCACTACTTTCATCGTTTCTTTACTTACTCGGTTGGGCGGAGCGCGTGCGCCGAGGTTTCGATCCGGTTGTCACGGTGTTCTAGAGCCAGTGTGTAAGAGTGGCGTGAAGGCTTCGCGCCGATCATCGACAATACCCCCGCGTGATCCGATTCGAGGACACTGCCAGGCGGGGAGTTTGACTGGGGCGGTACATCTGTCAAAGAATAACGCAGGTGTCCTAAGGCCAGCTCAGCGAGGACAAAAGGGCAAAAGCTGGCTTGATCTCGATGTTCAGTACGCATAGAGACTGCGAAAGCACGGCCTATCGATCCTTTTGGCTTGAAGAGTTTTCAGCAAGAGGTGTCAGAAAAGTTACCACAGGGATAACTGGCTTAGGGTGCTGGCTTCCCGCCTCTCGGGGCACCTGTCCCGGGTGGGTCCCGACCTGGCCGAGTCCCAGTTTGGTTTCAGAGGAGGACGCTCGACGTCGATGCTATAGGTCGTGTGAGGTCTCTCTCGGACTCGGCCACGTCCGGCGTTGGCGGTAAGCCTGGTTATTACCAACGCCTTTATCTCCCTCCCCTGGGGACGTATCGGGGGGCACTCGCCGAACACGGAGTGCCCCTCTACGTGAGGAGGATCCTGAGGGACTACCTGAGGGACAGGTGGGTCGAATATCCGGGCAGGAGTGGCCGGATGTGCTCGAGGGAGGTTGATCGCGGTGTCCCGCAGGGGTTGGTCCTGGGCCCCATTCTTTGGGACATCGGATACGACCGAGTATTGCGGGCTTCCTTCCCGGCTGGCGTCAGCTTAACGTGTTACGCGGAATGGCTGCGCGGAATAAATGGAGGATGGAGCTCCTCAGTCGAGGAGCCGCGCAGCGAGCGGTCGGGGCGCTTCTGCCGAGCCTGGATGAATGGCTGGACCGTGGCCGAGGAAGGTTGACCTACCGGGTCACACAGGTGCTCACCGGGCATGGATGCTACGGTGAGTTCCTGTGCCGGATAAAAGCGGCGGCGACGGCGGAGTGCCGAGAGTGTGGGGCTGCCCGGGATTCGGCGCAGCACACGCTGGAGGAATGCCCAGCATGCCTTTTTTTTTTTTTTACGGGGTGCAAATCTTCGAAAGACACCTCCCGCCCTGGGGGAGAGCAGGAGGTAGTGTCGGATTCTTACCGACTAAAACCACCCCGGTTACCTTTCCTCGGCGCTTGCAGGGGAGGCCCCGTGACCTCCGAAGACCACTTCCGGTGCCTCCCCCCGCCCGGCCATTGCAGCCCCATCCTCGAGAGGGTCAGAAGGACCCTCCGAAAAAACTCCGCTATATTGTACCTGGCCGCGCCAGGGATAACACCCAGCGTGACCTACATTCTCCAGACCGTGATAAGGGCGACTCGGGCCCCCACCCGAATCGCCTACGGCTCTCCGACGGCCCTGCGGGAATTGGGAGGATTGTTCCTCCCGGCAAGGCTGCCCGCATTAGGGACATTGGCGACGGTCGTCCAACAGGGGGTTCGGGAGGGGACACCTCAACGCCCCTCGGGCCCGTCAACCATTCAAATCACGGGAGGGGGGGATCTCGCCAGCGGAAACGGCCAGCGAGCCCATGGGCGAAGTTTGCCCATTACCATTTTGTACGGGCGCCCCCAGGGCTCACGGTTCAGATCTTGGAGGAGCTCTGACCACGCCCCGGCCTTTGCCCTCTTGATGGCCAGCTGGAGGGCTACCACTTGCTCCCGGTAGCCCTCGTACAGCTGATGCTCCCTCGCCAAGTCGCGACGCCGTCTTCGACGGGCTCTCTGGAGCAGTCGCCGGGCGCGAGCGCAAACATAGCGCATCCGCGCAAAAGCGGACTGAAGCCCAACTCAACAGACACTCGGAGCCTCACCCTCGCGGGATCACTTGACATCAACGGAAAGTGCACCGATAGTCAATATAGCGACCCATACGGAACCTGGAACGACGTTGTGGTCCAAGCTACCTAGCCCCGATCAAATTGGCTACAAACCAAATAATCTTACGCTCCGGACATCACTGCTCTGCAAGTGACGGTTCCTGTCTCAACACAGAAGGAGGAGACACATTCTGGTCAACAATACCCGAGGACAATTGCCATTTCAATAACTACGATGTCCTGTACGAGGGTCTGGCCAATAAACTAAGTTCGAAAGACCACCCAGGCCCCATCATGCGAGGCCCTGGAGGACTGACGTGGAGAAGGGTTTCGTGTGAACAGCCGTTGCACACGAGTCAGTCGATCCTATGGCCTAAGAGAAAACCTATGTAGATGAGGTGTCCTAAAACATATAATCTATATGACAGAGAAACACACCTGTCGGGCGAAAGGGAATCCGGTTCCTATTCCGGAACCAGGCAGTGGAACCGCATACCAATCGGCCTCTCGTAACCTAAAATGACCTGGAGACGCCGTCGGGAGATCCGGGAAGAGATTTCTTTTCTGTATAAGCGTTCGAGTTCCCAGGAAACCTCTAGCAGGGAGATAGGGTTTGGGACGCGAAGAGCACCGCAGTTGCGGCGGTGTCCAGATCTTCCCCTCGGACCTTGAAAATCCAGGAGAGGGCCACGTGGAGGTGTCGCGCCGGTTCGTACCCATATCCGCAGCAGGTCTCCAAGGTAAAGAGCCTCTAGTCGATAGATTAATGTAGGTAAGGGAAACTGGGATCCGAGCTCGGTCCCGTGCCTTGGCCTCCCGCGGATCTTCCTGGCTGCGAGGCTTCCGTGGCGGATCTTCCGTCGTGGTCGTTCTCTTCGGCCGCCATTCAACGCTCAGCTCAGAACTGGCACGGACTGGGGGAATCCCACTGTCTAATTAAAACAAAGCATTGCGATGGCCCCCGCGGGTGTTGACGCAATGTGATTTCTGCCCAGTGTTCTGTATGTCAACGTGAAGAAATTCAAGAAAGCGCGGGTAAACGGCGGGAGTAACTATGAACTATTATAGCTCTATGGGCGCTCGCGGGTCAGACATAGTTACAGGGTAGGTGAAGCGTCTTCCAGACCTATACTAGGTCCTTTAGCCACTCCCTATCAAGTGGTTGTGCACACCTCCTATAGGTGCCTGCCGGTAACGGGGTCAACGGAGTAATCCGGAGTCCCCGGCTAAGTTGCACAACAGCGAATCAGGAGCCATTAGGTTCTTCCTAGTTGCTCCTTTAGCCATAATGGGGGTGATAGGGTCAGGGGGCAGAGGTTACTTACACCTTACTCTGCTCCGTCTGGAAACCCACCCCAAGGCCGACCTCCACGACCAGTCCTTAGGCAAGGCTACGTGGCGATGGGAAAGGGACCATTTTGTGCCTGGTCCTAGCTAACGGAGGCGGCCGAATCGGGCGTAAGCCCATGAAATTATGTCAGGGATTACATGGGATAGCAGCCAATGGTAATCTCGGAGCTCTGCTCCACTTTATATTGTTATGAAAAATATAAGAAAGCCTCGGAAACCCGACTGCTCTCCCGTTGACGACTCGGCGATGTAATATGGATATTCCGTCGGTTCACGAATGGATTTAGATTTAGAAGCAGATTTAGATTTAGATCTAAATACAGGTTTTAATATTGTTTTAGATTACTCCACTTGCCCTTCCTGCCACATAACTTTAATACCGAGGACCTTAGCGCAGAGAAAACAACACGTCCAGCTTTGTAATAGGCCCCCTCCTAGCAGCGATGGCACATATCCTTGCGAGGATTGTCCCTCACGCTATAAAACCTATGCCGGTCCTAGGCAACATATTAAACGCACCCAGCCCGCGACTTACAACGCGTCGCGACGTCGCTTTAATAGAAAAAAGAGCTCCTTCCAGCAGAGCCAAATGGACTATAGCTGAGGGCAAACAACTTGCCCGACTGGAATTACAGCTTCCTCCGGGTCTGCCACAGAGGGGAATTAACATCCGCTTAGCGAGCCTTCACCCCGGTCGTTCTGCTGAGGCAATTAAAAAGCAGCGCCAAAAATTACCTTACAAAACCTGCCTGCAAGCTTTGTTAACAGAGGCCTCTCCAGCCACATCAGCTTTCTCAGATTTACCCTATAGTTCCAGGGAGGAAAATATCCGTCTACGCACTCCTCACCTTCGTCTACAACGAATAGATTCAATAGCGCCATGGAATACTTTGCTCAATCAACCCACCACCACTACACACAGTAGTAACCTTGATTCTCCCCCCTTGGAAGCTCCGGCCGACAGGGGATGTAACCATATACAAAATATAGACATCTGTACATACTTAAAAGAATTTATCCCCTCATGCACTCTGGACGTCCAGACCCTTATTAAGGCGGTACTTGGCGACCAAACCTTTCCACAGATCGATAAAATGTTCCTGCATATATTTCATAAAAATCTATCATCACAAAATAACAATAATATAAATAGTAATAACAACACCAATAATGGTAATAGTGCAAATAGTCGTAGCAATAACAATAATAATAATAATGTAAATAATAACAACAATATCAATAATAACAATGGTGTAAACAGTGTGACGGGAATTATTCACGTTTGAATAAAAAAAGATAGAGAGAAGTAAAATGTTAATTCTCGGTTCAGTATTTAATAATGAATTTAGTTAATTTAACTTGATTTACGAAGTATCGCAGAATTTTTTAAGAGTGGTCCGTAGATCACGAATAGTATCGCATTAATTAAGTGGTGCAAATCAATGTTAAGACTATTTGATTTTGGTGGTAGAGACTGAACAGAACTTTATTTGTGGTCGATACATCGCTTTTATGTCTTCGGGTAGTATAGAGAGTGGGGTTTGCTTCTGTCTTAAAATGATTACGTGGCTTTTGCCGATGTAAGCGTTGGTCGCGGTGTTACGGCTGGGACTGGGCGTTGGTCTTCGTTACAACAGTAATAACAATAATAATAATAACAATAATAGTAATAACAATAACAATATTGATATGAGTAGTGGAACTAGAGGTAAAGAAAGATAAAAGTATAATAAATATAATAAATATAATAAGTATAATAAACACACTGATAGTGATAGAACTGATAAGAATAGCAGTAAAAAGCGTAGACAGAACCGTGCCTCAACCAGATCGGCCACCTTCAGTAATTATCAACGCTTGTTCGCTCGAAATCCTACCCAACTAGCGCACGCAATCCTTGATCAAAAAGATCTTAACGCTACTTCATTCCCCACAATGGAGGATATTGAAAAGGAATATCATTCCATTTTCGAGGATTGTCCAGCTTACTCTGGACCTCTCTCGAGTGGGCCCAATGAAACTATCTTATTGAATTATCCTATCTCCTTCAGAGAAACTGAACTAGCACTTCGCCGTTTAAAACAGTCGGCTTGCGGGCCACATGGGATTAAAAGAGGGGGTTTAAGGAAAACTGATATGGCTGACCTGGTTGGGCTCCTTAATTTAGTTTTTGGCCTTTGTCGTACCCCTACTATATTTAGACACAATAGAACGGTCTTGATCCCCAAGAAAGGGGACTTGTCCCTACTACACAAAATTTTAGCAGCTCGTCTCTCTGAAAATATCAAACTACATCATGCGCAGAGAGGATTTCCACCGGGAGATGGGATCATGACAAGTTTTACTATTCTAGACACCATAGTGCGAGAACCCCGGAATAATGGTAAACCTCTATATGTTTTATCTATCGATCTGTCTAAAGCCTTCGATAAAATCCATCATCTTGCTATCGAACAGGCTTTGATTGCAAAAGGCGTCGACGACCATACAGTCAATTATATAATGTCGACGTATCGAGAGGTGGATACCGTTATTGAATGCCACAACCAAAGAAGCTCGCCTATTAAAATGAAGCGAGGGGTGCGTCAAGGCGACACAGACAGTCCAATTTTATTTAATATTGTAATGGACGATTTAATCTCATCCATCTGTCCAGCCGATGGCGTTACCTTAGGTCTATCTAAAATTGGTTGCCTCCTGTTTACGGATGATATCGTGCTATTTAGTACCTCCGTTCACGGAATGAGGGAGCACCTCCACGAGTTACACACCTTCTTAGCTAAAACAAATATGGAGGTTAACCCAACCAAATGCCGTGCTCTCTCTCCAAACGTGTCGTGGTTGATACTCATTCTCGCTTTAGTATCAATGGTAAGGCGATCCTAACACTAAAAGTCCAAGAACAGTTGAAATATTTGGGCCATAACTATAATCAGCATGGCATGATTGCCCCCTCAACTTCTAATCTGGAGGATATGTTGGAACGTCTACGTCGCGCCGCCTTACGTCCATGGCAAAAATTGTACATTTTAAACTGCTATCTAATTCCGAGACATTTTCACTGCAATCAATCCTCCGATACTACAGCTGGTAAGTTGTCCTTCATCGATCGTCTAATTAAACGGTTCGTGAAGGCCACTTTACATCTTCCGGTCACGACCCCTACGGCTTTTCTATACGCCAAAATAAGGGACGGGGGCTTGTCTATTCCCTGTATTAGGCATCAAACAGCCACTATATATCGTCGCCGATTGCAGCGCATAAGTATTCAAAGAGACCAGGATTTCGAGGCGGCCTTTCAAACGCCTTCTTTTCAACGCTTAATGCGAAAATTAGACGTTATATGTCAGAGCCTTCCTTCAACACGCTCTGCCGTTTCTCGACACTGGGCAACCACCCTACATCAATCGGCTCTCGGAAATGGCCTTAAATATAATTCATGGGCGGCCAATAGTTAGATTTTAGACCCTCCTCCCTTCTGGACCGGCAGGGATTATATCCGAGCCATGCAATTGCGCATTGGTCTTCTTCCCACAAGCGGCGCCCCCTATATTAACGCGCAAACGGCACAATGCAGGCACCCGACCTGCATCGGCTGGAGAGAGACCCTCTCACATATTTTGCAATGGTGCCCTGTCACTCATTATCAGCGTATTCAACGTCATGACAGGGTCACCCAAGACCTAGCAGGTTATCTGAAGAGGGTGGGTTTTAGTGTACAGGAGGCCCCTAGAGTTCATACTAGGGACAATAGGTATATCCCCGATCTTTTAGTGATAGACAATAAGAATAGAATAGGTACCATTGTTGAAACTACCGTCGCTTGGGAGTATAAAACTAGCTTTTTGGACGCCGTTAATATTAAACGCGACAAGTATAATTTACCGGAAATTTTGGACAACGTGAGGCTAAAATACCACCTGCAACAACGTCCACAAGTTCTCCCATTTGTTGTGGGAGCAAGGTGATGTTGCCCTCCTTCAAATGACATAATTTGGCGCACTTATAAACTCCCTAACTTCCTTCAAAGGATTATTGCCTGTAATGTCCTGCGCTACGGTTCCTCTATACATAGATATTTCATGGCATACGTGTGGCGCTCTAGGAAAAAGAGGAGGATACAATAGACAGAATGGTGTGTGACTGCGAGAACAAATACGTGGTGTGTGCGCAATTAAATTATTTGTTCTGTGTACGCATGCGTGTGTAAGTGTTTAGTTTAGAGTAAGTATGCAAGTGTCTACTAATGTCCTCCGCTATTCCTTATTATCATTTGTCCACATAACTAATAAAATAAAATTTACATTATATCTATAGTGTGGGTTTTAAATAAATTAACTATATGCAATTATATTTGTTGACCTACATACATTTTAGTACCCATAACTTAGGACCCCCCGAGAGGCAGACGCTCGGATAATTCTGTGAAAGGCGCTGCACCTCGTGGGATCCGGACTAAAAGGGGAAAAGGAAAGGGACATTTAATAATGTAATTAAAACAAAAAATATAAGCCAGTACTGAATGTGTACAGGGGTGGGCAGAATTTGGGTCCTGAACCAGGACCTGGGCCAACTTCCCAGGCTGGATGTAAGGAAACGCCCACTCAAGCGCGGATTTAGAGCTTGGCAGATTATATGCACCTTGCAAACTCTTATATAGGGTGAACGGAGCATATCTGCTGAGGGTGGGCGGTGGGTAAAAAAAAAAGTACCCATAACTAAGTTATACAATATTATACACCTAAATTATATTGATTTTATATTTACAATAATTTACATTGTTCCAGCTGAACCGGGAAGCCCAGTCTCGTAGTGTGCGTAAGTGTGAGTGATGTAGGTGTGTGTGTGCGTGTGTGTACGGAAGTAAGCGTCGATACCGACTCGCGAACAGTACATAGAAAAACAACGAACGAACAAGTCGATAGCGTGTGCGAGGCGTAGTACGAGACCGTAAAAGGAGAATCAAGTTTGGTGTGTGAATATTTTGAGGACCACACGGAGGAGCCCGAGCTCCCATGAACATTTTATGGTCCATCGAGCCGGATACCCTGCTAGTGTGGAACTCCAAAGTAGGAATCAGTGGCGAGTGCCGTGAAGTGCAACTGGACCGCTCCGATTGCCGAAAGGAACGCATCTATCTCTGTCGCCCGTGGCTGGCGGCGATCATACTCCAAAGCAGGAGTCAGTGGCGAGTGCAGTGAAGTACAACCGGATCGTTCCGATTGCCAAAAGGACCGCATCTTTCACTGTCGCTCGTGGCGGGCGGTGATCATCCGCTCACCTTTGAACGACCGATAAACGACGCGTTCGCTGCGTTTGTCGCGAAGACACGTGCTCTGTGCTTACCGCGACATACGCGTTCAACAGGGTGGTAAAGAGACGAGCACTGTTTATACCGACACAGACGAACTCGTCCTCACACATACGAGAGAGGACGATCAGTGACAACACCGAGCTCGCGAATACGTTCGCGCGACACATATACCGGGTGGTACATTCATACGACCACGCGGAATCAAGGATGAACTCCAACGTATTATAATGGAGCAAGAGCGCACGACCGCTCAGATCGAGCGCGCGTTGCTCAATTTAAAGAAAATAGGCATGCAGAACTACACGGCTGCAAAGGTGCAAAATCGCAAGCAAGCCTTGGAGAAACTGTGGGAAAGGTGCCAACAGTTTGACGCACAAATCCATCAACAAGCGAGCGATGCGAACCGCAAGGAGGTGGACTACTTCAAGAAGGAGGCCTTCTCCAAGGCGGAGGAGATGTACTTGGCGACCACCGACTACATGTCCGATGTCCTCCACGAACTGACCAAACACAACCCCGCAGACGGCGATTCCAAGGACAACACTACCATCGTGCAGGGTCGTGACTCAAAGTTGGCACGCATCGATGTACCTAAATTCTCTGGTAATCGTCTCGAATGGGAGAACTTTCGCGATATGTTCGATTCGCGTGTTAAATCGAATAGGACGCTAACGGACGTCGAACGTCTATATCACCTTAAAAGCAGCGTAACGGGCCCGGCGCTCAAGCTAATTAGTAATATTAGAATAACGGAAGCAAATTTCTCCCACGCATGGCAAAAGCTTACCGACGAATACGCGAACACTCGGCTACTCATATCCACTCACTTAAACGCGATTACTGATATGCCGGCCGCTAAGTTCGAGTCTGCAAGCGGGCTCCGGGCACTGCGAGATACAGCGAGCGCGTCCATTGATGCCCTCAAAAATGTAGGACGTCCCGTTGACACGTGGGACGACTGGCTTGTCCATACCCTTGTCAAAAAACTTGCTCCGCGAACGCGACAAGAATGGCATCTGCGACTCGGCCATTCATATGACCCTCCATCGCTAGAACAGTTCATCGCGTTTATTACCAATCGAATGCGAGGGCTAGATGAGAACCCCGGGGGCCCATCTGATGCGAATCGAATGGTCGCAAAAACGCACGTAGCGAACTCACCTCGCCGTAACGCGAGTTCTTCAAAATGCCCGCATTGTTCCGGGAATCAACCTCTCTATCGGTGTGACGATTATCAACGCGCAGATCTACAACACCGATACACCCTTGTAAAACGGTCGAAATGTTGTGTGAATTGTTGCGTAAAGGACACAGCCCGAGCGAGTGTCCCAGTCAATCGCGATGTTCTATATGCAGACAAGCGCATCATACATCGTTACATCGCGCTAACACCATTTCAAACTCAGGCCTTAACCCACATCCAGACATAAACACTCCCGTGAGTGCTTCCGTCAATTATGCACAAGCAAGTACTTCCGAAAACGCTACGAACGATTACGGACACAAACACGCGTCCTCCGTTCACACGGTTTTACACGCACCAGCGGCCAGTCGGTGATTCTTGCGACCGCGTGGTAAACCTCCGCACGAACGAAGGCACAACCAAACAAACCAAAGCCCTTCTTGATCAAGGTTCCACATATAGTTTCATATCCGAAACTCTCGCGCAGACGTTGCGCACCCGGAGAAGCAAAAAACGAGTCTGACCGTCAATTGCTTTGGCGACACATACAGCGGCAAGTCCAAATCATATCTCGATCTCGCGATGGAATCTGTGCATAGTAAAGGGCCGTCCCTACCAATACGCGCGTACGTCTTTCAGCATATCACTTCATATGCGGCAACGCGCACCCGCCTCGTCGCATCTTGGCCGCATTTGCAAGGCCTGGAGCTCGCGGATCCGGAGCCGTACGACGGCATTACAATACACTTACTTATTGGCGCTGATCTTTACGGTGCGATTCTACTCAACGACCTCTGACAAGGTCCCTTTGGCAGTCTGACTGCACAATTAACGATATTCGGCTGGATAATTTCCGGACCCTCTCCCGGTGGAGGGTCAGACACGGACCCGAATGTCGCGTCTATCCATACGGTCTCCTCGGAAGCCGACGAGCAACTAAAGCGGTTCTGGGAAACCGAGGAAGTATACGTAAGGCCGCATCTTACCAAAGATGAGAAACATTTTTTTTTTTTTTTCATTTAGTTCACTTTATTGTTGCAGTTCGAGCTTCTGCTCATTACTGCCTATTGTCTTTTCGTTAAATTTATTCTTTTAATGTTTCTTTTCCTGAATCATTTACCAACTAACTTTGTGAACTATATACTCTTTCTCTTCACTCAGTATTAATTTTCTTCTTCTTACCAATTTGATTTATTGTTATAATAATTTTGTTATCTTTTATTTTTGTTTCAGGCTCTATTTTTTTATTTTCAGGTACTAATTTAATTTCGACTTACTCAGCCGTCAGGTTTAACCCCAACGTTACCGTCCCTGCCCCGAGGTGGCGGACTCTCTACTTTCTGCTCTAGCTAAGTTCCTTTTTCTATGTTCGAAAATTTGCACAATAAAATTTTGAAAATTCTTAAACTTTTGTTCATTACTAACTAACTCTTCTTTATTATTTTCAGCACTTCCAAGTTCCAGGTATCTGTACATCCTGTACTAAGCACATTCCTATATCATGTGGGCTACCGTCTCTTCCTGTGCTCCACACATCTGGCAGGTACTTTCTTCTGTACATCCTCTTCTGCTCAACGTACTGTTTATCGGACCGTATCCCGTTAACATGTATACACACAGTCGTCCAGGTCGAAACCACCAGTTGTCCTGAGCAAACATTACCTTCTTAATAAATCCATATGTTACACGTCCTCTTGCTTCCTCATTCCATCTATTCTGCCATACTGATATGATTTTGTTCCTTACACTCTTTAATTCTTCTGCTATCATTCTTGTATATTCGTCCGTCTCTCTTTCTCGATATGTATACTCAATACACGTCACTTTAGTGGACATGTTTCTTCGGACCCTAACAATTATGGCTTGTTCAATAACTTCTAAATCCAGCGGTATCGTTCCTGCTATTACTTGCAGAGCCACCGTCGAGGCTGTTCGACATGCCTTGGTAGTTAATAAAAGTAGTGCCCTCTGTGTGGCCATTAAATGTCTTTTAACATGCACGTTTTGCACTTGTTCGTACCACAATGAAGCACCATACTTGACTATAGGTAGGGCAACCGCTTTATACATTGTTTTCATTATACCTGTCTTTATACCTCATTTTTCGCGCGACACTCTCCTGATGGCCATTACAAATTTTATAACTTTATTCCTAATATATTTAGCATGCTCAATAAAATTCATCTTCTCATAAATTATCACTCCTAAATATTTTACCTTCGCGACATATCTAATTCTTTTATTGTTAATTTTTATCAAAGGCATTCTTTCTGTTCGGTCGAGATACCGAAGTATTTTTTAGGATTTAATAAATGTAAGTGACCGGGCGACATATCGCCCAGAAACATATAAACATACGTCAGGTCAGTCACCCGAGACTATTATAGATGTAAGGTGTGCATGAGTGTGTATGTTTGTTTCTCGGTAGCTGGCGTACAGGTAGGTCGCGGAATAACAAGGGAGCAATGACCCATGTAAGGTGACAAAAACCGCGATCTATCGCCAGCTATGACAACAAGGAAGGAATGAGAGAGTGTGAGAGAGTGAGAGAGTGAGAAGACGTACAAGTCACATATATAGCGCGGTACGAATCGCGGGCGAGCAGAAAAATACCGACCACCCAAACGAACAAGCGACGATTGTACAATTTAATAAAGAGTGATTCAACAAAGAATTTTCTTTAACAATTATTCGTGCCAAGACGGTTAAGTCCGTGTTGGAGGTGATTGTTGCGCACAAGAGTGGCAGTTCACCCGCTACACTTTCGAAGCTAGAAAGTGTACGACAAACACTTTCTTTGTCAAGTTTACCTTTCATTAGCATGGCTTGGGTTTTAGTTTCTGACACTTTTAGTTTATTTACCTTACACCAATCATTTAGAACCGCTATCAATTTATTAATGTTATTTTCAATTTGAACACGCGAATTTCCTTTTATAATACATGCCAAGTCATCTGCGTAGGCGACTACCTCCGCATCTTCTTCTAGGATTTCAATTTCTATCTTGTTCAAAAGAGTGTCCATACACCAAGTCCATGCCGCAGGACCGATGATTGAACCCTGAGGACATCCTTTACACATCTTTGTTTCAATTTTCCCCAGCTTTTTATATACACACGCTTTTCTATTTTTATAGTAGCTTTTAATTATATTTACTATCTTAGTACTACATTCGGCAGCTTGTAGTCTATTTATAATTGCCGGCCACCAGAGATTATCAAACGCACCCTCTATGTCTATGAATATTACTATTACATATGTTCTTTCAGTATATTTAATCGCACGCTTCAAATTTATAAAGGCATCTTCAGTACTAAAACCTTTTTTAAAACCAAATTGTTTTCTGCTACATAAACTTTTTTCCTTATATGGCTCTTGAATCCTATCCACGATAATTCTCACAAATAGTTTTCCCATCGCTGGTAACAGAGCAATTGGCCTATACGAGCCAATCAATCTTCTGTCCCGATCCTGATCTTTTAAAATTATATTTAACTTGGCTATCTTCTAGGCTTTCGGGAAAACCTCGCTATTGAAACAACTATTCAGCAACTTGTATAATACTTCAGGCCTTCCATACCAAACTTACTTTATTACTTCCATCCCAAATCCATCTATTCCTGGCGCTTTATTTGATTTAAATTTCTTTAGTGCAACATTAATTTCATCCTGTTTGATCTCATTCTCTAAATTAAAATTTTTATAAGTCCTTATATTTTCCTTAATTTCCAAATGTTCTTCGCAATCGTCTCCCACATTCTCCACCGGTACGCATTTTCTCATTAATTCATTAACTGTATTTTCTATATCATTAGTTCTTGTCCCATCCGATAGAACCAGTGAAGTAAGGAAACTTGTTTTATTTAGTTTCTCCCTTGTTATCTTGTAGACTATGCTCCACGGATCCTTGTTTCCTTCTACTGTTACGAAGTTTTCCCATGTTGTCCTTTTTCTCTTCCTTATTTGCGCCACATATTCATTCCTTTCCTTTCTGTACGTCTCCCTATATCCTTCCACTAAGTCCTCAAATCCTAACTCTATTGCTCTCTGTAATTGTCTCCATGCACTATTAGCCTTTTGTCTCAACTCCTCCAGCTCTCTACTCCACCAGGGGACCGATCCCTGCCCTTTCTTCACTTTAGGTATTGTTCTAGAGCAACACTTCTCCAGTAACTTATTAAATTTCTTAACCACTTTATCCGGGCTTGACGAATCCATTTGTTTTATAAAATTTTCACTAAATTCAATTTTAATATCATCATAAAATTTTTCCCACTCTGCCTTTTTCACATTATATTTATTACTTCTTTTCCAAAATTTCCTAATATTTGGGCCTTCTTCAACTTCTAATATAATTAAATTGTGATCACTTCCTGTACACGTAACATCAACCTTCCAGCTCTTTATTCTATTAACAATTGTCTCCCCAGCTATAGTTATATCTATGTTAGATTCTGAATTTGCACAGCTAAAAGTTGGAGGATTGTTAGGCCTATTCAAGACTGTTAGCAATTAAAAACTCCACCAGAATCTTTCCTCTCTCATCCGTTTCTTTGGAAAACCATACATTTGATTTAGAGTTAGCATCCATTGTAATTATGACATTCTTACTGTTAATTACAGTTAAAAGGCTATAGCCGGATAAGGGGGTCAAATGTGCCCCTAAACCAAATTCAACTTGTGAGGTGTCATTCGATAGCTTATCAAGAAAAACCAATTCGTACCAAGTTTCAACCCTGTAGCACGACTGGGAGGGTAGTTAAAGCGAAAAAACAAAAATCTGGTTTTTGCTCAATATCTCGCATTTTAGCGCATTGCAATTATGGAGGCACACATTGTAGAATTTTTGCAGATTTTTAAATCGGAAACTCGAGCTGCGAAAAATAAAAAACGTAAAAAAATGCTGTAAAATGCCCGTTTTGTATTGAAGGAGTCGTCTAACTACGATTACACTTTTTTCCTAGGTACATATGATTGATACTACTACTCTCAATTTTTTTCAGATTTTTTAATCCGGTGCGCCGCAGTTAAAAAAATTAATAACCGATTTCTTCGTACCTTATATTCTAATCTATTTAGCATATCTTCAACGGTGTCGGTGGTCCCGCGGTAAAGCGTCGGACTTGTAAACCGCTGCAAACTTTTTTGTAGGTTCGAGCCTCCCTCGGGTTAATTTTTGTTATCATTATTTTTTGTCTAATTCCTAACTGTATGACAATGATCAATACTTGCTTACAAATACTTTTAAACTATTTGTTAAATATTTTAATTTAATATATACAAATATGAACTTAGAGCGCTTTTCGTGCTACCGTTTTTCTTGCCTCCATAATTGCAATGTCTCAGATTTTTTTCAAAATTTTTTATGCGCTAAAATGCGAGATATTGAGCAAAAACCAGATTTTTGTTTTTTCGCTTTAACTACCGTCCCAGTCGTGCTACAGGGCTGAAACTTGGTAAGAATTGGTTTTTCTTGGTAAGCTATCGAATGACACCTCACAAGTTGAATTTGGTTTAGGGGCACATTTGACCCCCTTATCCGGCTATAGCCTTTCTTCAACCTTTCTTAATATAGGCTCCAAAGGGAACGAATACTGGCAGTAAACATTAATAATAAACAGATCTATTTTCTCCGTCATAATTTTAAAACACATAACGTGCTCGTGATTATCATGTATACCCTGTAATACTTCTACTCTATCTTCCTTAACAACCGCAGCCACCCACGAATAATCGCATGGTTCCGGTTGAATAACTCTCAGTTCCGGGGCCGTATATCCCCTTACCTTTCTTTTAAAGCAGTACGGTTCCTGCAGGCACAAAATATCCAATTCTTTTTCCTTCACTATCATTTCTAAATTTGCCGCTACTGCTGTCGATCTCTGGGCATTAATTTGTTCTATTTTTAATCCCATTGCACTTTATTTCTATATATCTCAACCTGACGTTTGTACTCTAAACATTCCACACTGTGTGCCTCATGTTTAATTTCTCTTCTTCTAGCTCGGATACAGTTTGGACACTGAAGGGATTCCTTATTTGGACAGCCATTCTTAACATGCCCCTTCTTTCCGCAAGTACCGCAAAGCTGCTCATCCACACTACAAGCTCCTGCGATATGACCGTAACCTTGACATTTGTAGTACCGGATGACGTTAATAAACTCCTTTATTCTGTAAGTGCGCCACATCATATATATTCTTCCCCTATCCAATAGTTGGTCAAAAAATTTACCCGGTATTTAGACTATCCAATTTAGTTTCTTTTCATCCTTTGTTTTAAAATTGTGCGCGAATACACCATTTCTCAATACCTCCCTTTCAGTCTTATCTACTACTTCAAAATTTGTACTCCTTTTCTACATCGTATACCATAATAGACGGGTTCATTCTTCTCGGCCTATCAACTTTCAAACCGATATTCTCTAACTGACAGCCTTGCACCGCCTCAACATCCTCATTACTACTAACTTCAACTACTAAACCTTTCTTCCTTGACTGCCTAATATTCTTAACTTTTAATTTATTTCTGACATTTGTTAATTTTGTTAGAACATCTCTTTTTATTTCTTCGTTATTTCTTCTATCTTCCTCATTCTGTGGTCTTATTACTATAACTTCTCCTTTAGGTTGCCTCTTGATTCTATCTTCCTTGGTCTTTTGCGTCTTTATATCTCGTATCTGCTTTCCACCAATAGAAGCTATCTGAGCATAAGTCTTAACCGTAGTATCCTTTAGATCTTTACACTTCTCCTTTAATATTTCTTTCTCCATTATCTCCTTTTGTAGTTTGCTTTCCAATATAGCCCATTTTTCTAGTATAAATTTTATCGCACTTCTAGTTATTTTATTTCCTTCGTTAAACAAAAATTCCTCCAACCTTCCTCTCTCCTCATAAACTTCCTTCAGGCTCATTCCTACAGTACTTTCTTCCTGACCTACGCTCACTTCCATACTATCCTCTTCTCGAACTTTCCTTCTTTTAGCCTTTGATGGAGTACTAGTACTCGGCAAATCCTCTGTGGCTACAGAGGAGAAAGAACTCTGCCTACTGTGAGTTCTACTGCAAGTATCTGTTATTTCCATCTCTAATTCATCCTTGTTCCTCTCCTCTACTTCCTCATCTTCCTTCTTTTTATTTGTTTTTGTTTTTGGTTTGTTTAGGTTACTCATACTGCATCCCACGAGTGGGGTCGGAAAGGGTGGTCCACCGGGGCAGAGCCGCCTTACCCCGGTATGGCTAAATACAACCGGGAGTCGCCATATTCCCGGAGGTTGGCAGCTAGCAGCCGGTGCACCCACCGGCCACGCTCCGGCGCAATGTCCGGAATGCATCCCTTCGGCGTGCGCCATACCTTGGGGCGAGGGATTTTTTTATAGAGGTTGTCATCCTCGCGGTCCGGCCGGTTAAGGCATGACCCCCGTTCCAGCGAAACATGACCACTGGTTTACGGTATGCTAGAGCTCGGGTACCTTGGGCCCGCTAAAACCCATACTGTGCCCGTCCCTGACCCGACCGGAGTCGGTTCAGGAACAGACACAGCCCCTGAGGGAGAAGATGAGAAACAGTGCGAACAGCATTTTAAAGAGACGCACCAACCGGACGAAACGGGTCGGTATATGATGCGTCTTCCGTATAAAACGCATCCCCCGCCGATCGGGGACTCGCTGCCGATTGCGTCGCGTCAGTATGCTCGACTTGAGCGGTGCTTACAGCGTGAGCCGGGAACTGCGCAAGCTTATCACGATTTTTTAACGGAGGATCGAGTGCTTGGACATATGGAGTTTGTTCCGCTAAGCGACCGCCTCAACAGTCGATCAGCGTACCTTCCTCGTCATCCCGTTATAAAGGAGGGTAGTTCAACGACGATATTACGAGTCGTATTCAACGCGTCGTGTGCTACATCGAACGGAACATCTCTGAACTCGCACTTGCACGTCGGTCCCAAGTTGCAGAATGAACTGTCCTCTATCATCATGCGTTGGAGGCAATATCAATTTGTTCTGACTGCGGATATCACCAAGATGTTCCGCTAGATTTGCGTGCATCCGCTGGATTGCGATTATCAGCGTATCCTCTGGCGCCCCCCGGCAGTGACGTCGTCCGGCTCTGTTGACTAACTACCGTTACATACGGTACGGCGTGCGCTCCCTACTTAGCTATACGTGTACTTAAGCAACTGGCCGATGACGAGGGCGACATATACCCCGTTGCTAGGGCTATATTGCAGAAAGACATCTACGTCGACGACGTATTATTCGACGCTGACAACCTCGACGCCGCGCGGGAGATGCAACGACAAATTCAGGAGCTCCTCCTTGCGGGCGGGTTCCACTTACGTAAGTGGGCATCTAATGCCCCCTGTACTCACCAACGATATCCCAAAGGGGGACCACCAGGTTGGCCTTGACCATTCCTTCGAAGTTGATGCCAGTTTGAAAATTCTGGGCGTTGCGTGGTCCCCGTGGACCGATACCTTCTGATTTAAAACCAGTATACCTGGCGACATTGGCTCAACGAAAAGAACCGTGTTGTCTTCTATCGCAAGGCTATTCGACCCATTGGGATGGGCTACTCCTATCATAATTACTGCGAAGATTATGATACAAGAACTATGGAAGCGCGCGAGCGACTGGGACGAAAGGCTTCCTAGCGATCTTCTCGAAAGATGGCAATCGTATTGCCAGTCTCTTCAAACTCTGAACGAGATCCGGATTCCCCGTTGGACCGGAGTAACGTCCACCACGGAAGCGTGTGACCTGCACGGATTCGCGGACGCGTCAAATAGAGCCTTCGCAGCTGTAGTTTACCTCCGCGTGACTCAAGCCGACGCGAGCGTCAAAACGACCTTGATCGCCGCGAAATCTAAGGTGGCTCCGCTTAAAACACTTAGCATTCCGCGTCTGGAGTTGAATGCCGCCGTTCTGTTATCAAAACTCATAGAGTCGATTTCATCCACTATGCAGTGCGCCAACGCAACTATACACTGCTGGACGGACTCTACCTTCGTTCTCGATTGGCTGAATCAACATCCCTCTACGTGGTCCACATTCGTGGCGAACCGCGTTGCGGATATTCAGACGCGACTACCGTCGGCCACCTGGAGACATGTCCCGACTGCCTCTAACCCAGCTGACAGCGCCTCCCGCGGCATACATCTGAGCGAACTCAGAGAACACGTAATCTGGTGGCACGGACCACCATGGCTTACCAGAGCGCCTTCGCATTGGCCTGCGCGACGTAGCGAGTATCGGAAAACAAACCCGGATCACGACGCTAGCCTAACGTCCGAACGTTGCGGTGTCGAAATTCGCACCGTAGTACCGGAGAATAACACTACGGACTTGTCCCAGCACTTCTCTTCGTGGCCAAAACTCCTTCGTGTCACCGCTTACATTCTACGATTCATAGCAAGCATTAGAGCCAAGCTATCGTCGAAGCCTAGGAATCTTTCGCGATTAACGGCCGTCGAAATCCGCGAAACACGACGGTACTGGTGCAAAACAGCCCAGCGCTCAGCCTTTTCTCTTGAGATACAAGCGCTCCGACAAGGCAGTGATCTTCCGGTCAAGAGCCCGTTGCTCAAACTGCACCCCTTTCTGGACGAAGACGACATTGTACGTATTGGCGGGAGGCTAAGACATTCGATACTGCCGTACGATGAGAAGCACCCAATTATTCTCCCCAATGGTCGAATAGCTGCGCTGATTGTCGACCATGCACACCTTCGCGCCCTTCAGGGGGGTCCTCAGTTAACGCTCCGAATCCTACGCCAAATGTTTTGGATCATCGGCGTCAGGAATGTGGTTCGATTACGAATCCATCGTTGTATTTCTTGCGCGCGCCAACGGACAAATACCCCGACACAAATAACGGGTGACCTCCCCTCCGTCAGGGTCACACCTTCAAGAGCGTTTCTGCATACGGGCGTGGACTATGCCGGTCCGTATAACGTCCTACCAGTCACGGGCCGAGATCTAGCGTCTCGACTCGCCACCGACGGCACCACGTGGCATTTCATACCTTCCGCGGCTCCCCACTTCGGCGGGATTTGGGTGGCCGGGGTCAAGAGTATGAAGCGACACTTGCGTCGTGTCGTGGGTCAACATACGCTCTCCGCCGAAGAATTCTACACCCTGCTCTGCCAGGTTGAGGCTTACTTAAATTCGAGACCGATTTTCCCTATGAACAACGACCCGCGTGACCTTGCGGTATTAACGCCAGGCCGCCACTTTGTGGTCGGCGTTCCGCTGACCGCCGTCCCGGAGGAAACGGTCCTTAACACGAATGAAAACCGCCTCGCCCGATATCAACGCGTTCGGCACATGTACGAGCATTTCTGGCGTGCTTGGTCCCACGACTACCTGCACTCGCTGCAGCAGCGGCACAAATGGAAGTTAGAGACGCCCAATATTCGCGTTGGGACGATCGCAGTAATGAAAAACAACTCGTTGCCACCGTGCAAGTGGGAGCTGGCGCGTGTCCTGGAATGCTCTCCCGGCAAAGATGGCAAGGTCCGTGTCGTGACGGTCCGAACCGCCACCTACACGTTGACAAGACCAATCACCCAGATTTGTCCGTTGCCGATCGCGTCGGGCGAGGCGGAGTAAGCACTTCGTACATTATCACCTGTGTTATTCCATGCCCTGTGGCGAACGGGTATGCGTCAGCGATCGTACCTGGCGGATACGAGGCGGGCGGAATGTTCCGGCTGAACCGGGGTTGAGGACCACACGGAGGAGCCCGAGCTCCCAACGCTTGTCATTGTATATACAATAAACTGACTATCAAAATGTCGGTAGAGAGTTCTTTAGCGCTGCAAAGGCACTACCCTTTAGTTCCCACGTGAACCGGCAGTAATTTTTGGAGTGTTCCGACGAAGTCGAAGGCGTCGTGAACATACATACATTTTAATACCCGTACCTAAATTATACACCTATATTATATCGATTTTATATTTTATATCATACATTTATATTTACAACAATTTACATACAGGCTTTTTAGTACATGGTCCCCTTTTAGCGGGTCAGTAATATTATAATATAACCATTATATCTTATGGTAAGCAGACAATATATAAATCTATTCCATTAACAGCCTACCAGCGGGCCTTCTAGTGTCTAGTCGACATATACACTGGACTAATATTGTATCTCTAAAATACGATAATGTAACATAGCCAAATGCCTCGTCATCTAATTAGTGACGCGCATGAATGGATTGACGAGATTCCATCTGCCCCTATCTACTCCCCTCAGGGGCTGTGTCTGTTCCTGGTTCGACTACGGTCGAGCCAGGGCCAGACACAGTATGGGTTTTAGCGAACCCAAGGAACCCGAGCTCTCTGCATACCGTAAACCCGTGGTCATGTCTCACGGGAACGGGGGTCTTGCCTTAACCGGCCGGACCGCGAGGATGACAACCTCTATAAAAAGTCCCTCACCCTAAGGTATGGCGCGCGCCGAAGGGGTGCGTTCCGGACTTAGCGCCGGAGCGTGATCGGTGGGAGCACCGGCCGTTAGCGGCCAACCTCCGGGAATATGGCGACACCCGGTTGTATCCAGCCTTACCGGGGTAAGGTGGCTCTGCCCCGGTGGACCAATATTTCCGACCTTCTCGTAGAACCAAGTAATGGATTCTTCAAACAAATATAAAAAACAAACGGGGAGGGATAGGGGAGAGTTGGAGGAGTGTTTCGTTGAAATGGAGACTTTGCCGGAGCCGTCGAGTGGTGGGCTGAGCAGGAGAGGTTCTGCTTCGTCCTTGCTCTCTGATGAGACTTCTGTAAGGGGCACTCCTAAGAGATTTAAAAGAAGGAAAACCGGAGAGTTAGAGTTAGAAAATTTAAATTTTGGCCCAAAAGAAGATGATAATTTGAATTTAGACTCGAAAGAAAACGAAGGAAATGAAATTAATAAAACCTTGTGAGAAATTTATGAGGAGAGAACCAAATTGGAAGAGTTTTGAAGTGTAAACTTCTTTGGGCGCGGCGCGCACAGAATTTGGCTGGGGAGTGAATGAGTCTGATGCGACACGCTCATTCGGGTAAACTCGGGAGCCGAAGCGCGTCACGCTACATATTCGGGTAAACTCGAGGAGCCGAGATCGTCATGCTCACGACGTAGAACAAGAGAGCCGAGTTTAACCGAGCGAAGATCAGACAGTATTTAATGTTGTTTAATAAACGCTGTTTAATAAACAGCGTCGCAGTTTAATTGTATTGCTTTGGTGTAAAATAAAAGATAAGTATCTAAAGTTATTTTAGTATATTATTATATGATTATTTTATTAGTTTGTATTAAGTTTCTTTAATTTTTGAGTTATTGAGTTACTTTATTATCAGTTAATTTTATACCACGAGCAGAGCGCTTTCGCGTAAAAGCGGGCACATAACCCCACACTTTAAAATTCATCAAAGACAATTTCGCAACGCCCTGCTGTGGTTATTAAAAGTTCATTTAAAGTGAAATCGTTATTGATTTCAACAAACCACAAAAGATCTAAACGCATAGATATAAAATATCATTTCTCAAGAGAACAAATTGAGAAAAATTGAGAACAATATAATAAAATTGAATAAAATTGAAATATATTCCAACCGGTAACCAGATAGCTAATATCTTAACAGAACCATTACCAACTGTGAAATTTCAGGAACTAAGAAGTGGAATGGGTTTGAAATAGATATTAAGATATTAAGATAGTTATAGATATTAAGATAGTATGTCTAAAGTCTAAACTATCTTGAATAAGTAAATATATATAAGTATATATGTACATATATAGTATTGTACTATTTGGTCTGATTAGGTTTTTTCTGTGTTTCTCTAATCCAAAGCAACAAATGTTGGACCATGTGTAGTTGAACCCAGAGAAAGTAAGAGGAAGGTGCATTCTTATATAAACGAATAATTTTTGAGAAGGCGTGTTGGTTTTATGCACTGTATAAAACGCAGTTAAACAAATAATTATCTCTCATAGTTCTGAGAATATATTGGGGTACAGAATTCCATTGCTTGTGCAAAAGTGTTTATATGAGAGGGACCGATAGGGTCCGAATGCTCCATGTTTCTCTTATATATTCATTCGTTAGAGTTTCTCCTCTGAATAAGGACGTGCCTTCTTTTGCTGTATAAAATAAATTGCTTTTAGTAAACTGAATTGTGCATTATATATTATCACATGTGGGACACGGAAAATAAGTGAAACGCTGGTACTTGTATGTATCGAACTCTTTATTCGCTTGCTCGTTGATCGCTCGACTCCTCTCGACTTACTGATCGAGCCTCGTGCCCGCTCCCAAGATGTAACCTCGAGAGGGGGTGCGTTTTCCGAGAATGCACTCGTGGACCCGGAAAACCAAATGGGTTCGAGGAATCGTCGCTCGACGCTATCCGCCCGATAATCCAAACAGTGGATCAATCGTCGGGCGGATACTTGTCTCGCTGTGGCGACGCGGTCGTTTCACGTATCGCCACATCACACATCCTCATAATCTAGTTTTCCAACAGATTCGTCCAAGTAATAAGACCCATAATAATAATATTCATATTATTCATATATATATTAATTAAAATTTTTTTTAATGAGGTTAATAAAATTAGTAAAGCTAGTATTAAATTTATTCTAGACAAATGGTCTATTCTAGGGAATAAATTACAGAATGAGGTTATGGAAACCGAAGTTTTAAAAGCCAAAAATAAAATTAACGACTCACATAAGATCTCTTATGCACAAGTAGCTGCGCGCCCTGCCGTATCAGCTTCTGGTAGTGGGGGTGTCCTAGAAAAACCAAAAATTAAGAATGATTATGAGATTGTTTTGTTAAAGCCGGAGAAAGAAAACGACAAAAGAAATAATGAAGAGTTAAAAAAAGGTGTAATGGAAGAATTACAAGAAGCAAACAAAAAGTTAAAAATAAGAAGTATTAGGCAAATGAAGCAAAAAGGTATTATAGTTCAAGTTAATGACATAAGTGATGTTGAATGTGGCGACCCATCGCCATTCCACGAACGACGCCCTCGAGGTCTCTCGACTGGGGCAGATATCGCGCGTCGAAAGGATATATACAAATGCGTTAGGGTGTTTATTCCGTGGCGCCGGACTGGCCTAAACAGCCACTCTTGTTTAAGACCCACGTCGCCAGCCGATGTAACCGTCACCTCTTGACTTCTACGAATCTTGGTGGAAGTCGGCGGTAAACGGAGGGCGTCGCGATACGGGGTAGCAAGAGTGGTCCTTCGGGTGCGCCAGTCCGTAGCCAGAGCCCGAACGAATCGAACGAGGAGCAAGTTAATAAAGCACTGAGTTTAAAGAAGTTGAAATCCATTTTTCATTAATCCCGTCACTCGTCGCCCACATTGACATTATTAATAAAAGTAATTTAGAATCAATTGGTTTGAAGATCGAAAAACCTAAAAAGTTAAATCCATCGATAATTATGTACGACGTCAAGAAGGAATTTAAAAAAGAGGAATTACTTGAGAATTTCATAAATAAAAATCTAGACCTAAATGTTAAAAAGAATTTTAAAGAAATTAAAAATGAGATAGAATTCAGGCATTGCTTCAAAGCGAAAGATGATAAAGTTAATTGGGTTGTCCAAATCCCCAGTGAATTTTATTGTGACATATTAAACAAAGGAAAAATTTATATGATGTGGAGGGTTTACCGAATCAGGGAGTTTCATAACACTGTTAGGTGCTATAAATGTCACGGGCACGGACACATTGCCAAATATTGTAGCATTCAAGAACAGCTATGTGAAACTTGTGGTTCTAAAGCTCATGCAAAAAAAGAATGTATAAGAAAAGAAAACCCTATTTGTGTAAATTGCACTAGGGCAAAAAGAAAAGAGACAGGGCGTAGTGTAAGGAGCAAGGATTGTCCGGATTATATTAGGTATCTGGAAATATTTAAATCTAAAATAAAGTGGAGCTAATCATAGGGAAAATTAATGCGCAGCGTTCTTGGGCCTTTTTTTTTTTTTTTTTTTTTATTAATACCTATTTGGTGTTAACACAATATAACTGGGCAAGTAGCATGCATTACTACTTGTACATCTTTTGAAAGAAATGGTCAATATTCCAGCCATTGGATTACATGACATGATGTAGAATATAAATGGTGTGGGACTGAAGACTATTTGTATAGGACAAATCAATTGTGTAGCCCGCATTACTGACAATTACTTGTAAGTGGATGGCTCAGGAGTAGTTGATGTATACTAATTCTTAATAACTAGTGCTTATTTGCTACAGCCTACGTCTAGATTACAACTAAAAAACTAACATTTAATGTAAAGGCAATAATCTACTTAATTTAGTGATGAAGATGATCCGTGGGCTCGTGTATAATGTCTAACAAACGGCCTGTATGCCAGTTTGCCCTTGTAGGTGGGGTTATGACCGAAAATAGAGGGGAAGTTGATTTTTTCATTGAGTCATAAAATTTTATGTAACGTCTGGTAATGAAGTCTTTGACGGTAAATATGTTCCATTTCTTCCGCACTGTACGTATACGTGCACGTTGATAGGAGGTGTCCATACTGATCGTACGCAATGTTCTATTTTCAAACTGCTGTAATTTTACTAATATCGATGCATATAGTTCTCTGAATAATGGTGCACCGTATAATAGATTAGGACGGACAACCATGTTAAAAATAAGTAGTTTCACTCTTATTGATAAGTTTGGATTACGTAGGAGGTGAAATAGAGCTTTAACTCGTTGTCGAGCGGTTACTAAGTTTTTCTTTATATGAGCCGAGAATGTTAGGTGACGATCCAGTGTAATGCCCAGATAACAGAGAATATTGGAAAAAGGTAATCGTTGGTCCATTATTGTAAAGTGAGTCGGTCGCCGATATCGGGATCGGTAACTGAAGATTAATCCATCCGTCTTAGCAGGATTTATGGATATGTTGTAACTTGTTAGGTTTTGAGCAAGGCTGTCTAGAGCTATTTCGATGTTGTGGACTGCCGTATTTGGATTCTTGTGTGAGCAGTATAATGCTATATCGTCCGCATAGGCTGCTACGAGTATGTTGCTTGGTATTTGTCGAAGGATATATGCGGTATAAATGTTAAAAAGAAGAGGTGAAAGTGTGGCGCCTTGAGGTACTCCAATGTGTATTTGTTTTGGTTCGGCTATTGATGATATGACTCGGAATGAGGCTTTCCGGTAATGCAAGAAAGTTGCGATTATATTATACAGCCAATTTGGTGTGTCGTATCGACGTAATTCTTGTAAAAGTTTTAAATGAGAAACTGAACCAAAAGCATCTGTGCAGTCGATGGAAATCATGCACGTCGTATGTTTGGCACAGAACGCAGAGTGAATGTCTGCAACAACTCTGGTTAGTTGTGAAGTAGTGGACATGGTTTTTCTGAAACCTGCTTGTTGTGGAGGTAATATGTCCTTTTCCATTGCATGTGACAGCAAAAAATTGTACAAAATTTTTTCGTATAGTTTTCCCACATGATCAAGCAAACTTATTGGTCGATAACTAGAAGCTATAGTAGGATCCTTTCCTGGTTTGAGTAGCGGTGTTATAATTGCTTGTTGCCATTGTTTTGGGAAGGTATTCAGACGAAGGCATCCGTTATAAATTTGACTGTTTCGTCGGCCCTGTCCTATTAATGACATACACCGCGGTGTTCATCGCTTCAGCCCACAGAGATAAAGGTAAATCTGATTTTGAGAAAAGCATAGATCACGCGGCTTCAACAATAGTGCGATTATCCCGTTCCGCAACCCCATTCTGCTGTGGTGTATACGGAACATTCACTGTATGATTTATGCCTCTATTACTCAAAAAATCGTCAACCATCCTGTTCACGTACTCTTTACCTCCATCACTGTGAAGTTCCTTTATATTCCTACCAAAGTGATTTTCGATTCCCGTACAGAATATTTTCAACTTTTCAATTACTTCCGACTTTTCACGTATAAAATAAATTTGTCTAAACCCTGAAAACTCATCCTAAAAAATCACATAATACCGTTTTCTACCCAGGGACTCCTGCTGCATCGGTCCGCATACATCAGTACTTATTACATCACGCATGTTTGTCGCACGCTCGACCCTGCCGTGAAAATTCATTCTATGATGCTTACCATACATGCATCCATCACAAACATCCTCAGAATCTAAGGCATCTATACCTAAATTTTTCAAGAAAACTTTAACATGTTTCTTATTTAGATGACAGAGTCTCTCATGCCACAGTTGCAAACTATCTATCTTATTAACTACATTACATTCTCTCGGTATTACAACACGCATATTCATTCTATACAAGCTACCAGAGGCAGACCCCGTTGCTACAACAGTACCGCCACGTATAAATACGCATCGCCTACCACTATCACTAATTTTGAAATCTACACCCTTTTTAGCAACGAACTTCACCGAAAACAAACTCTGATCCAAACACGGTATATATAAAACATTATACATAGTACCCGCAATCCAGTTGCCGTCTACAAGAGTTTCAACGTCTATATTTCCTCTTCCATGTGCAGAAATTGTTTCGCTATTTCCAATTTTGACTGTCAGTGGCTCTTCAAGCAGTTCAAGACTGCAGAACCAATCCTTCCTATAGGTCATATGATCAGATGCCCCCGAGTCAATCAGCCAGTAATCTTTATCAATCGCCTCACTAGTTCCAACAAATGCCTGCCTAGGTGCGGTGTGCTGCTGCATTGACCTCGCATCGTCTCGCTTCTCCGACCCTCCGTTCCTCCTCGGACAATTCCTCCTAAGGTGACCTCTCGAGCTGCAATTATAGCACCATGGACAATCCTTCTTCTTGTGACCCTCCTTTCCACAGTTATAACAGGCAAAATTTCCTTTCTGCGTAAACCCATCTTGGCCTGTTCTACCGGAACTTACATTCTTCGAAGAAGAACCTCTGGATTTTGACCTTGTAAACAACGCAACTGTCGTTTCCTCTGAGGTATTTTGGCTCTGTATTCTCATCTCCTCGGACATCAATCTCGCAGTGAGATTTTCCAAGCTCTTCTTTGTGTCGTCTGCGGAATCCCACGCACTATGAAAGTGGTTAAACTTGGGAGGCAACGTAGAGAGTACACGGGTTAACAACATTGAGTCAGGAATTTCACCACCTAAACTCTTCATTTTCGTCGCTAGCTGTTCAAGCTTCGACACGTTATGCGCGACACTCTCATTTGATTCCCATTCGAACTCAAAAAATTGCTTCTGAACCAACGACAGGTTTTCATCAGTCTTTAGGTCATAAACAGTGTTCAATTTTGTCCACATTTCCCTCGCAGTCGTGCAGTTCAAGAGAAGATCCAATGGTTTTCTTTCAACTGTCGTAACAATTAACTTCCGAGCGGCTTTATCCGCTTTCTGGAATCTACGCAGGTCATCTGAATGCCCCGCAACACCAGTTTTCGGTTGGATCAATCTGCCTTCACAAACATCCAGCAGATCTTCATCCTCTTCCAACAAAGTGCGCACAATAAAACGCCACTGGTACCAATTGTCCTTGTCACGCAGTTTTTCAATCTTAAATCCCGCAGTTTCCATCTTTCAGAATTTTTTTTTTTTCACCAATCACACAGTTCACTTCACCAACAATTACAGAACTGGGCCCATAATCTGTTGAAGGAATGTAGTATGTGGAAAGAACACTTAAGATTTATTACGTTAAAGAATACAATTACACATACGCTTATGGTGATCGCGTTCGATCAACTGAACGGGACGCGAAGCACACGCAGAAAACAAAGCAAAAGAATTATGCGCAGCAAGCGTCAGTATCGCCTGCTCGCGTGTAGTTCGTATAGGAAGAAGAATGCATAGTTTATTTCCAACATGGTTAACTGCTGGAAAAATGATGTGAAGAGATTGGATAACATGTTAGTTAGTTGTATATTAAAGTCAAGATTTGGTTGCGCTGGTTGCTGGATAGCTTCAGTAAAACCAGGAATTTGATGAGTTTTACGTGGAAGCGATGGGAAAGTCAGTGTAGGAGTAGGGTTATTGAAAACTGGTGGTGATGTAAAGTGTGATTTAGAAGAGCTATCTTTTTTAATATTCCTCACTGATAATAATTGCATTCGCTTTGGACATTTTTTGAAACTGGCAACGTGGTCATCGCCACATCCTGCACATTTGACTATATTTTCTAATCTATTGCAATCCTGCACCTGGTGAGTTCCAGAACAGCGAACGCATACAGGTGCTCTACTGCAGTAAGCATGCGTATGACCGTAATCTTGACAGACCATACATTGTGGAATACTTCTTTGAGATGTGTATTTCTCAATACGAATGCGGTAATAACAAATACTTGTTATGTTTTTGAAATGATCCAACGTGGTTGTTGCTAAAGTGGTGATAACAACAGGATGTATGGGGCGCTTGTTGCCCAATTCATCTGTTTTTGTCATATGGCGAATGGATAATACGTTTGGTACATCATGTAGGGCTGTTTCTATTTCTGGTATTGAAGGTTGATTAAGGTCTAAGCCTAAGATTAGATATTGTATATGCTTAGTTGCATTATGGGCTGAGTGAGTGTAGAAAGATATATTTTCTGCTTTTAATATGGTTTGGAAAGATCGAGACGCTTTTTCGTCATTGGGGAAAAGAATGTACTGTTTCTCATTATATCTACGGAAAGATGCGGATATTTTGTTTAGTGTAAGGATATTTCGTATCGCAGCACTATTATCTTCGGAAGGAATTTGGTCAATATAGATAGGAGGCATTCGTTTCACTGGGATGTTTGTTGTATCATTGATGTTCGTCGTAGAGCTAGATGGGAGATCGGCGAGAGGTGCCAGTGGATTGTAGGTAGGAATAAACTGCGGCCTGGCTTGTCTGTTGATACGAGCCGTTTTCTTAGGCCGTGTAAAATTATCAATATCGTCCATGTTGCGTTTTTTTCTTGAAAAATTATTGATTGTTGAAGAGTTACTTGTGGGGAAGACTGGTTTCCCTGGCACCATCAAGGTAGAGCCATCTTGTTCCAAGCTCACACCAAAGACACAAAACAAAACACACACGCACACACACTTGGACTGTAACTATGAACGGAACGGAATGTTTGCTCAACTACTGATCTAGTCTGGTACCAGCCTCTGAGTCGTATGGTTGACTTGTAAACGGCTCCGTGATTGTAAACAGATCATATAAGTTCGCAGTGTTAAATAGCTATTCGATTATCGTCTAATCGTGTTCTGTGTGAATTATATAGTTCAACTATAAGTTCTTTACCTCAACCGTCACGATATTTTTTGTGCGGTGGAGGTATGTGACCGCCACGAAGTGTCTGAACCATCTATACAGTGCCAGATAAACCCAGTGATGGCAGAAAATTCTCAACAGCAACCGACTTTCACGTTCGGCTTTGACCAAATTTCCAGACCCCACAAAGCAAACGATACATCCAATGTGGATATCAATGAATCGGAAACAACGGACAAATGCCACTGGCAAGTAATAAAGAAAAGGAAAACATCGAACCGCTCGCCAGAGCCATACACAGTACAAAACTCGTTTCACCTCAACACACAAAACAGATATGAAGAACTCTCACAACATTCCGACGAAAACATGCAAATAAATGAAACTGTTTATACTTCAACAAACGATAAAGATAAACAAAGAAATCAACATAAACCGCCGCCAATATTTATATACGGAGTAGCAAACTATCAAAGAATGGTAGAATTTGTAACCTCAACGATAGCTAAAGAACAATACCAATGTAAGTCCCTACCAAATGAAACGATTAAAATAAATGTAACTACACCAGACTACTACAGGAAACTAATTAAAAAGCTCCAACAAGACAAAATAGTGTATCACACATATCAAATTAAAGAGGAAAGGGCCTATAGAGTAGTACTACGAAACCTGCACCACTCAATACCAACAGACGAAATCAAACAAGAAATTGAGAAACACGGTCATACGGTCCGCAATATCGTAAACATTAGGCATCGCAAAACCAAAGAACCTCTCCCCTTGTTCTTCATAGACTTAGAACCTAAACAAAACAATAAGACTATCTACAACATTAAGCACCTATGTAACTTGAAAATAACAATTGAAGCGCCGAGAAAGAAGAGCTCCATTGTCCAATGTACACGATGCCAAAGTTATGGGCATACAAAAACCTATTGAACAAAACCGTATGCCTGTGTGAAATGCGGCGGTGATCATAATACAACTCTCTGTAAAAAGCCTCCAAACACTCCAGCAGAATGTGCCCTATGCGAAGGAAGCCATCCCGCCAATTACAAAGGGTGTGACGCCTACAAAAATTTACTTCGATCGAAATTTAGTTCGAAATTTAATCGAACAATATAAACTTCAATGTCAGTGATACAAACGAGTTCCCTCGCCTAACTCCCAGCCACCCCCAAGTACAGACACCAATACTCCAACAAAAATCCTATTCCCAAGTCTTAGAGCAAAGTCAGTTGCCTTCAAGTACAACTGAGCAAATATTTACTTTCCTGAATGAGCTTAAAGCAACGTTTTTGCAACTGATCCATCAAAACAGCATGATACTAAACACGCTAACAACGGTCATTAATAAAATTGCTCAATAATGGATAATTCATTACGAATACTACTCTGGAACGCCAACGGTCTAGTAAATCACAAACTAGAATTACAAAACTTCATCCTAATGCATAAAATTGATATAGCACTAATATCTGAAACGCACTTTACTTCTAAAACTATGTTTAAAATACCGTACTATAAAGTCTATCATACTCCACACCCTGATGATACAGCTCACGGGGGTGCAGCTATTATTATTCGAAATAAAATTGCTCATCATGAATTAATTCACCATCAAACGGTTAAAATCCAGAGCACTAATATCCAGGTTGAGGCAGAACCCCACTCATTCAAAATCTCGGCTATCTACTGTCCTCCAAGGTACACTATCTCTACTGAAGAATACTTAGCGTTTTTCATATCCCTTGGACCTAAATTCATGATAGGCGGTGATTGGAACGCTAAACATACTGAATGGGGGGCAAGGCTCGTAACACCAAAAGGACGAAACCTATTAAGGGCGATTACCAAACTAAACTGTACATACATATCTACCGGTGAACCTACGTACTGGCCAACGGATTCCTCCAAAATACCAGACCTATTGGACTTTTTTATTCTCAAGGGAATCAATCCAGGCTATTCGCAAGTCGAATCTAAATTCGAGCTCTCATCGGATCATTCCCCAATAATTGCAACCATAAGTACGCATATAATAAGAAAACCAATTACACCAAGACTTACTTCGGCAAAAACAAACTGGGACATATTTCGTGCATTCATAGAAGAACATATAAAACTGAATATAAGATTAAAAGAACCTGACGAAGTAGATAATGCAGTGCAGTACTTCACCACTTTAATACACGAAGCGGCCTGGAACTCAACACCCACGACAAATGAACCAAAGGAAAGCCAAAACATACCCTTTCACATAAGGCAGCTGGTAGCAGCAAAAAGAAGTGCACGAAAGAAGTGGCAAAGAACGCGAAATATCGTTGACAGATACTCATACAATAAACTAAGACGGAAACTTCACAAATCTTTAATGGATGCACGGAACCAAACATTCGAGGACTATATAACACCACACTTTCCAAAAACGATCACTCAATCTGAAAAGCCACCAAAAAGTTCAAAAGACCACAAATATCTGTACCACCGATACGAAAGAGGGACAACGGATGGGCTAAAAGTGATCATGAAAAAGCTACTGCATTCGCTGAACATCTCGAACAGGTATTCACACCCTTCCCTAACGTAAACTCTGACGATAACGAAATTGAAAATACACTTCAGGTTCCGCTTCAAATGGCGTTACCCATAAACCACTTCACACCCGAAGAAGTGATACAAGAAATCCTCAACGTAAAACCGCAAAAGGCACCTGGTTACGATCTAATTACGGGCTCAATTCTTAAACAACTACCAAAAAAGGGAATAATATTACTAACAACCATCTACAACAGTATGCTCAGATTATCATATTACCCACTAATGTGGAAGTTTGCCCATATCGTAATGATTCATAAAACTTGTAAACAAATGAATGTAGTAAGCTCCTATCGTCCGATTAGTTTACTTCCTGCCCCATCAAAACTATTCGAAAAACTGCTGTTAAAGAGAATCAGAAAAGATATTGACTTATCAACTGTCATCCCGGATTTTCAGTTCGGGTTTAGAGAACGTCACTCTACATTCCAACAAACGCATAGAATAGTGAATAAAATTGCAGCTAGCCTTGAGCAGAAGACAGGAGTGTTTCTCGATGTCGCCCAAGCATTCGATAAAGTTTGGCACAACGGAATTCTACACAAAATTAAAAACATACTCCCTAGCTCATACTACCTGTTACTAAAATCCTACATCTCTGAAAGATACTTCCAAGTAAAATTCAATAACTCCTATTCAAATTACTGTAAAGTACAATCAGGTGTACCTCAAGGAAGCGTACTAGGGCCCTTATTATATCTAATCTACACGGCAGATCTACCCACAACGGATGACACCTCAATCGCAACCTTTGCTGATGACACAGCCCTAATAGCTGTAAATAACAACCCAGTAATGGCATCCAGACAACTCCAACACCACTTAGACTTCCTACAACATTGGCTCAGCAAATGGAGAATAAAAATAAATGAATCGAAATCAGTGCAAGTCACTTTTACAACAAGAAAGATAATCTGTCCCAAGGTTACCATTTATAACACACAAATTCCAGTTGATTGACCAAAACCAAAAGTTGACTTGACCAAAAACTAACCTGGCAAAAACATATTAAAACAAAAAGACAACAATTAAATCTAAAACTACGTGAGATGTACTGGCTGCTGGGCTGTAAATCCAAGCTTTCGTTAACCAATAAAGTCCTACTGTATAAATGTATTATAAAACCCATATGGACTTCTGGGATTCAGTTGTGGGGCTGTACCAAACCTTCAAACACCAAAATCATACAAAGACTACAATCAAAAGCATTGCGTATGATAACTGATAGTCCATGGTATGTCTCCAATTACACAATTCATAACGACCTCAAAATCCCCTTTGTCACCGAAGAAGTACACAGACTATCATCACTCTACCACCAAAGAAACAAGGACCATAAAAACCCACTGATTGCAGAGCTAAACAACTTACCCAACGTGAAAAGAAGACTAAAGAAAAAGTGGCCGACTGATCTACTTAAGATGCCAGAAAGAAGACACCCCAACTCATAACTAAAGAAAATACAATAAACCATTTCGGAAATCAGAGGAGTATCATCGCTGGATGATGACTCCGCTCGTGACAATTTCAATCAATATATTTACTTAATACCCAAATATAGGAGTAGCTTGTAAATTTGCTGTAAATAAATAAATAAAAAAAAAAAAAAACTACTGATCTGCACGTAAACATAAACGGAGCGCTGATAAGACACGTCTACTCTGTTCGACTGCTAATCAGAGAATGCGTTCTTCGGCTGCTGCTGCCGAGCTACAAGTTTTGATCGAGGAGTATAAGTTAGATATTTTATGTATTCAGGAACCGTACAATTTTAGGAGTCTGGTTCGAGGATATAATTCTCCTCATTTAAGAGTTATCCAACCGAATTGTAAAACTCCCTGGGTGGCAGCAGTTGTTAGACATGAAAATTTGAATATTTTGGTTTTTCCAGATACCACAGAGCATGTTATTTATTTTCAGATTTATACAAACGCATGTTGTTTTTATATCGTTAATGTTTATTGCCAGTACTCTTTACCAGTCTCCCACTTTCTAGATTTAATTAATAATATTATAGTAAAATTAAAAGGTTTGTTATCACGCTTGATTCAAATTCTAAATCTGATGCGTGGTTTTCTCGTGAGACTGATGAGAGAGGGAAATTGGTGGAAGAATTTATTTTAGCGAACGATTTAATTATATTAAATGAGCCAAGTAATATTCCCACTTTTATGAGTTCAAGTGGGCAGTCTAATATAGATGTTAAACTGGTTAGTTCTAATTTCTCGAGATCTATTTTTGATTGGAGAGTCGTTATTGATTGTACGACTAGCGATCATAATCTAATTGTTTTCAGAATAGTTTTAAGTGGCACACAATTAAAAAAATTTAGTTCAAATAGTTTAGCTAATATAAAGAAACCTTTTAATTTAAAAAGAGCAAACAGGGAGGGTTTCGATCAAAGCGTTAAGACTAAATTTAATGATCAAGTTAAAGAAAAATTAAGAGATGCTAAACCGGACGAAGCCGTTAAAATTTTTAATAAGCTCCTTACCCAGTGTTGCTATGCAAATATCCTTAAGAAATGTATTAAAGAGGGTTCAGTTCCGTGGTGGACCGAGAATATTAAAAAATTAAGATCGGAAACTAATAAGGTGTTGAGAAGCGAGAATTTATGGTGTGAAGCATAGAAGCCAGAAAGGTTGAGTCGCGTATCGTTTTGTTTAGGTTCGAGGGTACGCGTCTGGATTACATCGAGTCCAAGCGTAGGGCTGTTGTTCTGCGTTTCGTTACGGAGGCTCGAGTCATCGCCTCGTCCGGACCCAAGTGTCTCCGGGCTTTAAGGGTCGACTCGGGTGGCCTCGCGTTTATTTAGTTTTTAGACTGTCGCCAATACCAGCCAGGAAGTCATAAATTATGCTTTGATGTTTTTAACAAACCCTATGTAACGTAGTTTCCATATTTGGTCAGGTTTCCCTTTCTTCCGCTTCACGACCATCTTCGATATGGACACGCCTCCACCAATAGTCCGTTTTCTTTATACCATCTCTTGGTCATCGTTAAACCAATAGTTTTGTTGGTTACCCCCATAGTTTTAAGACTCCACCTCTGCGATGGGGTTCGTAGTTTTCCTTTGGCGGAGTTTGTGCCGATGAAGGTAGAAGCAATTTGGAGTCACGGGAAGAAGGTAGTTTGATTTACGAGAAAACAAGTGAAAGTGAGAATAGAACACATTACTTAAAGTAACAACCAAGAACCATCGAATTCTGTTTGCGAACAGAGAGTTATTAGTGTACGACTCTGTCACCGGTTCATAGTAATTAACCTGTTTAAATATATCATAAGTATTATTGTTAAACGGTTCAGTGTTTTATTCATTCCCCCCCGACATTGCTCCTCACTTTGAACGCCAGTTCAAATTTTTGGGCTCTTGCACGCCACCGCTGTGCAAGAGAATTGTCAGGGAATCGTGAAGATTTACGACCTTCAACAAAAGCGACGCCCTGCCATAACATAAGTATATGCAACTGGAGTAGAAGCAACTGGAAAGAGCAAGAAGGCTAAATTTTACAGATTTGATTCCAGAGTATGAGCATAAATTTCGATCAGTTAGAAATAAATATGTTGCTAATATTAGGAAAACCAAAAGAGAATCCTGGAAGAATTTTGTTACCAAAGAAGGGAATAGGGACCCTTGGGGTATTGTATATAAAATAATTAGGAATAAGATCAATAAAGAGGAGTTTTTAAGTTCTCTAAGGCTCCCTTCGGGAGAGCTTACCATAAGTTGGGAAGAAACTGTTAAAAAATTGCTTGAAAAATGTGTGCCAAGAGACGAAATAGAAGATGAAACAGAGGAGCAAATAGAGGTAAAGAGGAGTAATAATTTGTATCAAATTTTTGCCTGTATTAAAAAATGTAAAAAGCGTAAAGCTCCGGGCGAGAATTGTTTTCAATCTGAGCTGATATTTAAATCATTTAAACTTTTGCATGGGGATAAATCTATTTTGTTCTAGCTTTTTAATAATTGCATGCGTAATGGTACTTTTCCCACTGAGTGGAAGAGTGCCAATTTGAAGATTATATTAAAGGATCCCCGGAGGGACAAGTCTTTGCTTAGCTCATATAGGCCTATTGCTCTCTTATCGACAGTAGGAAAGATTTTCGAAAGGATTGTGATTGGTAGAATTCAGGCCAATTACGAAAATAAGAATATGGTAAATGATAGACAGTTTGGCTTTAGACTTCGTAAGTCCACGGATGATGCGCTGGTCGCATTGAAAAGTGGAATAGAAAATATGTTGTTGTCATCTTTATCGACATTGAGGCTGCCTTTGACAGTTTATGGTGGCCAACTGTTATAAAAACTGTTGTAAAGGCTGAGTGTAGCATGGTTTTAGTGAAATTAATTAAGAGTTACTTTAAAAATAGGAACATGACTGTACGTTCACGGTTTGAGAGTGTAAAGACTTGCATGCAAAAAGGTTGCCCTCTGGACTCAGTTATTGGTGCAGTTGCTTGGGGTTGGTGTATGGATGTATTTTTGAACTCGTTCCAGGCAGAGATAAATGATAATTGTTAGGGATTACAGAGTTTAATGAGACGAGCAATTATATACATACACTGTTTATTTTATACTTATGTCTAACTATCAAGAGGAAATACAATATAAGAATAATGGTACTATTATAATAGGTGAAGATAACAACCGTGGCGCACAAGTCGCAGCGGACTCTACCGAACAAGAAGAAAACAATTGAATAATCAAAACGCGCGCATTAAAAATAAAATATAATTTCAACACTCCCTCCTTAATGTGTGCGTTTCAAGATTATTCTTAAGCATATAAATTCAGACCTAATCCTAATATACATGAAGAATGTTTAATCTTAGATAATCCTTTAGTCAATACATCAGCAAGCATTTTTTCAGTCGAAACATACTTTAATCTAAACTTATTGTCTTTTAAAACATCACGCACAAAATGATATCTCATATCAATATGTTTAGTTCTACTATGATATACTTGATTGTTAGCAAGCAATCTCGCACCTTGATTGTCACTGAACAAGGATATGTATTTCGTACATGAACCCCAACTCTTGCAGATACGTGCTAAGATACATGGCTTCTTTTGTAGCCTCGGCTATCGCCATATATTCAGCTTCAGTTGATGACAGTGCTACGGTTCTCTGTTTCTGAGACTTCCATGTCACTGCGGCTCCACTCATAATAAATGCGTACCCAGTGTATGATTTTCTGTCGATTACGCATGAGCCCCAATCTGCATCAGTATAACCTGTTAGAGACAGATCGTTCTTTTGATATGTTAACTCTGCATTACTTGTTCCTTTCAAGTATCTCAGAACTCTTTTCGCGGCTATCCAGTGAGACTGCCTATAATTATTTGAAAACGGATCCAAACCGACTACGGTTCTCATTATATCGGGTCTAGTTGCTACCCCTAGATACATCAATGCTCCTATTAGTTCTCGATAAGGCCTATTTCTGGACTCTTCATCTTCTTCACCATTCTTAAACAGCTTAGCATTAACACCAATCGGTGTATCAATGGATTTTGCGTCTTCCATTCCAAAACGCCTTAAAACTTCTTTGGTATTCTTCTTTTGTGACAATATGATTCGTCCATTATCTTGAACAAATTCTATACCAAGACAGTACTTTGCTTTTCCTAAATCTCTAACCTCAAATCTCTTCATCATATACGATTTAAACATTTTTATGCTGTCTTTACTATTTGACGCAATTAGAATAATACTTTCATACGTTCTTTTGAAATAGACACATGGATCATTAGCAATTGGTTTTAATCCAAACCCTTTTAGTTTTTGATCTAATTTAATATTCCATTGTCTCCCGGCTTGTTTTAATCCATATATTGCACGATTTAACTTGCATACCTTGTCTCCTGTTCTGAGTTCCTGAAGCATATTGTTGGCTCTTTTACCTAAGTGCCCTTTTTCTCCCTCCTGGAGAACTATTCTCGTAAGAAATTTCCTCAGATAATCTGGAGTCTCCATGAATACTTCCTCTTCTAAATCCCCATTTAGAAATGCTGCAGTCACGTCTAATTGATGTATTTCCAGTTCATATTGAGCAGCTAAGGCTGAAAGTATTTTAACAGAATCAAGTCTCGCAACTGGTGCAAAAGTTTGTCTGAAATCAATTCCAAATTGTTGACTATACCCCTTCGCTACTAGTCTAGCCTTTCTTCTTTCAAGACTCCCGTCAACATTGGTTTTGTTATTTAAAACTAATTTACATCCAACTATATTTTTATTTTCAGGACGATCAACTATATGCCACGTTTTATTCTTAAGTAATTGTTTGAATTCCAACATTATGGCATCTTCCCACTCATCTTTTTCTTCACTATTCATCGCTTCCTCTAAATTGATTTCGATAAATCCCGCAATGTCTTCAAATCTATTACTTTCAATTTGTGTATTCTCCAAGTCACCTTCTATATGACCTTCATCATTGTTTTGGGTATTTAAACTCAATGTTCTATACGCCTTTTTTGGTCGTCCAGGTTTATCAGTCCTGATTTTCTTTGGTCTACCAGGTAATCGTTTATCAATAGCATTTCCTTCCCTTTCTACATCTTCATTATTTGGGACTTCTTCATTTCTTGGGACTTCCTCTTCGTTCTGATTTATCGTTTGATATTCCTCAATCTCAGTTATCGGATTATTTTCTTCCACATCACGCTTTTGTAAATCATTATCAACATATCCCTTGGGACCACAATTTTCTGAACTTTCTTTCCGAACTTTTTCATTTATGAATTTGACATCTCTTGAGATGACTACCTTTTGATCCATATGTAACCATACTCGATATCCTTTAACCTCATCTGAGTATCCTATGAAGATTCCTTCTTTGGATCTCCCCCCAAATTTTCCTTTACTCATGGTCTTATCTTATACAAATGTTTTTGTGCCAAATGTTCGCATATACCTTAAATTCGGTGTTCTTCCCATCCAAATTTTGAATGGAATTTTTCCTTTTAGTGCTTTCGTTGGACATCTATTCTTGATATGGTTTGCAGTCATCACTGCTTCCCCCCAAAATGACAATACAGGTAACCCTGATTGTATGAGCATACATCTGGCTGCTTCAATTATTGTTCTATTTTTTCTTTCAGCCACGCCATTTTGTTCAGGAGTATATACTGTTGTTCTCCTGGCCTGAATTCCACCTTCCTCCAAATACTTTACAAACTCAAGATTACAATACTCACGACCATTGTCAGATTGTAGAATTTTTATTTTCTTCCCTTTGTGATTTTCGACCAACCTTTTATACTTCTTGAATGCATCTAGACAGTCACTTTTCCTTTTAAGTAAATAAATCTGACACCACCTAGAGTGATCATCTATAAAAGTAACAAAAAAACGAGCACCCCCCTTTGATGATGTTCTCATTGGTCCACATATATCGGTGTGCACAATTCTTAGAAGTTCTGAACATGGCTCTCTCTGACCTTTGAAGGGTTCTCTATGTTGTTTACCTAATAAACAAACCTTACATTCTTTAAAACTTTCATCTTTGGTTATATTTGCTCCATTGATGACCTTATTTTTCATTAGAATACTTAGATCTCTTACATTTAAATGAGCCATTCGCTCATGCCATAATTTGATTTCCGTTTTTTCTTTATTTGACACTCTATTAGCATATTCATTAACTTCTCTTATATAATATAGGTTACCTACCCTATCTGCAATCATTTTTGTTTCACCTCTATTATCTCTTACTGTAGCTATACTTTTCTTAAATATTACTTCGTGATTCTTTTCAGTTATTTTAGCAACAGAGATCAGATTTGTACGAAGATCTGGGACAAACAATGTATTCTGTAAGTTAACTGATCTTTCGTTCTGTCCATTTGTTACTATTAAATTAACATCTCCTCTTGCTTTAGCTTCTGTTGATGTATTACTGGCTAAATTCAAAGTCTTATTATTTACATGTAGACTGTTTGGCTTTGGACGATAGGCCTTTTGGGCCTGTGACACAGTCCAGATGCCTATGGCGTCATAGGGCAGAGTGCTCGTACGGATACGGCCCTCCCGCCTGGGTCACGTAGCGTAAACAGAGCAAGCTTGACTTGTCCTGAAATCCTTCGGGACAAGTCAGTTCGATTTTAGACTGAGAACAGTGTACGTCTACTTTTAATAAACTACAATATATTACTTTTCCTGTGAGTTTCATTGAGTCCACCTCCTACAAATCTTCAGAAGTGGGATTCGTGCAATTTTTTGGATAGTACGTGAAATTTTGTTTGTTCGCGACTGTCAACTTTGGGCCGATAGCCGCTGTGAACGTGGTACTTTTGTTTCGATCGCGAAGCCATAAGTGTGCTTGCGATATTGTGTGGGTTAGGAGGTGACTCTTTTTGGTGGATTGTTCTTAGTCGAACCTTTTAGTTTTGTGGGTGACCGTTGGTGTGTAATCGAACTTATTAGATAGCCACAATGCCTGGAGGAAGTGAAAATTTACACGATCTCACCGTGGGTGAGTTGAGGGAGTTGCTGCGTGCCAGGAATTTGACGGTGTCCGGCAGCAAAAATGAATTGGTCGCTCGCTTGATGACCACCGATCCGGAGGTCGGGGATAGTGTTCGGCGATCGTCCGTTACCGAGCGGTTTCGCGATGCGCTACCTCCCGTTCCGCCGTTTGTCGAGCAGCCGTCTGATGAACCTGTAATGGCTCCGACGGATGCTGCGTCTGTTAGGATGGGAGAGGAGGAGCTTCTTCGGCGCGAGCGAGATTTACTGCAGCGCGAATTGGATTTTGAGCGGCGCTTCAGGAATTCGTCAGTGACACCGCGATCCGCTGACAGCCATGCCAGCTCGCGGTCCACGATCGGTCTTAAAACGATCGCGGAACTGTTACCTGAGTTTACTGGGGCCGAGAATGATTTCGATCCATGGAGGCGACAGGTGCAACATTTAAAAACAATTTACGAGTTAGATGACGAAGCCACGGCAGCGTTGATGGTGCTGCGCCTCCGCGGTAAGGCTTTAAAGTAGTTTCATTCAAAACCGAGTTTTATGGACTTGCCCACATCATCTCTGTGGGAAGAAATGCGGAAGATGTTCAACCGTCGACCGAATAAGTTGGCTGCTAGAAGGGAGTTCGAGAACCGTGTTTGGCAGAAAACGGAGTCGTTTAGCGACTATTTTCATGACAAGATTACGCTCTCGAACAAAGTTTTGGTCGATCCGGAGGAACTCGTCGATTTGGTAATCGATGGCATTCCCGACGCTTGGCTGAGAGACCAGGCGCGAATGCAGCGTATCGACACGGCGGACGAGTTTGTGGATGTGCTGGGAAAGCTTTCCTTGAGAGACGACCCGAAGAACGATCGCGATCGTCGGGATTCGAGAAGGTCAGCACCGACGAAGCCACTACTCAGGGACGACGGGCAGAACAAGGAGGGACGTTGCTTCAATTGCAACGAGTCGGGGCACCGGAAGAAAGACTGCGACAAACCGAGGCGAGAATGGGGCTCTTGCTTCAAATGTGGGGCCACAACGCACCTGGCGAGGCAGTGCCCGCTGGGCGCTTCTACGTCCAACCCGTTGCGGAGACTGCAGGAGGCGCCGACGGCGACGCCGAAGACGACGTCGAAGCCGAGGCCGACACCAGGGAGGTCCACGAATTTGGTCCAGCCGGGCTCCCCAGAAATTCCGTTTACGGTACCGATAAATCGGTTCTCCGCATCGAACTATTTTAGAAAAAATGAAATAATTGGTTTAGGGGCAGTCAGTGGCAGCCAAATTTGATAATACATAAACTAGACACCCCATCCTATATGTGTATATAAAAATTAGCGCGAATCCAGGTGAATTTCGCAATTATTCAATAAATTTTTTTATAAATGTACGGAAGCGAGTGGAGTCGGGGACAGCGGACATTGGCAAATCAAAGATCAAAAACAAGCAACGGCCAAATTGCCGCTTCCTCGCTCCGCGCTCCCGGCATGCCGTCCGCCCAAGCGACAACATATTTGCGCTCTAGCGGGCGACCAAAAAAAGGGGCATACTCGAGCGCTCGGCTCGAGAATCGCCGATTCGAGCAAAGGCGTTAGATTTGAAATAGCCGCTGAACAGTGAATATCAAGAACACCGAGAACATTTCGCAAACCCACAGTCCGCCAATTCTGTAACCGCAGGTTAATAAACGTGCGCTTGTCGCAAAGTGAATTCAGTATTTCTTTACGTCCATTCGCGAAAGACGATCGCAAACAATAAATAATTTACAAATTTCCGAAAAAGTATCGTTTTATACATTCCTAATCCTTGTTGATGCAGTTCCTGCAAATAGAAATACCATTAAGGTCCTAAGCATCGTTTTATTAATTTTCCAATCCTAAATAGGCGTTTTTCCCCACTGTGCGTCGGAGGGAGATGATTTCGTTGGGGAAATTCTACAAATAGAATATGTAGAGGAGCCAGTTTCCGTGAGTCGAGAATTGAACGTTGGTGCTCAATTAGATTCGGAGACAACGGGGAAACTGAATCGGTTGTATTCGACGACGGTGATTGTCTCGGTGACGACAATTATCCTCCGTGTTCGGTCGAGGCGGTTATCACGCTTAAGACGGAACAACCGGTTAGTTTTCGTTCGCGACGATTGGCGTTTTCAGACAAGGAGAAACTACGTGATATTCTTGACTGTCTGATGAAGGAAAATATTATTAGACCGAGTAATTCGCCGTACGCGAGTCCAATCGTTCTAGTACGGAAAAAGAATGGAGAAATTCGATTGTGCGTGGATTATCGGGAAATTAATAAAATCACGGTTAGAGACAATTTTCCTGTACCGTTGATTGATGACTATCTAGATCAATTGCGTGATAAGGTATATTTTACGAAACGTGATTTGAAGAACGGGTTCCACCACGTTAAGATGCCCGAGTCTTCTGCTAAGTACACCTCGTTTATAACGCCGTTGGGATAATTTGAATACCTGCGGATGCCTTTTGAGTTAACCAACGCACCGCGCATTTTTCAGAGGTATTTGAATGAAATTTTTAGCGACTTAGTGCGACGCAACGAGGTACTGCTTTACCTTGACGATTTTTTGATAGCCACGCAAACCATTGAGGAACATCTTGGGATTTTGGGCAAGGTATTCAGCCTAGCAAGACGACATAATTTACAGTTCAGATTGGATAAATGTTTTTTCTTATATCGCGAAATTACTTTGTTAATATAACAACAACAGTATCAATTATTAATATTATATTTATTATGACAAAGAATAAGAAAGAACATGTGCTTACATACTTATAACAAAAGAAAAACGCTTAGTCTAACCTATATCCTTAAACAAGTAATTAGAAAACAAAGGCACAGGTGGCACCACCAAAATGTATGCCATCTAACATTTTGTGCGCCTCCTTACATTTTGTATTCCTATTCTTTAATTTTTAACATTTCTCTGAATTTTATAAACCTTTGTTTGTCTAACGACTTTGTCAGGATATCCGCAATATTATCCTCAGTTTTAATCTTAATTACATCAATAGTAGCATTTAAGTAATTTTCATTCACATAATGATATTGCCCCTCAATGTGCTTAGAGTTTTTAGTAAAATTACCATTTTTTGCTATAATTACTGCTCCCTTATTATCTTCATTCATTTTTGTTGGCTCGCTACAATCTAAATTAAAAGTATGAAATATTCCGCGAATCCAGTTTATTTCGGACACCGCTTCCGATAATGCTACATATTCTGCGAAGGTTGAAGATTTAGTCACTGAGCCTTGTTTCTTAGATTTCCAGAAAATGACATTACCAAACATTCTGATGACATATCCGGTTGTAGATTTTCTATCTACCGAATCCCCCGCCCAATCTGCATCCACAAAACAATCCAAAACATCTGCAGTGAATTCCTTGCTATACGTTAACTTAAGATCTTTTGTTGAATACAGATATTTTATGAAGATGGTTCCCGCGTCCAATGACTGCATAGATGGAGCGGCAGTCGGTAACGCTTATAGATCTCGATCGCTTATAGATCACGTATAGCCTAAGTGCAGTTCCTTTTTATATAACGTTCATTATTGTAGTGTATCTTACTTTTTATATTAAATACTATATACCAAGTGTGCATTATCATTTCTTGACACCCACAACAATGGTTATGGGCCCAGAACGCAACTAGATGCGTCGGATATTTAGAGATTAGGTATATAACCTAAAAACATAGCCACGCGGTGTTGTGAAGTGATAGGTAACGAGCAACAATAAAAGTTCGATATCAAAGGGTGGATAATATCGCTTTAAAATGGACAGGGAAAATCAAAACGAAAATCGTGTAGCGAAGCTGAACAATAGTAACTACCGGTCGTGGAAAATTGAGATGAAATGGTACCTGAGAGGCAAAGGCATTTTAGACAACGTGCTAAGGAAGATAGAGCTGCCTGCAGATTCCACGGATGCACAAAGGGCAACACACATAGCAACAGAAAACAAAGCAATTGCTGCGATAGGTCTAAATGTTGACGGAGATCAACAGGTACACATTGAAGACTGTGAAAGCGCGCATGAGGCATGGTTGATATTAGAACAAGTTCATCAACCAAAATCAAGGGTACGAATCATGCAGTTAAAGAAAGAATTCTACCATTTAAAGATGAAGGACAATGAGAACATGCCTGAATATCTTGCCAGGACTAAGATAGCTGCAACGAACCTGCGAGAAGCAGGAGCAGAGGTAGGTGACGAGGATCTTGCATACACACTATTATCAGGTCTTCCAGACAGTTACGAAAACCTCAACATGACGCTGGCAAATCTACCAGACGATAAGTTTACTTCTGCGGAAGTCCAAAGGGTATTATTGGCAGAATACAACAGAAGAGTGTCAAGAGAGAATGTCGACAGCGAAACATTTCCTAAAGAAGCCTTATTTGTCAAAAAACCAGAGGAGACGAAATACAGACAGCCATGGAATGACAGGATTAAACCAAATCACTGTTTTAATTGTAAGAAGGTTGGCCACCTTGCTAGAGATTGTAGGGCAAGACCCGAAAGAGGAAGAAGAAAGTACGAGCCAAAACCAAAGAAAGATTACGATGCTTTCCTTGTATCAGTCAATAACATTGATATGGATGATGCATGGTTATTGGATAGCGGATGTACACACCATGTATGTAGAAACAAGGAATGGTTCACAAAATTCCACGATCAAAAATCAGAAGTAGTGAATACTGCTGCGGATCCTGACAAACAAAATAGCACAACCCTGAGAGCAAAGGGAAAAGGAGACATAACCTTGAAGACACTAGTAAACGGTAAGCAAAATTGGATCATTCTGCATAATGTGTACTATGTTCCAGACGTAAGACGTAATTTAATGTCGGTTTCGCAAATTGAGAAACGAGACAAGGTTATACTATTCAATGAAGGAAAAGCCATAATAAAGAATAACATCACTAAAAGAATAGTTTGCGAGGCTGAACGAAAAGATGATTTGTACATTGTGAAGGCTGAGGTGGGTGTGATAGAACCCAAGAGAATAGAATCACATGTACTAAACCTGAATATGAACGAGATATGGCATCAGCGTTTTTGCCATACAAGCCACGAAATCATTAAACGAATGGGAGAGGAAAACAAGGTGAGAGGGCTAACAAATATGAAGGACGCTAAGTTTGCCTGCGACGCATGCTACATTGGTAAGGCGACAAAACTTCCATGTAAAAAGCTAAAAGAAAGACAGACACGACAGGTATGCGATTTGGTCCATTCTGATGTTTGTGGTCCTATGCCAGTAAATTCAATCGGTGGCAGTAAATACTTTATCACTTTTACTGATGATTTTTCTCGCAAGACAATCGTAATGTGCATGAAGAGCAAGGATGAAGCAAAAATTCACATTAAAGATTACATATCCAAGGTGGAGCGCGAGCAGGGTAAGAAGGTTAAAAGGTTTAGAACCGACAATGGACTGGAGTTCTGTAATAGAGAACTGGACAAATACTTCCGGGAATTGGGAATACGCCATGAGCGGTCAAATGTAGAAACTCCGCAGATGAATGGCATTGCTGAAAGAATTAACAGGACGCTGTTGAACATGACGAGGTCGATGATGGCATCAGCTGGTTTGTCGAAAAAGTTTTGGGCTGAAGCAGTAGCAACTGCAGCGTATATTAAAAACAGAGTATGCCATACCGGTATAAATAATGAAGTACCATTGACTATATGGACTGGGAGAACGCCAAGCGTATTACATTTAAAGGTTTTTGGATGCCTAGCATATGCACGACTTCCTAAACAAGGGAGAAACAAATTGGATACTCGAGCAGTGGAGTGCATAATGGTGGGTTATAGTAATCGGACCAAGGGTTACCGATTGTGGTGTCCGACATTAGGGGATGTATTGACAACCAAGCACGTGCGGTTCGTTGAGGAGAAGATAGGTGCCGAATGGATATATAGAAAGGATGTTCATAGTTGGCGGTTCAACGAAGCCTGGTCAGATACCGAGTCAGAAAGTGAGAACCCCATCATCACGAAGCTTAATGATGAGCCGAAATCGCCAGAAAAGTCCACACGAGACGAAGTAAGTCAGGAGACAGTGGGGGTTAACACTCCCAGCACAGCAAGAAAGGTGGGTAGACCCAAAAAGGTCATTAAAAATCCGTATGGGTGTAAAGGTAAACCAAAGGCACCAGTTAGCGGACAGATTTCCGAGAGTGATAATGTCGCAAGTGACATTGAAACAAATTTTGTGGAAATAGTGGAACCACAAAATCTAACAGAGGCCTTGAGTTCTCCGCAAGCTGAGAGATGGAAGGATGCCATGCAGGATGAAATTGCTAGTTTGGAAAGCAGAAACACGTGGGAAATAACTGAATTGCCTGAAGGGAAAACAGCTATAGGCAGCAGGTGGTGTTTTAAAATAAAGAAAGACGCTGACGGAAAATTAGCGAGGTATAAGGCAAGGCTGGTAGCTCAAGGATTCACGTAAAAGAAAGGGATAGATTATGCAGAGACATATTCTCCAGTTGCAAGTTTTTCACTAATAAGGATGTTACTGGCGTTGGCAGCAGATTTTAATTGGTACACGAGGCACATTGACATAAAGTGCGCATATTTATATGGTGAATTGCAAGAGGAAATATACATGAAAATTCCACCACTACACCGGAATGAAACTGGGAGAATCGCGAAGTTATTACGACCAATCTATGGGCTGAAGCAGTCCGGGAGAAATTGGAATAAGGAGTTGGACGATTCCCTAACAAAACAAGGATTCAGGAGACTGAAGTCATCAAGCTGTACTTATATTAGGGGACAGTGGACAACGATTATTGTGTATGTGGATGATATATTCATTTTTGCAAGCGAATCGTCATCAATAACACGAGTCGTACGTGAATTGTCATCGACTTACGAATTGAAAGATCTAGGTGAAATGAGTCATGTATTGGGTGTCAAAGTAGAAAGAAACCCAAGGGGAGACATACGCATATCACAGAAACAGTACGTGGAGACACTGTTACAAAAATACAACATGGAAGAATGCCGTGGGGCCACTACGCCGTTGGAACCTGGAGTAACTTTAACAGCAGATGACGGGCCAATGACTCAGGAGGAGAAGGATGCGATGGCGCAAACACCATATAGAGAGCTAATTGGTTCACTAATGTATCTAGCCCTATATACGAGGCCAGACGTTCTATTTGCGGTGATCAAACTATCACAGTATAACGCGAATCCAGGAAAGATACATTGGGGTCAAGCGAAGCATATACTTAGATATCTATCGAAAACGAAGGATCACGGGATAATGTACAGGCACAGCGGGGATTTAAACATTAACCTGTATTGTGACGCGGATTGGGCAGGAGACCAGGATCACAGGCACTCATTTTCAGGTATAACTATGAGTATTGGGAAGAACGTGGTGCACTGGCGTTCTTGTAAGCAGAAATGTCTTGCAACGTCAACCATGGAGGCAGAATATGTGTCCATGGCAATTGGCGTGAAGGAAGCGACATGGGTCAGAATGTTCATAAAGGAGTTGGGATTGAATGATTACGTTCCAGGTGAATATAAACTGTACTGCGACAACAGGTCGGCAATAGATTTTTCGAAGAGTAGAGTCGATAACCACAGAACGAAACACATCGACATTTCATACCACTTAGTAAGGGAAAATGTGGAAGACGGATCGGTAAACGTAGAATATGTTCCATCTAACGAGAACCCAGCAGACATGTTGACCAAAGCTCTGAAGGGGACTTTACATCATAATTGTATAAGATTTTTAGGTTTGGACACAGGAAAGTGGGGGATTGAAGATGGTTCCCGCGTCCAATGACTGCATAGATGGAGCGGCAGTCGGTAACGCTTATAGATCTCGATCGCTTATAGATCACGTATAGCCTAAGTGCAGTTCCTTTTTATATAACGTTCATTATTGTAGTGTATCTTACTTTTTATATTAAATACTATATACCAAGTGTGCATTATCATTTCTTGACACCCACAACATTTTAGTACCCTAATTGCATACTTAAAATGAGTTTCATCATACGAATTTTGAAATCTACTGAGATAATTTACACTGTAAGAAACATCGGGTCTGGTTCCCGAAGCGATATAGAGCAGTGCTCCTAACAAGTTTCGGTATTCGACATTCGAGTAAACATCTTTGGCTGGTTCTAGCTTTAGTCTCGTTTCCATTGGTGTGCTATAATTTTTTGATTGATCTATCTTATATCTACTGGCTAAAGACATTATATATTTTTCTTGGCTTAATGTTAACATATTCTCATTGTAGTTGATTTCTATTCCTACATATGTTTTAACTTTCCCTAAATCTTTCATTTTAAATTTTTTACACAACATAGCCTTAACTTTTGAAATGTTTTTTGTATCTTTACTGCAAATCAATAAGTCATCGACAAAAAGTAAAATAAAAGTCAATTCATTCTCGTTTTTCTTCGAATACAAACAATAATCATGGTTGCATCTATAGAAACCTAGACTTCTTATGAATTCATCGAAGCACATATACCATGCTCTCGGACTTTCTTTGAGACCATATAGTGCCTTATTTAATTTATAAACCATATTATTTCCTTTATAGAAGCCTGGTGGTTGTTTGACGTAAATTTCCGAGGTTACTTTACCATTTAAAAAGGCTGTCTCTACGTCCATTTGTTCGATTTCCAAATTTTGAGAGCAACAATAAGACAATAATACCTTTAGAGTTTGATTCCTGAAAACCGGTGAATACGTGTCCTCAACTTCCTCTGTTTGTTGAAAACCCTTTACTACGAGTCTTGCTTTGAAGGTCTCTTCTGCCTTTTTTGTAAACACCCATCTTACATCTAAGACTTTCTTATCAGGTTTGTTTACCAACTTCCACGTTTCATTGTTTATTAAACTGGTAATCTCTCTATCCATTGCCTTTTTCCATTTATCTGCCTCAGAACTAGACATTGCGTCCTCATATGTGCTTGGTGCATTAACATCACAATAATTTACATGTATATATTCATTATGGTATCTGATTGGGGGCTTAGAGATCCTTGAAGATCTTCTCAAAATAGGTTCCTCATTCATGTCAGTAGTCCTGACTTTATCTTGGTCGCTTTTCTCTGGATCTTCCCCTCTATCATTGTCTTTTTTACTTTGGTTATTCTTTTGCTCAGTTCTCCGTTCTTCACTATCTTCTTCATCTCTTATGAGGCCAATGCATTTCGTATCTTCTTCTATGATGTCTACATGTCTTGCCACTATTATTTTGTTATTAATTAAAACTTTATAGCCGATCAGAATGCCCAATTCTGCCTTGTTATCCCACTTCGATTGTCTTCTCTCTTCAGGTACACGAATGAATACCTTACTACCATATAACTTTAAATTTCTTGCACTTGGCTTCTTATGGAAAAATATCTCATATGGCGTCCTCTTTTCTTCCGTATTCGCTAATGTTCTGTTTTTTAAATATGTAGCAGCTATAATACACTCAGGCCAGTAAATTCTACTGACTTTTGCTTCTGCTAGCAGGCATCTAGCCATGTCCATGATTGTCCTGTTAAATCTTTCAGCGGTTCCATTAAGCTCATGGACATATGGAGGACAAGTGTTTAGCTGAATGCCCTTTTTCTTAGTTAGCTCATAAATTCTAGAGTTCAAGTATTCTTTTCCGTTATCACATCTTACCTTCTTAATTTTTTTCTCGGTTAGATTTTCTACCTCATTGATATATTGCACAAAGCAGTCATACACCTGGTCTTTTGAATTAATGCAATACACCTTGCATAACTTACTAAAATCATCTATAAATGATATAAAGTATTTCTCACCCTTGTAACCTTTGGTCGTATGAGGTCCATTTACATCTGTATGGACAATTTCCAATATATCTGTGGCTCTTGTTCTCTTGTTTTTAAACGGTACATTGTGCATTTTATTTTGGATGCAGATTGCACATCTAAAATATTCAGTTTCAAGGTCTCTCGGTACTCCGTCCAACAGACCATTCTTGCAGATTTTATCCAGATATTTAAAATTGATGTGGCCCAAGATGCGATGCCATTTCTCCTTCTGAGTTAATCTATTGTATTCATATGTCAGATTAGCATTAATTTTATCTGTCTGCTTTTTTATGTAACTCCTCATTCTTAATAGATTTTTTTCTTTTATAGCTACTGCTATCAATTCCCCATGTCTGTTAAAGATTTTTGTGTTATTTCTTTCTGAGTTTATTTTATTATTTTCCATCACTCTAGTGTAGCTTATTAAATTTTCTTTCATATTTTTAACATAGTATACATTTTTTAAAGTCACTTCAGACTTGTGTTGGTATACAGGGAATAAAGCTTTAACTGTGCCTATCTTTGTTGCTTGTAATATACGTCCGTCACCTACCTCAACATCCACAGGTTCTTTTAATATTATATACTTATCAAAGTACGTATCTTTATTTATTATATGACTAGTACATCCACTGTCCAGTATCCATATAATTTCATTTTCCTCAGGTACGGTTTCAGTGCTCACTTCTGCATTCATTGCTGCAATAAAACAATTTCCTCCACGTACCTCATTTCTACCTGTTCTATTGGGTTGGTGGGATCCACGATAACCGTGATTTCTTCCACGATTATGATAGTGATATCCACGTCCACGATTCATGATTCCATTTCGACAATCTCTTTTAAAATGTCCAACTTTTCCACAATTATGGCACGTCAAAGATGGTTTGTTTCCAGTTGATGTAGAACCTATCGCTGCAAAGGCGTTTGTCTTACTTGTTATTTCTTCATCTTTTATTTCTTCATTTCTTTCTCCTCTGAACTTCAATTTTAGCTTGTTTTTCAGATACTCCACTGTTCTTTCCTTCTCTGGTATTACATCTATTAAATCACCAATATGGCTATACGTCCTTGGCAATGCTCTTAACATGTAGTTCAGTTTTTCATGTTCTGTGACTACAGCACCAGCTGCCTTTAGGTCATTCACTGCCCTCTCAAATTCATCAAAGAATGTTGTTATTTCGTGATAATTCTTTAGTTTGATAGTTTCTAAATTGTTTCGACAGACAATTTGTAATGCTGTGCATTTTTCTAGATACATCTCGTCCAATTTTTTAATTATTTCAAATGCAGAGTTCATGTTGCACACATATTCTAGTTGTTTATTGGAGATGGCACTATAAATATAATTTGTTGCCTTAATGTCCATTTCCTCCCATTCTTCCCTGTTATCAGATTCCTGTATTTCTCTTTCTGTTGCCTTGCTGCACTTTTTATATTGTAGAAATTTTAATAGTCGTATTTTCCAATTGCTGTACTCTGAGCCATCAAATATTGGCATCATTATATCTTCACATTTTACGTAAGCCATTTTTAACGAAGGAATCTTCCAGAATTCTCTCCACACTTTTCCTTGCAATTCTTTTCCACTTTTTACCCCTTTTTTTATTTAAAACCTTATTCACAAAACCACACACTCCGCTACCATGTTAATATAACAACAACAGTATCAATTATTCATATTATATTTATTATGACAAAGAATAAGAAAGAACATGTGCTTACATACTTATAACAAAAGAAAAACGCTTAGTCTAACCTATATCCTTAAACAAGTAATTAGAAAACAAAGGCACAGGTGGCACCACCAAAATGTATGCCATCTAACATACTTATTTGGGTTATTCGATAAATGACAATGGCATTGCACCCGCCAAGGAAAACGTAGAATCCGTTGTTAATTATCCCGTTCCGGGAAATGTTAAGGGGGTACAACGTTTCGTGGGGTTGGCAAGCTATTTCCGGCGATTTATTAAGAATTTTTCACTCATTGCGAAACCTTTGTATGATTTATTAAGAAAAAATGCCGTTTATTTGTTTTGAGATGCTTCGCCAGAAGAGAACCACGCGTTCGTCACATTGAAACAGTGTTTGATAAGCGAACCAGTTTTAGCGATTTATTCACCAAAATTAAAGACTGAACTCTACTGTGATGCGAGTTGTAACGGGTTTGGTGCAATCCTATTACAAAAACAGCCAGATGGAATTTTTCGACCTATGTTTTATTTCAGTAAGAGAACGACGGTTCAAGAGTCTAACAAGGAAGGTTAGGCAACCCGAAGATTCAGAAACGCATGAAACTTTGCATACACGTGAAGTATGTCATCCGTAATACAACCCTATTTTCTGTTTGTGCCATAATTCGATCCTAAGGGGTGACATCAGCTCTTGAAAAAAATTCAGAAAGCTCTTCTTCGTGAAATATCTCAAGAACGTTGACCGATATTTAAAAAAAGTATGAACAAAACTTGCAGTGCTTTATTACGTCTACAAAACTGCCTAAACAAATTTTTTGAAAAAGCCTTAATTTTTTTAATATTTTTTTTCCGTGGATTTTTCAAAAATAACTTTTACGCAGTTTTGTAGACGCAATAAAGCGATGCAAGTTTTGTTTATACTTTTTTTAAATATCGGTCAACGTTCTTGAGATATTTCACGAAGAAGAGCTTTCTGAATTTTTTTTAAGGGCTGATTTCACCCCTTAAAACCGAATTATGGCACGAATGGAAAATAGGGTTGCATTACGGATGACATACTTTACTTGTATGTCAAGTTTCATGCGTTTCTGAATCTTCGGGTTACCTAACCTTCCTTGTAAGTACCATAGCTTCGAGCTTGAGTGTTTAGCTGCTATCTATGCGATTAAACGGTTTCATATATATTTATTTGGCGTGTTATTTAAAATTATTACGGACTGCGACAGCTTCAGATTGACACTAAGCAAACAGAATGTTAATCCACGGATTTCTCGTTGGGCGATGTTCTTACAAAATTATAATTACGAGATGGAACACCGAAGTCGGAGCAAGATGTCACACTTTGATGCGTTGAGCCGTTGTCATAGTGTGCTTATTTTAGAACCAAATACGTTTGAACAGGTATTGTCAATGAAGCAGTGCCAAGACCCCGCTATTAGTGAATTGCGGGACGAGTTGGAAGTTAGAGAAAATAAATTTTATGAACTAAGAGACGGAATAGTATATAGGAAAGCAAAGAAAGATAACCTATTATTTTATGTTCCTGCGTGTTTGGAGAACAACGTGATTCGGGCGTGTCACGATGATTTAGGTCATCTTGGGGTCGATAAAGTTGTCGACAATATAAGTAGGGTTTATTGGTTTCCGCAGATTCGTCGAAAAACCAAAGATTACGTTGGAAATTGTTTAAAGTGCATAGAATTTTCTCCTACCAGCGGAAAAGTTGAGGGCTATTTGCATAGCTTAGCCAAAGGTAACTTGCCCTTCCAAACAGTTCACATAGATCATTATGGTCCTCTGGAAAAGTGCGGAATGGGTTATAAATTCATTTTGTCTGTGATAGATGGTTATACCAAATTTGTTAAGTTATATCCGTGCAAGACTACAAAAACGGAAGAAGTAATTAAACACATGAAAGAATATTTCCGGGCGTATAGTAAACCTAAACGAGTAATTAGTGATCGGGGTATTTATTTTACTTCTAGCTTGTTTAAAGAATTTTTAGCAAGTGAATCAGTCAGTCAGGTGTTGATTGCAGTCGGAATAGGAAGGAAGCATAAGACACCGACTACCTATCAAGTCGGAGACTACGTGATGATACGTAATTCTGACGTCACTCCAGGGGTTAATAAAAAACTTGTTCCAAAGTTTAGAGGGCCATACATGGTTAAAAAAGCTTTAGACCATGATAGGTATGTAGTTACGGATGTTGAAGGGTTTCAGCTGACTCGTATACCTTTCACCGCAGTTGTAGGGCCCGACCAAATGAAGTTTTGGATTCGTTCATCTTGATACTAGTGAATAAGCGTAGTAATTAATAGTACTATATACTTTATAAGGTTGCGTTTGAATTGAATTTTGTGTGTATTTGTGTGTTATTTTGTCGCTACATTTTGTATTTCTTACTCTATCCGATACATGTGTTTGTTAATGTACTCGATATTTTTAGTTCTATTTTTATTGCGTATCTTATAATTTAGGTATATTTTTCTTGCTTTTTTTTCCGTTGATGGTTTGTAAGACTTGGCAAGCAGTGCGTTCGTGACCGAGGACGGTCACCATTGTCAGGTTTGGCCGAGCTGTAGACTGTTTAGCTTTGGACGATAGGCCTTTTGGGTCTGTGACACAGTCCAGATGCCTATGGCGGCATAGGGCAGAGTGCTCGTACGGATACGGCCCTCCCGCCTTGGTCACGTAGCGTAAACAGAGCAAGCTTGACTTGTCCTGAAATCCTTCTTGACAAGTCAGTTCGATTTTAGACTGAGAACAGTGTACGTCTACTTTTAATAAACTACAATATATTACTTTTCCTGTGAGTTTCATTGAGTCCACCTCCTACATACATTAGTTAAATTATTAAACTTAACCTTTTCTTTACATAAGTGGGTTGTACAGCCACTATCTAAGCACCACATATCTTTCCTTTGGTTTATATAATTTACCCTGTCCTCCTCTCTACTAGCAAGGTTTATATGAAAGAGATCATCTACTGTATTTGCCTTGTGTTTACCTTTACAATTCAGATTGGCATATCATTTTAATGCTATATGCCCTATCCTATTACATTTATAACATCTCATTTCATACTTATTATATGAGGGTACCTTTGATTCTCTTGTATTTTCTTCTTTTAGTTCTTTACTGGAATTATTATCTCTGAATGCTTTTAGTTTCCATGGTTTCCCTTGACTTTTGTTCTTGTCCCAGCTTGGACCTGCCAGCATTGCTCCTGAAGTATTATCATTCATCTTCTGTTTCCTTGAAATTCCACACCTGAAATTTTCAAATTGTGGAAACAAGTGCGAATCAGATCTGTATCGATCGCCGGGACGTGGCATTTAAATTGTAAAAATAGGTCAGGATCGGTACAATGACCATATGGCAAGACACCGTCGAAGCAGGTAAATTCGCGGTCGAATGGATAAGTTTATTTAACTACCCTTTTCTAACATTAATCATCCAAACACTTTTTTCATAATTAATAAAACACTTTATTCGTTTCGGAAAACGAATAAAAGTATGGAACAGTTATTAAACGACTTGTTAATTAAATTGTTATTGATGAATAATGAAGAATTACACACTATTCTTAATGTAAGACGATTGTAATATTTGCCGTACGTTGCCCCTCGATGCACCCGATCTCGGCCGCGCGCAATTGTGACTGAGCTCGCGCTATACGGGCGCTCGCATTGGCCAGTGTTTTTCGTTAATAACTAAAAAACGAAGCTTCAAACAATATTTTGGTCAAGGAAAAAGTTGTTCAGAATCACCTCAGCTACCCCTTTTTTAAAAATACCGCGCGAGTTCCGGGCCACCCTGTATATATACTTCTGAAATACATTCTATATAAAACCGCATATGGCGGTATTTTATTCACGGTGTTACGTATGAATAATATTCTCCTACGCCGTGCTCGCACGCGTCGTTCGATCTCGCGTAGGGACGGAAGACGCCTAAAGATTTATCTCGCTACCACACGACGGTTAACCCTTTTAGCATCGACCAACTACATCGCGACCGATTCACTTAATCATTCGTGACCCGACGAAGACTCTGCGCTCTTACCTTTTATGGAGGCTTCTAATTAGCCCCTCCATACATTTTGGGACTATATAAACCCTCCGTTTCTAATCATCTTCGGTTCATAACTACACAGCTACGCGCATAGTCACGTCGTGTTACGCTTCTGCAGAGTCGGTTGCATTCAGTAAGAATTGGGCTTAGGGCACCATTCAGATAAAGTTAACCCGTTAGAATCCGCATAGTCCGGTTGAAGTTCTTTCGGCATACTTTGTAACCGTTCTCAGACCCCGCATCGCCAGTGCGTCAACACCGTGCAGCTTAGGTAATAATTCACACACTATTTAACTATATCGCAACAATTACACTTGTACAAACAACTGGTTGCAATATAAACTTATTAACTGTCCACCATTAAATCGAGTAGATTCGTTAAAACCTATATTTACTCCGTAATCCTTTATATTAGTAGTAACGTCCCACAGATACAACTTAACCGCTCGAGTTGTACCGAATATTTATTTACGAGTCAAACTAACATTTCCTGCGACTCCCTGATTTCGCATCAGGTTCGTTCGCACGCCTTATCCAAAACAAGGTAACTACTCCAACCTAGTGGCTCCCCGATTTCGCATCGGGTTCGTCCACGAAACCTAACCCATCCTACAGCTCCCTGGTTTCGCACCAGGTTCGTCTGTGAATAAACCAACCTCCCAGCAGCTCCCCGGTTTCGCACCGGGTTCGTCTGCGCACTCTTTCCTAGTGGCTCCCCGATTTCGCATCGGGTTCGTCCACGACGTTTCACTCTCCTGCGGCTCCCTGGTTTCGCACCAGGTTCGTCCGCGCTTGATTCTATTCCTGAGGCTCCCCGATTTCGCATCAGGTTCGTCCTCGCATACATCAATCCCAGCGGCTCCCTGATTTCGCATCAGGTTCGTCCGTGCACCTTACTAGCAAATTCTCAACCATATTCCTTGGGTAATATCAACATCGCCGGTTTAGGCGTTGCCCACAGCCCCGGCTCGTAACAACGGTATAATTCCAGCCTAATCGAGTAAAATAACCAACAATGAATAATCTAATATATTTGGAATTTTGTTAAAATTTTAGTTAACTTACTTATTTTAATGTTACCTTGTTACATAAATATAAAAGAAAAATTAACTTAACTAAGAAAAAGGTGGCTATGAGCTTGTGCTCACGCTAAATACAATCTGAGTAACTAAATGAAAAAAAATGTCCCTATCTACTCCCCTGTCACTGGAATTTGCCTTGACGTGGCACAGGGGCTTACGGGGGGACCTTTGTTCCCCTCGGACCAAATGAATTCCGCATGTATGCAGCGGGTGGAAGCGTGTTGAAGGAGTGAGTAAATTGGAGTTGGTGGAAGTCTTCGGACTCCGCGGCTTACAAAGACTGCGTCGCTTCGGGGAGATAAACCCAAGGCTTACTAGGCAGAGATGTCTATATTCAGGGCGGCCGGGCTCAGGGAGTTATCTCTGTTCCTGGAACCACCGTTCCGGACGAAGGGGGCTGCATCTTCGTCCTAGAGTTACGACGTCTAGGCGGGGCTGGGCGACGTAGATCTTATGGGACCCCTAGGTGCAGGGGGTCACCACGTGGCCTGGAAACCACGGTGCCAGCCGCTCACTAGAAAACTCTTCTTTACGTGGAAATTCGCTCCTGTACCGGCAGGTGTGTGAAGGGCCGGCACACTTGTCTCAGGCACTCAGATTAGCTGAGTGGGAATCAACGCTCTGCGGGGGCCTCTGGGGATTAGCCTAGGGGTCGGGAGCAGAAGCGGTATTCCTGGTGGTAGGGCGTTAGGATGCCAAAGGATGGTGAAGAATAAAGAGAAAAGTAACGGAAAAGGGAAACGAAAAGGAAAGGAGAAAAGAGAAAGGAGAAATAAGGATAAAAATGATAAAGGGCGAAGGGCGAAGGGCGAAGGGCGAAGGGCGAAGGATAAAGGATAAAGGATAAAGGATAAAGGATAAAGGATAAAGGATAAAGGATAAAGGATAAAGGATAAAGGATAAAGGATAAAGGATAAAGGATAAAGGATAAAGGATAAAGGATAAAGGATAAAGGATAAAGGATAAAGGATAAAGGATAAAGGATAAAGGCTAAAGGCTAAAGGCTAAAGGCTAAAGGCTAAAGGCTAAAGGCTAAAGGCTAAAGGCTAAAGGCTAAAGGCTAAAGGCTAAAGGCTAAAGGCTAAAGGCTAAAGGCTAAAGGCTAAAGGCTAAAGGCTAAAGGCTAAAGGCTAAAGGCTAAAGGCTAAAGGCTAAAGGCTAAAGGCTAAAGGCTAAAGGCTAAAGGCTAAAGGCTAAAGGCTAAAGGCTAAAGGCTAAAGGATAAAGGATAAAGGATAAAGGATAAAGGATAAAGGATAAAGGATAAAGGATAAAGGATAAAGGATAAAGGATAAAGGATAAAGGATAAAGGATAAAGGATAAAGGATAAAGGATAAAGGATAAAGGATAAAGGATAAAGGATAAAGGATAAAGGATAAAGGATAAAGGATAAAGGATAAAGGATAAAGGATAAAGGATAAAGGATAAAGGATAAAGGATAAAGGATAAAGGATAAAGGATAAAGGATAAAGGATAAAGGATAAAGGATAAAGGATAAAGGATAAAGGATAAAGGATAAAGGATAAAGGATAAAGGATAAAGGATAAAGGATAAAGGATAAAGGATAAAGGATAAAGGATAAAGGATAAAGGATAAAGGATAAAGGATAAAGGATAAAGGATAAAGGATAAAGGATAAAGGATAAAGGATAAAGGATAAAGGATAAAGGATAAAGGATAAAGGATAAAGGATAAAGGATAAAGGATAAAGGATAAAGGATAAAGGATAAAGGATAAAGGATAAAGGATAAAGGATAAAGGATAAAGGATAAAGGATAAAGGATAAAGGATAAAGGATAAAGGATAAAGGATAAAGGATAAAGGATAAAGGATAAAGGATAAAGGATAAAGGATAAAGGATAAAGGATAAAGGATAAAGGATAAAGGATAAAGGATAAAGGATAAAGGATAAAGGATAAAGGATAAAGGATAAAGGATAAAGGATAAAGGATAAAGGATAAAGGATAAAGGATAAAGGATAAAGGATAAAGGATAAAGGATAAAGGATAAAGGATAAAGGATAAAGGATAAAGGATAAAGGATAAAGGATAAAGGATAAAGGATAAAGGATAAAGGATAAAGGATAAAGGATAAAGGATAAAGGATAAAGGATAAAGGATAAAGGATAAAGGATAAAGGATAAAGGATAAAGGATAAAGGATAAAGGATAAAGGATAAAGGATAAAGGATAAAGGATAAAGGATAAAGGATAAAGGATAAAGGATAAAGGATAAAGGATAAAGGATAAAGGATAAAGGATAAAGGATAAAGGATAAAGGATAAAGGATAAAGGATAAAGGATAAAGGATAAAGGATAAAGGATAAAGGATAAAGGATAAAGGATAAAGGATAAAGGATAAAGGATAAAGGATAAAGGATAAAGGATAAAGGATAAAGGATAAAGGATAAAGGATAAAGGATAAAGGATAAAGGATAAAGGATAAAGGATAAAGGATAAAGGATAAAGGATAAAGGATAAAGGATAAAGGATAAAGGATAAAGGATAAAGGATAAAGGATAAAGGATAAAGGATAAAGGATAAAGGATAAAGGATAAAGGATAAAGGATAAAGGATAAAGGATAAAGGATAAAGGATAAAGGATAAAGGATAAAGGATAAAGGATAAAGGATAAAGGATAAAGGATAAAGGATAAAGGATAAAGGATAAAGGATAAAGGATAAAGGATAAAGGATAAAGGATAAAGGATAAAGGATAAAGGATAAAGGATAAAGGATAAAGGATAAAGGATAAAGGATAAAGGATAAAGGATAAAGGATAAAGGATAAAGGATAAAGGATAAAGGATAAAGGATAAAGGATAATGGGACGACGTGGGACACCGAGGGAAGGGAAAAAAAAAGAAGCATCCCGTTGCAAGCAGCAATCCAACAGATGGGAACGTGAGCACCTATCCAAAAAGGAAGGAACAGAAGAAGAGGTAACATTCTCTCCCCAACATATCAGACAGGGACTCAAGTAATTTGAAGAAACCTACAAATAGAAAAGTTATGTTATACAGGGTGACCGCTAACTAAGGGAACATCGGGAATTGGGGCGTAGCCGGGGTGTATGTAAACACATTTCTCCTTGGCCACCATGTGGTTTTTCAGCTTCATTTTTAAGTTATTAACGAAATACACTGGCCAATGAGAGCGCCCGCCGGTCGGCCGCTGGCGTGGGCTCAGGCGCGAACCGGGATGGGGTAGCATCGAGGGCGACCGGAGGGCGCTCTCATTGGCCAGTGTTTTTCGTTAATAACTTAAAAATGAAGCTGAAAAACCACATGTTGGCCAAGGAGAAATGTGTTTACATACACCCCCGTACGCCCCGATTCCCGATGTTCCCTTAGTTAGCGGACACCCTGTATAAGAACCTCGTACCTATATAAGGAATACCAATAAAATTTAAATACAAATCTCTTCACAAAAGAGCCGTCATTATAAAAATAAAAATTAACTAATTCATCTGGTACACTTCAACAGAACAGTAGACGACTAGAAACACCTGCAAACAAAAGAATACATAAAAGTGACGAAATACAACAAGACAATTTATAAATAACAAATGCACACGTTCCACATGGTAAGACAAACATAAATAAGCTACCATGAATACAAGTACAGAAAACGAACAAAAATATAAAACTATTATTAACTACAACAACAAAGTAGCTACGAATACACAAAGACAGAAACAAACGAATACGGATGCTTTAGAATAAATTAAAGTATAAGGAAAACAAGTCCGAAGGTACGGTGGAAGGAATCGTGCATAGGCCTGCATGGCTGCAAGGAACTAAACTGTGCAGTCGTAAACGATCCCTTCGGGGTACCTGCCGACCCCCCGGAGTAAGAAAGCTTGCTGGGGCCAGGCGGCTCTGTCTCAGTTGACATTTAGCACCGACCACTCTCGTGGGAACAAAATGGAAGATTTAAATAAAACTCAAACTACTTTAAAAACAATTAACTTAGAAATTAAGGAAGCAACTAACACTGATACAACAAGCATCTCAATTCCAGTCAGGTCGCCAAGGACCACCTCCCTCTCATCAACATCTGAGGCAGAGGTAGTAGGAGGAGAAAGACTTAGGAAAAGGAGGAAAAGATCGGAAGAATATAAGACTAAGGAGAAAGGGGACGGAATTACAGACAACAGTGATATAATGGAAGAGATAACAAACGAAAAGAACTCCCTTAAGGAATTCCTCTTTAGCGAATCGAGCAAGGTAAGCAAACCGTCAATCAGATTTATTTTGGATAAATGGTCCCGATTAGAGGGCAAGCTACATAAACTCGTAATAGAAAATGAAGTACTGAAAGCTAAAAATCAGCAAACTATAGAAGAAAGAAACACATACGCGCAAGTCACAGCTAAAAGTGGTATAGGGCATAATAATTACAGCGAAAGGACAAAAACAGGCACGAATGCAATACCAGCGCAGAGAAACGACAAAATAATAATAATTAAACCAACTGATACGGAAGACAAGAGAACTAATGAGGAAATAAGAACAGACGTAACCAAAAGACTCCAACAATACAAAGAACTAAGAGTAAACAATATAAGACAAACAAGGAAAAAAGGGCTAGTACTCCACGTACAAGGAGAAAGGGACGTGGAGCCCATTAACTCGGCGAAGATCCAGGAAATAGGGCTACAAATAGAAAAGCCGAAGAAGATCGACCCGACCATGATCATTTACGATGTGGAAAAGGAACTGAATAAAGAGGAACTCAAGGAACACCTAAGAAGGAAAAATTTAGCACAATTAACCAGACTCGAAAATAAGGAAGAAATGTATAACAACATTATCTTTAGGCAGGCTTTCACAATAAGGGAAAACAAGGTGAACTAGCTGGTTCAAACACCAGGCAAATTCCTTAGTAGCCTGCTAGAACAAGGAAAAATCTTCATATTCTGGAGGACATGTCGCATTAAGGAATATTATATCGTCACGAAGTGTTTCAGATGTTATGGCTATGGGCACACAGCCAAACACTGCGAACAGAAAGAACAGCGTTGCGAAAACTGTGGAAGCAGCGAACATGAAAAAGCGAAATGTGATAAAAAAAGACGAGCCCAAATGTGTCAATTGTATAAAAACAAAAAGAAAAGATATCAGTCATAGCGTAAGGAGCAAAACCTGTCCAGAATTACTAAGGATGCTAGAAATATACAAAACAAAGATAAGATGGGACTAAAGGTTGCGCAAATCAATGCACAAAGGTCAACAGCAGCAGTCGCGGAGCTGCAGAAAATTATAATTGAAGAAAATATGGATATCATGTGTATACAAGAACCATATACGTACGAGGGGCAGGTCAGAGGGAACACGGCACCTCAATTTGCAAAAGTACAACCCAACACCGAAAAGGTGTGGGTAACGGCAATCGTGAAGACAGAGGATATTGAAGTCTTCCACAATACCTTTCAAGAAAGAGAAAACATAGTGACGGTACAACTAAACACAAAAAACGAAAGGATAAATATAATTAATGTATATTGCCAGTCCTCACGACCTATAGAACCAACCTTGGAGGTACTAGAAGAAATCATAGCGAAAATCAAACAAAACGATGAAAAATTGATAATAGCCATGCAAATGCAAAATCGTACCTTTGGCATAGTAGAACAAATGACGACAGGGGATCAACCCTCGAGGAATTCATAATGAGCAATGACTTGAACATAATAAATGAAGAAAGCCTAGTTAATTTAAACCTTCTCATGGAGTAATGGATGCTCGAATATTGACGTAACATTGGCGCGTAATAAGACGACAAGAACAATAAGGAATTGGAAAGTAAGTGAAGATTGTACAACTAGCGACCACAACATAATATATTACGAACTCAATCCAGAAAATAATGAAAACAGAGACAGCGGCACAAAAAGCAAACAAAATTTAATGTTAAGAAAGCCGATTGGACAGCATTCCAGAATAATATCAACCTAGTGTTTAATGAAGAAATAATAGAGAAAATCAGCAAAGGAAAGCCAGAGGAAGCAGTCCAAGCTTTTCAGGACGGGATAATAACGCTTTGCGAACTATCCATCCCCAAAAAGGTCTCTCCCAAAAAGAAGACCGTGCCCTGGTGGTCAAAAGAGATAGAACAGTTAAGGAAGAAAATGAAAAGAGACAAGAAACAGCTTTCGAGATGCAGAAGGTTAGAGCAAAACTCTGAGGCGGAAGTGTGAGCCTACAGGAATAGCAGAAACAAATATGTGGCAGCAATTAGAAAGGCAAAACTTGCCTCGTGGAAAGAATTTGTCACCACGGAAAGTGCTAAGGACCCCTGGAGTTTACCTTATAAAATTATACGAAACAAGATAAGACGACCAGAAATAGTAGGGAGCGTAACTCTCCCTAACGGAGAAGTGACACAAAATTGGGAAAGCACCATGAAAGCTATTTCACATAAATGTGTTCCAGAAGTCGATCCTAGCATAGAAGGTGACACACACTTAGAAATTGAAAGATTAAACGACCAGTACCTTAAATGGCCGTGGCGTAGATGGACTGATCAGTGCCTAGATATACGAAGATCTCGGGTTCGATTCCCAATGCTTGCCCATCCTTTTTATTCAGTTCCTACATTTGGTGTCAGAAGTGGGATGGAGGGCAGCACCGACTACACGAAGCATACGGCGAAACAAGACGATGTAAGACGATATATGTACGGTGAACCGATGTTAATTAAAGACGATCAGGGTTTAAAATTCGAGGGCGAATTTCCCTGCAGGACGGCCGAGTGTAGGATCGGGCGCCTCCATCAAAAGAACGACGTTAAGAGGAACCAACGAACGGCGAATATTAGGAAGGGGCCGTGGCGTAGATGGACTGATCAGTGCCTATAAATACGAAGATCTCGGGTTTGATTCCCAATGCCTGCCCTTCCTTTTATTCAGTTCCTACATAATGAAATTGACGAAGCTATTAAGAAGACAACAAATTTTAAAGCGCCAGGACCCGATAATATACAAAATGAAATGACAAAGGCCTTATGGACAAAAGATAAAAACATCTTACATAATCTTTTTAACGACTGTTTTAACAAAGAACAATTTCCAGTACAATGGAAAGAGGCCAGATTACAGCTAATTACAAAAGCGGGAGCTATGGACAAAACTCAAATAAGTGCATATAGACCAATATCATTATTATCGTCGGTGGGGAAAATATTCCAAAGGATTGTGGTCAAGCGAATTCAAGAACATTTTTAAGCAAACAACTTAATAAGCGAAGATCAATTTGGATTCACTAAGAATAAGTCTACCGAAGATGCCCTCTACAGAGCGAGACAAGGAATTGCAAGAACCACAAAAAAGTACGTAATGGCGATTTTTGTGTACATAGAGGGAGCATTCGACAATATTTGGTGGCCTGCTAGAATAGAAAGGCTGATAAATGCCAAATGCAGTGGCAAAATAGTTAACCTAATTAAGCACTACTTAAAAAATAGAAAGATATAATTCATAACAAAATTTAACAGCATCACAACCGAAATGAAAAAAGGCTGTCCACAAGGATCAGTTCTAGGCCCAATGGCCTGGAACTGGTGCATGAATGAACTCTTAATGGATTATACAAAGAACTTCGACGAGTATGAATTAGAGACTACTGCCTACGCGGATGACTTAATTATAATAATCAAAAGCAACACAAGGATGGAAATGGAAAAAATTGGACAAAGTGCTATTAGGAAACTAGAAGATTGGTGCCAAAAATATAAACTAAAGGTCTCTGAAAAGAAAACGGTAACAATGGTTGTGAAAGGAGCACTCGCAGAAAGAAATCCAATAATTAAATTAGGAGAAACAAACATACCATATTGTGCTGAAACAAAGTACTTAGGAGTCATATTGGACAAGAATCTGAACTTCATTGAACATACAAAATATCTACGAGTAAAGGTTCGGAAATTCATAATGGCTTCGAAAAGAATAGCTACAGAGGAGCGGGGAATTACATACCACACCTTATTAATATTATACAAAGCGGTCATAATCCCCATCATGGCATACGGCGCAATGGCTTGGTTCGACAAACTGCAAACCGTAATGACAAAAAGACACATTCTGGCAGCGCAAAGATCGGCTCTACTCCTAATAACCAAAGGGTGTAGGACAACTTCAACGACGGCATTATAAGTTATCAGTGGAATCCTGCCTTTAGATTTAGAAATAATTATTGGAAATGGTACATATATATTGTATAGCGCAAGAGTGAGAGAGAGGAATGAGAGTTATACGCTCACATGTACGCCTCCCCACTCCTTAGTCCCCGTGTGTGTGAGTATCACACGATGTACGAGCAAGCAATTAGAGCACGCGTTTATCATTTGATATATAGACTCCGACAAGCGACCACGTGAAAGTGAATATTATAACTTAGTTTAAGTATATGAATAAACCTTTTTTGTTCAACCACCAATCTCCAATCTATCATGGTAGCAGAGCGTGGTTAACGCCTTTCAATATCCTCTACGTGTAGTCTCGAGTTCCGTAGAAATATACAGTGAGAATAAAAACAAAGTGCTGATTACTTAATAAATAAAAGTGAAGCAAAAATTAAATAAGTGCGAATAGTAGATGCACGTGGACTAAACAGACAGCACGTGGTGAACTTATGAGTAACGCAACAGTGAAAAGCGAGGATAGTACAGATTCCGAACACGAAGGAACGTTCGAGAATAATCAAGACAAAATGGAAAAAAGAGACATTACAATACCGGTGTTCGATGGAGAGGATTACAGTATGTGGAAAAAGAGGATAACTATGTTTTTGAAGTTTAAAGAATACCACACAGTGATTACAAGGGAAAAGGTCGCAACAGACAGAGCTGAATGGGAAAACCAGGATTTAGAGGCTATAAATCTTATATACAGCACGATTTCCAATAAGCAATTGGAATACGTAGGCGACGAGGAAACGGCCTACAAAATTATAAAAAAGCTGGACAGTATGTATTTGAAAGAGTCAACAGCTTTACAACTTGTACGTAGAAATACGTAGAAGTACGTAGTACGTAGTACTAAGTACTACGTAGAAGTACTAAGTACTAAGAAGAAGTACTAAGTACGTACTAAGTAGTACTTCTACGTACTAAGTACGTAGAAGATCCAGATGAAGAGCGTTTTAATATACAATGACTTGTGGGCGTATATTCAGGGAACAGAAATAAAAACCGAACAAAACGCACAAGAATGGGAAAGAAGGGACTCGAAAGCATTGGCACTGATAAACCTGAGCATTACACCCGGACAGCTCAACCACGTGAAAAGAGCACAAACATCGCAAGAAGCATGGAAAAAATTATTGATGAGTATAATAAAATTGTGGCAGTAGCCATAAAATATAATAAAATTTATAGAATGAAAAGCAAATTGAAAAGCGACGAAACTTTTGTAAACACCGCCAAATAAAATAATAACATGTGTCAAAAGGAAAGGTGGCACAGAGACTTAGGCCATGTAAATTTCAGTTACCTTAATACGTTATGTGATGGGAATTATTCACGTTTGAATAAAAAAGATAGAGAGAAGTAAAATGTTACTTCTCGGTTCAGTATTTAACAATAAATTTAATTAATTTAACTTGATTTACGAAGTATCGCAGAATTTCTTAAGAGTGGTCCGTAGATCACGAATAGTATCGCATTAATTAAGTGGTGCAAATCAAGGTTAAGACTATTTGATTTTGATGGTAGAGACTGAACAGAACTTTATTTGTGGTCGATACATCGCTTTTATGTCTTTAACTAATATAGAGAGTGGGGTTTGCTTCTGTCTTAAAATGATTACGTGGCTTTTGCCGATGCAAGCGTTGGTCGCTGTGTTACGGCTGGGACTGGACGTTGGTCTTCGTTACACTTATAAAAAGAATCTCACAACCACTACTTGAAGTATTAGAATCATAATCAACATTGTCTTCTACAATATCTTTTAGTACTTGAAAATCAAATACGTCTTCACTATCACTCAGCATACAACTTTAGATTCTCTGTATTTTATTGTCGATCACTCTCCAATCTTAAGGGGGCCAACTCCGAATCGATCTAAGCGCCATTCGACAGAACGGGCGTTAGTGAAAACAGAAAAATCGTCTGCATCGACATTTGACGGGGTGACATCTAAAGTCATTATACAGAATTATAAACACATGATGTGACATCTAACGTCATTAGGCAGAATTATAAACGGAGAGTGGGAGGCCATAGTTGCCAAATCACATCATTTGAGACCTGTCGAACTGTTGCCACATCTGTTATAATCGCGGCCATCAGCAAAATGAATCGGCTCGAGCCGAGATTTTGATTCCTGCCGGGGCATAGGCATAGCTGCTGAGCTGCTTCGAACTGTTTCGTAGGTTCGAATCCCCCTCCGGTATATTTTTTTACATTCATTTTTTTTTTAATTCCTAACTATATGACAATGATCAGTATTTACTTACCAATATTTTAAAAACATTTGTTAAATATTTTAATTTAATATACGTAAATATCAAGTTAGAGCGCTTTTCGTGCTACCGTTTCCTTTGCCATGTATCTTGCCAATTATGGTACTGTTTAATATTTTTAACATTAAAATAAAATGTATGAAGCGCATTTTCAGACGTCTTAGATTGAACAGTCTTGACGAAGTGCAGGAAAACTCGTGTGATGTTTTACTACTATTTCGACTTTCTTTTAGACCACACAATTATTTCTTTTTTACAAATAATCAGAAATAAAGGAAAATATTTATTCGTACAGATTTTATGCGAGTACCGAATATGCATATATTGATAATTTTTAAATCATTTCTGTTGGAAATAAACTATGCATTCTTCTTCCTATACGAACTACACGCGAGCAGGCGATACTGACGCTTGCTGCGCATAATTCTTTTGCTTTGTTTTCTGCGTGTGCTTCGCGTCCCGGTCAGTTGATCGAGCGCGATCACCATAAGCGGATGTGTAATTGTATTCTTTAACGTAATAAATCTTAAGTGTTCTTTCCACATACTACATTCCTTCAACAATTTCATTCGCTTTTTCCCATTGCTTTGGTCATTGTGTAGAATGACAAATGAAAAATACGGAGACACTTGATATTGTCATATCTATTACAGTTGTTACGAGCCGAGGGCTAAGGGGCACGGCTGCGGAGCCGAGGATCGGTTGTTTAAGAGTTTTGTTAGTTAAACGGTCGAGCCGTTTGATGGGAAATGTGTGGATGTGCCAATGCTTATTTCATCAATGGGTGCCACTGGAAGGTCAAGGTTTTTGTGGATGTGCCAAAGCTTATTTCATCTCTGGGTGCCACTGGAGGGTTAGAGTTTGTGGATGTGCCAATGCTTATTTCATCAATGGGTGCCACTGGAAGGTTGTTGTGGATGTGCCAAAGCTTATTTCATCTCTGGGTGCCACTGGAAGGTTTTTGTGGATGTGCCAAAGCTTATTTCATCTCTGGGTGCCACTGGAAGGTTTTTGTGGATGTGCCAGTGCTTATTTCATCACTGGGTGCCACTGGAATGTTAGTAATTATTGCCTCGTAACTATCGATACACCTTGAGCGGTTAAGATATATCTATTCGGTGGATTGATACTACTGCTTATGATTGGTACAGGAAACAGAATGAATTAAATACGTCTATAATCAAATAATAAGATGTCTATATTCTTTATCTAAAATGAATTACAGTACGTAGATATCGTGGAGTTAAAACCCACGATTACAGTCTTTAACGTTTATAAAATACGAATGCTTGAAAGGGAATGCGACCCGATCTTGCTGTCTTTCGACGAATGCGAACTTTGAAATAAATATCGGATAACTGATCGAAAGGGAACTTAACCCGATCTCACTGAGCTTTAGACGAACTTTTGACGATCAATTACAGCGTAAACGCGTAGCTTGACTATTCAGAACTAAGCCGTTAATAAATAAAAGTTGCTCGAAGGGGACTTGAACCCGATCTTGCTGGCATCAGTATGGCTATCTGGCACCGACATGGTACGCAGCTAGTAAGGTCCATACTGATCCTTTAATAAATAGAAGTTGATCGAAAGGGAATGGAACCCGATCTCACTGGCATCAGTATGACTATCTGGCACCGACATGGTACACAGCTAGTAGGTCCATACTGAGCCACGAGAGTAGATTTCATGCCCTTTTTATATCCGAAATGCGGACCAAAAATATGGTGGGGGTACAGAATCTTCCAAGGGAGTCCAAAAGATCGCCCTGAAGCGTTGCGTCATCGCGCCATCGCGGAAGGGGCAGACTTGACTGCATGCACTCTCAATTCCCAAATAAGGGCATAATAGAGGAAACGCAGGAAACAATACTTCCTACGTAACAAACAATAGAATGTTTTATTCATATTTGGGATGTATTTCATGTATATACATATATAATTTTATTTATTTGTTTTAATATATTTTTTTAACTTATAAGAGAAGGCTCTTATTGCTGTTTGACATAGGTCAGGCACAGCCAGCTGGCGGGCCGTGGGCCACGTGCGTCATATTACGTCATATTACGGCGAAATGATTCCCCTCACATCCTAAGTCTTAGTTTGCGGTGTCACACCGATTCCCGTCTTGCTGTCCCCGTCGTAGGTACATCAGACGCACATAACGCCCTTTCAGAACTGTAATGGATTAAACAAAGTAAATATATATAGTTGTTCATGTATAAGCGGATATAAATGTGTCCATTCATGTGTTTTTAATATTATAAAATCATATATGTATGTTTCAAAGCTGTAAAACATTACCTGAAATATGTTAGGTGTTGCTGTCTCATTTGAATGTGCAGCAGTAATTAGGCAGCATATTAGCACTCCATTTTTCCTGGATACGCTTTCTCGAGTATATCCATATACTTTTCTTCTTTTCTCGAGGAGAGGAAAATGCTGTTTACCTACCTAGGCCAGGGACAACGAAGTTTTTCTCCCCCCCCGAGCCACCAAGTCCCCACTACCAGTCAAAAACTCCCTACTCCTTTGCAAAGACAAAGACTGGCTGGGGCACGGGCAAGGCACGCGTAGCTGGCGAGCCACGAGTTCGCTGTAGGTGCAAGATCTAAGTAGGGGAAGGCGTCACAGCTGACTCGCCAGCCGCTAGTTCGTTGTCCCTGACCTAGGCTATGCGATGGGTTATGTGAGACTCGCCAAACGTTTGACAAGCGTTGACTTATTAAAGTCCACACAGAATTATAAACTGCAGGAGACTGCACTTGAAATTTATATGGTTTTCAAGTGTTTAAGCTTTCATGTATTTATGTATAAGCCTTCCCAAAATATAAGATGTTATAAACCTTGCTCTATTTGAACATGGATTAACACTAAACCTACCGACACCAGTCAAATTGACTTTTTCCAACTTTGGTACAACTTTTACATATTTAAACGTTATCACATCGTTATTAAACTTTATGACTTTTCCTAAAATATGCATACAATGTATTTTTCAGTATTTACGTCTTATTTTATTTATTTTAATTCCATGTAGTAATAAAAAAGGAGAAGGAGTGCTATGGTTGACTTTGCCAGATGTGTGCAAAGTTGGGGTTTTTCCGTGGTACTGCAGGTATAATGTCCTACAGACGTGCAGGGTGGACGGTCAGGGATCTAACAATTTGAACGTTGAATTGAATGAAGGCATCGAATAGAAAAGTCTTCGAACTCTTTCGATACTTTTACACATAAAACGTGATATTCTGTCCATCATCGTGTGTATATTATGTGCATATACCTTTGAATAAGAGATTGAAACAGTTCCTATTACGATATTGCAGTTCACATAAACAGATCAGCGGCAAACGTTTATTCAATCGCTCACGTTTATTCGAATCCGGGGGTCGACAAGCGCACTACGTTTACACGATCATCTCAAGTGCTCAGCTCCAAGCACATACATTCACACCTTGGAATCATTCTAAACAGTTGTTGGATTCCGTGTGAAGGGAATCGAGTGCAACACGTTTTATATATATATACAGGGTGGCCCGGAACTCGCGCGGTATTTTTAAAAGAGGGGTAGCTGAGGTGATTCTGAACAACTTTTTCCTTGACCAAAATATGGTTTGAAGCTTCGTTTTTTAGTTATTAACGAAAAACACTGGCCAATGCGAGCGCCCGTATAGCGCGAGCTCAGTCACAATTGCGCGCGGCCAAGATCGGGTGCATCGAGGGGCAACGTACGGCAAATATTACAATCGTCTTACATTAAGAATAGTGTGTAATTCTTCATTATTCATCAATAACAATTTAATTAACAAGTCGTTTAATAACTGTTCCATACTTTTATTCGTTTTCCGAAACGAATAAAGTGTTTTATTAATTATGAAAAAAGTGTTTGGATGATTAATGTTAGAAAAGGGTAGTTAAATAAACTTATCCATTCGACCGCGAATTTTCCTGCTTCGACGGTGGCTTGCCATATGGTCATAGTACCGATCCTGACCTATTTTTACAATTTAAATGCCACGTCCCGGCGATCGATACAGATCTGATTCGCACTTGTTTCCACACGCACATGACACACACATTAACTTTCGTAATTTCGTAAGTGCGTGTCCTGTGCGTGTGGAAACAAGTGCGAATCAGATCTGTATCGATCGCCGGGACGTGGCATTTAAATTGTAAAAATAGGTCAGGATCGGTACAATGACCATATGGCAAGACACCGTCGAAGCAGGTAAATTCGCGGTCGAATGGATAAGTTTATTTAACTACCCTTTTCTAACATTAATCATCCAAACACTTTTTTCATAATTAATAAAACACTTTATTCGTTTCGGAAAACGAATAAAAGTATGGAACAGTTATTAAACGACTTGTTAATTAAATTGTTATTGATGAATAACGAAGAATTACACACTATTCTTAATGTAAGACGATTGTAATATTTGCCGTACGTTGCCCCTCGATGCACCCGATCTCGGCCGCGCGCAATTGTGACTGAGCTCGCGCTATACGGGCGCTCGCATTGGCCAGTGTTTTTCGTTAATAACTAAAAAACGAAGCTTCAAACAATATTTTGGTCAAGGAAAAAGTTGTTCAGAATTACCTCAGCTACCCCTTTTTTAAAAATACCGCGCGAGTTCCGGGCCACCCTGTATATAATATATATATATATATATATATATGTAACGAAAGTACACCTTCGTTAATTTGAATTTCGCCGCGCCTCTCATGCTCCGCACACATTACGTAATAGAGCACAGAGTAATAGAGCACACGTGCAAAATTGCGAAATTGAGAATACGAAGATATTAAAATAAAAGTTATAGATAGATAGAGGAGAGATAAGTGTAAACTGTAATTGTCGTTTCTTTGTTTACAGGTGAGACTGTAAATCATGTAAATAATGTAAATAATTGTTGTAAAATAGTGAATAAAACTTTAAACTTTGTTTACAGAGAAACATATTACCGTTGATACGCCCAAAAACCTTAATAATATTGATAGAACTTATAAAACGACAATTTTCTTTATAATGGCGAAAAGACTGCAGTTTGTATTCAAATATGTGGCATTACCAAAAGATAAGAAAACAAGTGTAATCGCCATAACCTCAATAAAAACAGATGAAGTCAAAGAATATGCATTGTCACAAGATATGATGTTAATAAGTGAACACGAAGAATTGACGAAGACAGATGTTTATAAGAGAGTGAAGAAAAGTTTCACTCAAAGAGGTCAAGAGAGGAGGGTGTGGATTACACTTACAGCAGAATTGGAGAAAATATATTTGGATCCAGAGGGTAATGTAATGTTTAAGGATGTATATTTAGAACAAATAGTAGGAAAAGATAGGGTAGGGGAACCCACAGAAAAGAAAGAGAGTCAATTGAATTTGAAACATGTAGCAGAGAAGTTCATGATTGAGAAGTTTACATGCAAACATTCAAATACAAAACAGTGGCTAGACACATTTGAAAAGGAATGTAGGAGATTTGAAATCAGGGAAGATAGTACTAAGATTGAGATACTGAGGTTATTCCTTGAAAAACCATGTTTAGACTGGCACTCAGCAACTTTAATAACGTTGACAATGGAGGCTCAATGGGATGAATGGAAAAACAGGTTTTTAGAAACATTTGCAGACAAAGGATGGAGTACAGGAATGTATGCTATAAATTACAGGTATAAGGAAGGTTCATTAATGGAATATGCCATACGGAAAGAAAAACTACTGCTAGACATGGACAATGATATTAGTGCACAGACCCAAGTGATGCTTATAGCAGCAGGATTACCTGAATTTATCAGAAATAAAATAGATAAAGAAAAGTGTGAAAGCACAGTTGAACTACTACATGAAATCAGAAAATGTGAAAGTTTAGTGAGTAAAAACAGTTTTATAAAAAAGAGGGAGGAAAGACAAGAGAATAAGAAGAAATTTGAAGAAAAAAAACCATGTAAAAATTGTGAAAAGTTAAACAAAGGTATCAGGTATCACCCAGAGGAGTCATGCTGGTTCAAAAAGAAAAACGGAAATGAAACTAGAATAATTGGAAGCAACTCAGTAATAGAAGTAGACCTAAATACAGAACAAAAAAACGAGTAATCACACCATTGATTAAATTAAAAATATTATTAGAGGAAACACTAGAGGTAAACGGAACATACGATGCAGGTTCCCAAGTCTCTCTAATAAATTCAAGACTAGTCAAAATAAAAAAAAATACAGAAGATGTAAATAAGACATTTTTAAAAACAGTCAATGGTGTGACACAAACGAAAGGTTTAGTAACCATAAAAATAAAAATTTTTGAAAAAGAAAATTACGTTGATGTGTTCATTGTAGAAAGAGATGATTTTGAAGATTTTCTTCTTGGTTTAGATATAATAAAAAAATTCAAACTAATTCAGGACGAAAATTTACAAATATCTCAGAAGAAAGAAATACAGACAGAGAAAAAGATGAATACAGTGGATAAAAATGAAGAAATAGAAGATGTTAAAATAAATTTTAACGAACATGTAAATGAAGATGAGTTCAAAATGAATTTAGATCACTTGGATAGTATAAAAAAGATAAAAATTGAAAAACTGATTGAAGAGTATAGTACAGCATTTGCAAAAAATAAATACGATGTAGGCACGGTTACAGGCTATGAAGCACGGATAGATTTGCTGGTTGATAAATATTGTGCTAAGAGACCATATAGATGCACTATAGAAGACAAAAAGGAAATAGAAGATCAAGTGGCAAAATTACTAAAAAATAAATTAATAGAAGAATCTTACGGCCCGTTTGCAGCACCAGTAACTTTAGCATTCAAAAGAGAGGAAAACAAACGATCGAGATTGTGTATAGATTTTCGCGAACTAAACAAAATAGTTACACCACAAGCTCAACCATTTCCATTGATAAATGATTTAATTATGAAAACAAGAAACTGTAAGTACTTCACCACACTAGATATAAATTCCGCTTTTTGGTCAATTCCACTACGCATTGAAGATAGACAAAAAACAGAATTTGTTACACAAGAGGGGCACTTCCAATGGACGTGCCTACCGTTCGGTTTAAAAACATCACCAGCCATTTTCCAGAGAATTTTATCCAACATCTTAAGAAAGCACCATTTAAAAGACTTTTCAGAAAACTACATAGATGATATATTAATTTTCTCAGAATCATTCAAAGAACACATAGAACATATAGAAAAAGTAATAAAAGCAATATCAAACGAAGGTTTTAGACTAAAATTTAAAAAATGCACATTTGCAGCAGAATCAGTGAAGTACCTCGGACATATAATAGAGCACAATACAGTAAGACCAGTGAAAGATAATTTAATTTCAATACAGAATTTTCCCACTCCAAAAACCCAAAAGAATATCAGACAGTTTCTTGGAAAAATAAACTTCTATCATGAGTACATACCGAAAAGCTCGATTATGCTAAACCCGTTACACAAACTATTACGGAAAAATGAGAGATTTATGTGGTCTGAGGAATGCGAAAGATCCTTCACGGATATAAAAAAGTTACTATGTTCTCAGCCAGTGTTGGAAATATTTGATAAGGATTTACCCATCAAAATTTACACAGATGCATCACTAGAAGGTATTGGTGCAATATTTAAACAGGTACAAAATAATGGTAAAGAAAAGCCAGTAGCGTATTTTTCAAAGAAATTAAATGATTCACAGAAGAGAAAAAAAGCGATTTATTTAGAGTGCCTGGCAATCAAAGAAGCAGTAAAGTATTGGCAATACTGGCTGATTGGAAGAAAATTCACAGTATTTTCAGACCATAAACCATTACAAAATTTGAATATAAGAGCTAGAACGGATGAAGAACTTGGGGATTTGACGTATTATTTATCACAATATAATTTCGAAATTAAATACATTCCGGGAAAAGATAACGCCGAAACAGATAGTTTAAGTCGAAATCCGGTACTAGAAGGCACTGAAAATAAAGATGAAATTCTAAAAATAGTAAACTTGATAAAACTGGATGACATAAAAAAAGATCAGAAGGAAAACGAAATAATACAAAAAATGAAAACAAAATTGATAGAAAAAGATGGAATATTCTACAAGAAGATTAGAAATAGAGAAAAGATTATCCTAGCCGAAAAATTAAGTAAGAAAATGATGAAAGACATACACACCGAATGGTGTCACATAGGAATCAGACAGATGATGAACAAAATATGCCCCTATTATACAGCTAGAAATCTAACATCTAATATAAAAAGGATATGTAAGAATTGTGAAGTATGTATAAAGAATAAATCGAGAGGTCAAATAAAATATGGACTGATGTCTCACTTGGGACCAGCAACAGAACCATTCGAAATAATGTCAATGGACACCATTGGAGGCTTCGGAGGAAAAAGGTCAACAAAAAAGTATCTTCACTTGTTAGTTGACCACTTCACAAGATACGCGTTTATTTTAACATCTAAAACACAAAATGCTACGGATTTCATTAAGTTAGTTCAGAACGTGCTGGAAACCGACGAGATAGGAATGATACTGACGGATCAATATCCAGGGATAAACTCAAGAGAGTTCAAAGAATTCCTAAGAAATAGTAATATAAAACTAGTCTTCACAGCAGTAAACGCACCATTCTCGAATGGGGTAAATGAAAGACTAAATCAGACTTTAGTCAACAAAATAAGATGTAGAATAAATGAGAAAGAACATAACAAAGCGTGGACAACGATTGCAAGAGAATGCGTAGATAAATATAATCGGACAGAACATACAGTCACTGGTTTTACACCACAATATCTGTTAGATGGTACAAACACAAGCATCCTACCAGAAGAACTAAAAGAAAAAGTAAATAAGGAAGACTGGATAAAAGATAAAGAAACAGCTTTAAAAAGAACAAAAACATCACATGATTACAATAAAAAGTTGTATGATAAAAATAGAAAACACCATGAGTTCAACACAGAAGAACTAGTATATATAGAAAACGGAAATAAACTGAATAGGAAAAAGCTAGATAATCTAAGAATTGGACCATTCAACATAGTAGAAAGAATATCAAATTCAATATATAAAATTAAGACTGGAAAAAAGAAATCAGAAACGAGTTTGTTCCACATATCAAAATTACTCCCAGTACCAGACGTGGAAGAAGATTGAAAATTTTGAGAATTTTCACTCCGGGGGAGGGGAGATGTAACGAAAGTACACCTTCGTTAATTTGAATTTCGCCGCGCCTCTCATGCTCCGCACACATTACGTAATAGAGCACAGAGTAATAGAGCACACGTGCAAAATTGCGAAATTGAGAATACGAAGATATTAAAATAAAAGTTATAGATAGATAGAGGAGAGATAAGTGTAAACTGTAATTGTCGTTTCTTTGTTTACAGGTGAGACTGTAAATCATGTAAATAATGTAAATAATTGTTGTAAAATAGTGAATAAAACTTTAAACTTTGTTTACAGAGAAACATATTACCGTTGATACGCCCAATCTGCCGGCTATCTATCAATTCCGGTAGCATGCATTGTTCATAAAATTCAATTAACTTTGGCTCCATATTGTTTTGCCAAAAGTTATCGTCTTTATCTATTTTTATGTATTTCAGCCCTTTACGGGTCCAGATACAAAACAAGCAGTATTTTCGACCTGTTATATGTAACTGCCCTTGTATCTGGTAGTAATAATAATGATTTTTGTTCATTACCTTTCCTTCTGCATCTTCAAATATGCGGCGAATGACTTTAACGGTTTTTATTGCCTCCTCCGGCAGTAAATTCTCTGCCGTTTTCGGGCATTTAATTTCTACAATGCCCTCTTCGTCTATTATTCCATCTGGAGAAGCCCCTAAGAATGGGTTTGAGGGATCGATAAATAAGCCACATTCTTTAATATTGACACCAATGAGCTTGCCTAATTCTTCACGGGCTAAGTTTTCACACTCTTGCCCGTATATCACTGCAGGTGCATTAATTATTCTTGGATAAACAAATGCTTTTACTGCATTTGCACAAGACGTTCCAATCCGACGACGGCATACTCGTCCGAAATTTGAGGCCGTCAAAAGTTTTGATTTATAATTTAGCCATTTATGGTTTTTGGCTTGCCCGATTGTCTCTTGCACAATAGCATCTCTCCTATTTTGCCAATTGTGCAACATTTCCATATGCTTGGTCTTCTCCAATGCATAAATGTTTTCTGCCATATCTGGCTTTTGAGCGTTCGGCCCGTAATTACAATCCTTTTCGGAACGGAATTGTTTCCGCACGTGCTTCGCAATCCTTTTTTCTTTCAGCTTTTCAGCGGACTTCTGATTTTTTTTCATTCTTGTTTTTTCCATTTTCTCCAGAGTAACAGGCGGGTCCTTTTTCATCGCCGTATTCAGGCGTGACAACACTTGTTTTGTGTTATACTGCAGGACAGCAGCGGCACATCTTCCGGTGTAAGAACCTCGTTCTCCGAAATTCAATCTTTTTCCGCTTGTATATTTTGCGATTATTCCGTTAAAACTTTCGACCGTGTTGTTATTGCTGTTGTATAGCAAACTCTCTGTATGTGCCAACAACGGTCGAATTATTTCCTTAATTTGTTCATAGACTCCCATGTTCTTCAATTGTGGAACAATGTCCTTTTCTTCTTCCTTTCTGCTTCCATCGCAGAAATATTCAAGCCTTGAACATTCTGCGTGTTCTCCAAAAACGTGGCTTGGAACATTGTGTATGTCGGCATACAAATTTTTTATTTTCTCTGCAGTCGTTATCTTCTGATTTTACCTGTACACTGCGGCTTTCACTACGTCCGCGCGCATTCGCCGAATGCTACTTTCAACGATTTTCCTCAACGGGCCAGGTGTTGTCTTTTTCACAATTTCCTTCATTTTTGTGCAAAAATTTCTCAGCAAATGATTCGTGCATTCAATTTTATTGACACGAATCTGAGTTCTGTATGGGTCAGCGTCTATAATTTTCTTATAAACGCTGCTATCCCCATCAGCAATCAACGTTGAGTAAACGAGTCCACGTTTTTCGACGCTGGTCTTGAACCCTTCAACTATCGCGTCACTTTCCATGGCCGTTGAGGCTTGATTGGTGCCCCAATTTTTAAAACACGTGTGCTGTCAAGGCTGTTCTTTCCTTTTCGCAGCAGATCGGCAAATCCGGCAAACTTTATTCCTCACGCCGGTAAATAATACTTTTTTGGTATGGTAACCAATGATAACGCCGATTCCAGACGCGGAATCGCACGTTCCACTTCTGTAGGATCGCTTCATCCAACTTCCGTCGGCCACAACGGGGATGTGGGGTATGCCAAGTCCTGGCACAATATCGCCCCTTTCAATGGCCAAACGTTTCTCTTCCTCTGCCGCTGCTACCATTTCTTCCTCTGCAGCAACAATAAGCCACTTCACGATTTCATCGTGGTGCTTCCGAAATTCTTTTCTAGACATGGAGGGTATGTCCATTGCTGCAAAAAACTCCTCCATTTGGATATAACTTCCTCCATTCAAAATTATCCCAGCAACAGCACTCTGGTTGGTCTCCATTTTTTTACTTTCTTTAGGTTCACTGTGTATCTCACCTTTAAATTGGCACATATCGCATTTTACGGTGAGGGTGGTTCTGAGGCCCGACCGTTTCATGCCGGTTATTTGCATGTGTCCAATTCCACAGTCTTCCCTGTTCTTAGCATGGTCGCCTATTTTTTTAAATTCGGCAAATATATGCTGCAAATCCACGATACTGAAGCCACGTGGTACACAGTCTTGTTCTTCAGTATCGTCCATTACCGTTCTTTCCATAAACAATTCTTCAGGCGTTGCAGTTTCCTGAATTTCGCTCGCCAATTCTTCAGTGGCCGCAGTTTCACGAATTTCACTTGCCAATTCTTCTGTTGGCTCTTCAGCAATTTCCTTTAAATTTGCCGTTTCTCGTTCCGCCTCCAATGGCAAATAAATAATTTCATCCGAAGAGTGCCCTTGATCAACAGCTGTTGACGGTTCAGAAGTCTTCTGAAGGGCTATGCGCCGCTTCCATGCTCTTTTTCTCGAGTATCTCTTCATACTCAATGTCAATTTTCGCAGTCCTCTTTTTTTGAACACGCACTGATCTTCACACACATTTTGTTCTTCTTCGTGGATTTCCACCACGGATACATTTTCACTGTCACCCATTGCAACACTTTCACTTCACTTCACAATTCACTTAAACTTACTTTTTCCAATACACACTCAAACCTTCGAAATAAATTCTGATGTAATCCAGTTCTTGGTTTGAGTGCAACTAACGCGAAGGCGAAAAACGCGAGCTATTTATAGCATTTTGCACTCACGCAGGACAGCCAATTAGCGGGCCGCGAACCGCGAGGCGCGAGCCGCGCGTGGCTACTTCCCTTACTAGAGCGTTAGAGACAAAAGGCATTCAAGTCGAAAATGTCGATGAATGAGGAAGTGCATAAGGTACGTCTAACATTGTTCAACGTGCATTTGATTTTGTAATCTTCAATACGCGTATTTTGTAGTTTTTAATGTGCTGAATACGAATCTGCAGGCCGTTTTTTCCTGATCGCACCGTTTTTGAACAAATCAATTTAAAGAAAAATCGCGAATTTTCAATTTTGGTAGTGTTTTGTGCTTTTCCAGTAATAGTTATTCAATTGTGCTTGGTGCCAAATGATTCTGTGGAGTTTCACGAATAAACTGATGCAAGTGGTTATTAGATTATAAACATTTAAATATGTATAAGTAATGATCAAAGTGAAAGGACACGGAAAATGTACCCATTGTGGCTGATATCATACAATTTATTTAAAAAACAAAGGGCCTATGAGGAAATGTAACTATTCCATGTGATAGAGCATACCTTTCTGCTAAGGCAAGCATAAGTGGAAATTCAACAATCATTTTCGTTTTCAATATCGAAGCGAAATAGTTAGAAATAGATAAAACACGTGCGGCGGCAGTGGTGCTCTATGATGGCGTCCCCACGCTTATTGTTCAGCGTATCAGAATCACCAGACGCGCAGTTGTTCTGCTGAGTGTCACTGTTGCCGCCGCGTGGTTTACCAAACTATTCCGCTTCGATATTGAAAACGAAATTAATTACCACTGATGTTTGCGTTAGTAGAAAGTTTTGCTCTTTCACGTGGAAAAGTTATTCTTTGATCATTATTTAAATTTATTTAAATGTTTATAATCTAATAACCACTTACATCATTTTATTCGTGAAACTCCACAGAATCATTAGGCACCAAGCGCAACTGAATAACTACTACCGGAAAAGCACAAAACACTTCCAAAGTTGAAAATTCGCGATTTTCCTTAAAATTGATTTTTTCATAAACGTACGTTCTGGATAAAAACGGGCTGCAGATTCGTATTCAGCACATCAATATCTATAAGAAACGCGTGTTGAAGGTTAGATCTAAACAAAATTGATATCTGTCGAACAGTGTAATCGGCAAGTATAATATTACATCCTTAATCATATGTTAACAATATACATATAAATTACTTTGAACACAGATGGAAGTAGAAGCCACGGAACATAGAGAGGAAGGGAGGGAAGGAGGAAGTAAGGAAAAAAAAAGCGAAGAAAAAGAAAGACAAGAGGGGGAAAAAAGGGAAGAAAAAAAAGAGGGCCAACAGATGATGTCGGCGAAAGAAGTAAGTGAAAGCGTTGATTTTCTCATCATTGCTTTTTGTTTTTCAAATTAAACACACATTATTATGTTTCAGGTGAAAAAATTAGTAAAGAGGCTTTTATACAGCCCCCGCGGTCGCCGAAGTGGTGGCGGCGGGTGGCGAGGCCGCGGCGGGTGGAGAGGCCGTGGCGGCTGGGGAGGCGGTGGCGGCTGGGGAGGCCGCGGTGGCCGTGGCGGCAACGTGTATAACTTTTATTAAATTTTCCTTAAATATATTTATAAATAATTACATGTGTTTCTGTTATTCCTTTCCTCTTTTTTAAATATAAGAATATATATGAAATGTGTAAGAGTATCGAAGGTGCTTGAATAGGTATTCAACTGATTATGTGGGCGTGTATGTGTTATATTAATAGTTTGAGTCCCAAGCAGCGCGATCGCGCTGTTCAGATTTTATGTCGAGAAAACCCAGCAGATTTCGAGCATTGTGGACAACTGACGGTGCGTTACCGATTGTCGAAGTCGCGCGCTCAGATTTACTGACGCACGTACATCAAACAGCTCCTTTTAATGTAAATAGTACATTTTACAATAGGTAGAATAATACTATAATAATGCAATGATACATTACAAAATAAATTTTTTTTTTTTTATTCTATTGGTTTAAAGTAGCATCAACCACAAATTAACAATATGTTTGTGTTATGAACAAACAATTTAAATGGAGAGTAACACTTATAATTTATAACATCGGTGTTTATCAAAACATATTGGATGAATTCCTTTTTTACATCTAACGCAAATTAAATGTGATCTTTTTATTGCATTTTTGGTGCTGCAGACTACGCATTTTCGCAAGTTACGTTGTGGCAACTTTACTAAACCAAATGTATTTTCCTTTACATAATTATGTGTTTGCTTTTCGTTCATCCACTGACACTCAATTTCTAAAATAATATTCGATATAAAATCTAACCTAGATATTGCTTTACTCTTAACTCTTTCCTTGTAGATTATGTATGCATTTAAAACCATGCGGTTAATTATGTTAAAGGCTACCTTTTTCCAATATTTAACTGATCTTCGTTCATCGAGATAGGTATACAGCATTTTATCCGATTCATCGACACCACCCATGAAGGCATTGTAAGATTGAATAATAGTGGGTTGTGTCGAACGTGTTTCTCTGCTGTGTCGATTTTTTGTTATAGTCACATTTTGCTCTTCTGCTTTCGTTGAAATTAATAATACAGGATTTTTTACACTTTTTTTTCGTGATACGCACAGAACAATACTTCATTGTTTCGAAAATATTTTACCTCGTTTACATTAGTTTGTTTCAAGTTATCGGGAATACATTTCTTATTCCTTCTAATAGTTCCTGTTAAATAGGTATCCATAGAATATAAATATCTAGGTAATTCTACGCTAGTAAAAAAGTTGTCGACAAAAATGTGATGCCCCTTATTCAAACAATTACTATCTTTTAATAATCTTACCACAACATCATATCCAAGTCCAAACTTTTTTCTATCACTAGTAGTTGTTTCTTTTGCACCTTTATAGCAAGAGAACGCCAAACAATATTTTGAAACGGAATCACACAGCATCCAGAATTTTATTCCCCAACGATGATGCTTTTTATTTGGCAAGTATTGCATTATGCTAGAATGACACAGCGTCCCAACTAACGACTCATCAATTGATAATTCGTTGTGTGGTTTATAATGTAATTTGAATACTTTATTAGCGTGTTCAACAAGTAGCTCAAATTTTGTACAGGGATCGTATTTCTCGTGACCAGGTGGAAAACATAAAGAGTTATCAATTAAGTGAAAATATTTCAAAATTTGCTGAAATCTATTTCGAGAGAACATTCTTCGAAACCACGGTATGTTACGTGAATTTTCGGACCAATACGAACGTATATTGGGTTTTCTTGTAATTCCCATTTCCAATAGCACTGCTATAAATGCCTTCATCTCTAAAACGGTAACTGGTGTCCAAATCTCTGTGTCAAATGATTCTAATTCTCTACGGAAATGCCTTGAATACTCCGCATATTTATTAGTTTCTTCAACTATTAGTGACCATAGTGTCGAATCAAAGAATAGTGTAAAGTATTCAATGGGTTTACTCTGGCTAGAGAAGTTACATCGCAAACCAGATTCTTCGCTATACTCGAGAGAATCACGTTGATTAGGAACGTCTTCAGCAACTCGTAGACTGTTCAGTGGACATTGATGCGATGAATCACTATCACTATCCTCTGAAGTACTCAAAATGCGTTGTCTTTTGCACTTTACAGGAACAATGTAGTCGTCATCGTCGTCAATAATATGATCACATGGATTTGTGATTATGCTCATAGATTTTTTTTTTCGATTCATTGTACCTTTTTGGGGATACACCAAATTTAGAAAAGTTAGACAGTAAATCTAGATTAATTTTTTACTTAGTTTTTGGGTTGCTTCGTCTAATCATTTTTAAACACACAATTATTATTAACAATGAGAAACACTTACGGAAGAATACGTCCGATCACTTTGCAAACTGCAATAAATGTGACGGAGCGATGAGAAAAAGACGAGAATCACGTTACCTAACACATGCAAGAAGCGCTATTGCTCCGATTGGGATTCTTCGATATAAAATAAACAAAGCGCTATCGCGCCGCTTGGTATTTCTCGACATAAAATAAGACAAGCGCTGTCGCGCTGCTTGGGGCTTTTCGTACTCATTTAGAGAAAGCGCGGTTGCGCTGTTTGGGATTCTTCGACAGTGTTTTTTCAATACCCCCTGGGACTCAAACGGTTAATACTGATATTATTATTAATAGTCAGTATTGAATCCGGGCGGTCCTGCTGTGGGAGGACGATGTCCTCCTGGTATGCCGCAGGGTTGCCCGACAGCCGATAGCGGCGATGTGTATGGTGGAGGGGCGGGCTCGTCAGCCACTACCGCTGGCGCGACTCCGCCCCTCGCGAGGAGGTATAGTGGCGGTGGGCCGAGGGGTGCAGAGGTGTTCCCCCTCTCCCCTCTCGGTCACCGCCACCGCTGACTGAAAGACTGGCGGCCCCGCTGGGGAGGATCATGTCCTCGCGGTAACCCGCGGGGCCGTCGGAGTGCCGCGGGCGGCTCGGGTGGGGGCCCGAGTCGCCCTGATCGCGGTCTGGGATAGGAGGGCTGTACTGGGTGTCGCCCCCGGTACGGCCGTGCACGAAGGTGGCTCAGAGGGTCCCTCAGACCCTCCCGAGGATAGGGTCGAATTGGCATGAGCGCGGGGAGGCACCGGACGGTATCTTTGGAGGTCCCGGAGCCTCCCCTTATGCACCGGAGGTAGGCGACCGGGGTGGTTTTAGCCGATAAGAATCCGGCACTACCTCCTGCCCTCCCCTAGGGCAGGTGTCTTGCGAAGATTTCCACCTCGAAAAAAAAAAAAAAAAGGCCATCCACGCAGTTCACCATCACCCGTTGAGTTCCTCCAAACCCAGGCCGCATGAATATGAGCCGATGCTCGTTACCTGGCAGCGCCTGCTGAAGCGCCTCTTCCATCTCTTCACGCGTGGTCAGCTCATCCACGTCCAAGATCTGTATCGTCTTCCTCTTGTTAACATGGCTCACTCTCGCTGCACTTCCCATTGCCTTTGCAATTTCCTCCCTCACTTTATCTATCTGACCCTGCCTTGTTTCTCTGGCAAACTGCAGCAGCAAGAAGCCAGCAGCAGTTTTGCGCCCTGCAGTAACTTCCACGTCATGGAAGCACTCCTGTTTATTAACTTTCTTCAGGACATCAGCGTATGATGTGCCTTCATTAGCCCGCACCATCAGAGTCGCCGGCATGGCAGTGGCTTCATACTGATTTTTCATTCCTTCCTGCCTATTACCATATCCTGTTCCTTTCTTCCTTTGGCATCCGTTCTTGATTCCTCGGATGTTCTCTGATTCCCATTTCCCTTCTGGCGTGGATGTTGCCGACGACTATTCTTCCAACGTTCAACTTGCCACTCCATGCCGCTGTGATCAGCAGTATCCTCCGGATCGGAATCCAACTGCCTCACGTGCCTCCTCTTCCTTGCACCAATTGGCGGCGAGTCGGCAGTGTCCTCGTGTCTTAGCTTCCTTTTCACATTTTCATTCTTTTTGGATACTTCCCATTGCTTCTTCTCGTTTTCATGCCTAGCAGCTTCCTCTCTAATTTGTATTTGCGCTCGCAGCAGTTCGGCACTTCTCTCTTCCAAGGTGCTTTTAAGTCTACTTATTTCATCTTTTTTTTCTTCTACTCTCTAGTCAGCAGCGGTCTGCTCAAGCTTACATGCTGTCGCATCCTTGTATATCTCCTCGTACAGTTCCTACATTTTGCCTGTTTTCAGTCCCTGTTTTCAGTCCCGTCTTCACGTTCCTGCCGTATTTTGGCCAGCTTATGCTTCGGAGAGTCTAATCTTGGCTTCAAAATCGCAGCAGCCGTTGGGCTGTCGCTGCACTTGTTTATCAGCTCTCCGACCTCCAGGAACGTTTCCCCCATCACCTCCTTTACTGTTTGAAGGTTCTCTACTGCAGATTTCAGTCTGAAATATGCTTCCATCCAGCCGTTGCTGTCCTTACCAACTTTCTTCGCGAATTTTTTTTAGAGGCGATCGTACAGCCGGGAGCTGTGATATCCCCTCATCAAATTCAGCCGCCATGCTCGGTGTTAGCATGTCCTGAGACTTCAAATCGTAGCCTATATCTTCACCAGCGCTATCACAATCCGATTCAATGTCTGAACACCATTTTCTGTCCGCAGCGGTGACCTTTCCTATGTCCACCATTCTGACTTCCGCCTCCGGCATCGTCGGCCTCATGCTGTTACGTCCCAGTCCGCTCATGTTCCCAGATCTTATGGCGACTTAACCTCAAAACGCCCACGCGGTCGTACACCTTTACCCTTTCTCGCCGCGTACAATTTAAATTTAAAACACTCGAGCCCCGACGCACTGCTCAAACAGTTAATTCGCTTTTCAGCTCTTTACAGCCGCTAGATGCACGATGATTTGACGATGCGCTTTGACTAATACCTCACGCACCACGCCACAATGCGCTTAGTGAGGTTAGGAAATTTTTCCAACAGTTTCCACAATTTTCTCACAATATTAGGCACACACTTGTTACTTCCAGTTTCAGTGGATCTCGCAGGTAGCGTGGCCAATTTTCTCAATTAATATCGCAACTATGTGCAGAGCACTTAGACACACGTCCGCTCGGTACGGTGGCTCACCGAGTCCAAACAAGAAGCAAACCTAAGAAACCTGAAACAAAAAATTAAACCTAAATTAATTAATCATTAGACAGCGAAAGGGAAACTGGAATGAAGAAATAACATAATTACCTAGAGAGTAGATGCAACAGGTCCGCCTCCTCGTGGCAGGGACGGGCAACGGCAGGGGTCCACCCCAGGTACCGAGGCTGCAAGGACCTCAAGTGGGTAGTGTCGACCGCCGAGACGCGAAGGGTACGACCAGTATGGCCCGAACACTGGTACCACGGGTGATGTTAAGGCCCCCAGGCCTGGTGCGCTCACGTACCTTCTCGGTGGACGTGGGCCCCATCAGACCTGCGAACATCTGGGTTGGATTCGTGGTGGCAGTGGTAACTCCATATCGCGGTGTAGAGACGCGTGCGTTTCGGGGCGCAGTGCGTGCCTCGTTGCGTTCGATGACTCGACGTGTGAGTTGCGTTTCAACTCGCGCACCGTCCTGCAGAGACGGTAGAGATTTAGGAAGGTCTCGGCCATGCCTGAGGTGATACGAGGCTTGCAACTCGGATTAACAGGTAGTTCCCTTGGAGGGATCTCCTTGGGTGTGTTGAAGTTCTTAGCATGGTTAAGGTGTAGCGTGGACAGAAAAATCAAATGTGAAGACAGAAAATAGTATTACAAAATATAATGTTTATTAGTATAATTATGAGTAAACAGTACAAGAAAAACAACACGAGAATATCTGAGTTTTTAAGAAAGCTAACCTATTTCTTTGGCACGTGCGCACGCTTACCTGTCTAGCTAAGAAGAGAGCACGTGTTCGGTATCGCCAGTCAGACAATCCCTGCCGGTCGATCACCGCGACACCTGCCTTTTTAATTACGCTGCTCCGCCGCAGCCTTTCAAAGCCTGCAACGCGATTACCTTCTTTAACAGGGTGCGCGCTGATTGAGCGTATGTAATCCCTCGCCCATGGGGGCCGTGTTGGTTAGGGCCTCGGCCAGGTACGGCACGTAAAATCATACATGACTTATGTCTAATTGAAACAAAACATTGTGTTCGGGATTCACTTAATGTTAGGGCGCTAGCGTTCTTCGCGCCTAACGCTCTTCCGTGGTTGCGAAAAGAAGCGCTCTTCCCCACTTTCTTTTCCTTCCCTCTGCCCCGCGAAATTGTATTTATGCCGCTGCGCGAGGGCAAGGAGTTTAGAATACGAATTAGAATACCATTGGGGAGTGCGAATTCGAAAGCGAGTAGATTACGAATAGAGTGCGAACTAGAAGAAGGTGCGAATTAGATAAACGAGCGAAAAGTTACTTGTAGTCGTTGCGTGAATAAGCTGTACTTTATTGTTACGTGTGAACTGTGTCCTAAAATACAGTTTGTGTTATTTGTCGCCACTTATAAACTGTGTAATATATATAGGTCCCAATCCGTTAACTTTAATTATAACGAAAACAAAGAATCGCTAAACGAAACACATTGCGATGGCCCCGCGGGTGTTGACGCAATGTGATTTCTGCCCACTCATCTGAATGTCAACGTGATGAAATTCAAGAAAGTGCGGGTGAACGGCGGGAGTAACTATGACTCTCTTAATTAATTTGGCAATTATTTATTGGCATAAATACTAGATCGGTTTGCCACATTCGACTCTTTAACAGGCACCGATTTCCAGGTTAACCAGCTTAACCGAATATGTGATCATGTGTCCAGCTGGACGCTGCATCAAATACATGAACAGCTTGAGAGCTACTTGCTCGAGACTTTCCCGCTACCTCAGCGAGGAAAGCCAAAGCCCAAAGAGGTGAACAATGATCAACCCTTGTCACGAAGACGAATGCGCCGTTCCGAGTACGCGCAAACGCAAAGAGCATGGACAAAGAACCCATGCAAATGTCCTCGAAAGATCTTAAAGGACAAGACATCAAACCTCACGCCAGCTCAGAACGTCATGGAACCATTCTGGCGAGAGGTCATGACAGGCGGAGGAATCGAGTCACCCGGAGTAAGTAGCGGCGAACAGGTGCCAAGCGCACTTTGGGAACCAATCGATCCAGCGGAGATCAGGGAGTCCTTCCCAGAGAGAGCAACAGCTCCCGGGCCGGACGGACTGTCTGCTAGACAGTTAAGAGCAGTACCCATCCCGGTACTTACAAGAATATTTAACCTATGCTTACTCTGTGGAAGGCTCCCCAAACACTTAATGGAATCGAGGACAATCCTTATCCCAAAGAAGGATGAAGCGACCAACCCTGGTCAATATAGACCGATTACAATGTCATCGGTCATCACCAGGGCCTACCACAAGATCCTGGCAAAACGCCTGATGCGGCATATAAAGCTGGATCAAGGACAAAAAGCATTCGTCCCAATAGACGGATGCGCTCAAAACATATTCGACCTGGACATGATTGTCCAATACCACCGACAATTCTTTAAATCCTTATATATTGCATCGCTCGATGTTGCAAAAACATTCGACTCAGCGTCACACAATGCTATCAGGGACACGTTGATTACGAAAGGGCTCCCAAGCCCGATGGTGCAGTATATAATGGACATTTACAAGAATAGCACTACCAGACTTGTATGCGAGGACGGGAATCGGAACCAATCCACCCCAACTGTGGAGTTACAACCAGAAATTGGAGTGGAAGTAAGTGGGAAACACTATAGTGCACTCGCTTTTGCGGACGACTTGGTGTTCATGGCCTCGACACCACATGGCCTACAACTGGTTCTCGACCAAGCCTCGCGATATCTGGCGCAATGTGGACTACAAGTCAACGCCGTAAAATCTTTCACTGTCACCATTAGAAATGTTCCCCACGTCAAAAAGACGGTGGTGGATGGTGGACAGAAGTTTGAGTGTATGGGACGAACGCTACCCGCACTTAGGAGAACAGATGAGTGGAAATATCTAGGAATACCCTTTACGCCCGAAGGGCGTTCATACGACAAAGAGGTAATCCAGCTTCAGGCAGAGTTGGCCAAGCTCACAAAGGCACCGCTGAAGCCGCAACAGCGGATGTTTGCGCTGAGGGTAATGGTGCTGCCAGGGATCTACCACCTACTTACCCTAGGCAACACCACCCTCAGTAAGCTTAAGAAAATTGATGCCATGGTGAGAGGAGCAGTCAGGAAGTGGCTTGCTCTTCCCCATGATGTGGTCAACTCGTACATACACGCCAACGCCAGAGACGGAGGACTCTCGGTACCTTCGATGAGATGGCTTATGCCTCTCAGAAGGATGCAAAGGTTGCAGAAATATGCAAAGGGAGATCACCAGATCTGCCCGTACCTTGCCCAGAAGATCGACCGGGCCAAACGAAGGTTACAAGAGGGACGAATGGCTGTAGACAGCGTGACTAAGCTGAATCAGAGATGGGCCAAACTGCTCCACTCGTCTCATGACACTATACAGGATATTGTCCGGGTGATTTTAGACCGATATCCTATTAATATACCGCTGGACCTTAGGCACCGTGCCTTCAGGCAAACAGATGGATGCTCGGACAACATCTTTCTTCTTGATCTGGCGCTCCGCTTTCACCATGCGAACAAAAGGCCGCTCTACATGGCGTCATTAGACGTGGCGAAGGCCTTCGATTCTCTCTCCCACTCGGTCATCGATCAGACGCTTGAACTGTATGGGGCTCCAAAACCGTTGATCGAATACATCAATGATGTATATAAAACCAGCGCAACTAGGTTGGTATGTGGCTCGTGGTCATCGCACCTGATCCGGCCGAGACGAGGAGTGAAACAAGGCGACCCGTTGTTCCCGTTACTGTTCAACCTGATTATTGACAGGCTCTGGAAGAGGATACCATCTGAGATCGGGGTCAATATCGGAGGACTGTGTATTAACGGGGCAGCCCATGCGGAAGATTTGATCCTCCTAGCCTCTCCAAAGATCGGGCTTCAGGAGCTCCTAAGTACTGCCACACAGTACCTGTCGCAATGTGGCATGGACGTAAACATCTCTAAGTCCATGACGGTGTCAATCGTACCGGTTCCACATGAAAAGAAGGTAACTGTGGACTCTTACTCAACCTTCGAGTGTGGTGGCTTGGCAACACCGGCATTAAAAAGATCTGATGAATGGAGGTATTTGGGAATCCCCTTTACCCCAGAAGGCAGGCCATCTTTGGACATGGTGGGGAAACTCACCTTGATGTTAGAGAGGCTCACCAAAGCCCCTCTGAAGCCACAACAACGGCTTTTTGGCCTGAGAGTAATGGTGCTCCCAAGCCTCTATCACTTGTTGAGCCTGGGTGCAGTTCGAGTGGGAGTTTTGAATAAGGTGGACAGGATCGTTAGGAAGCATGTAAGGAAGTGGCTCTGCTTGCCTCGGAGATGGAGGCCTGGGGATCCCCTCAACTAGATGGGAAATTCCCAGACAAAGACTGGCAAGACTCTCTCTGTCTGATGAGGCACAGTCAACCGCACCGGCGGAATATCTGGCCAGGAAATAACACAGGCTGAAAGGCGCCTGAATGTGTATGGTGCGATCTTCAGAACAACTGAGTCACTTAAAAGACTTTGGTTTTTGGTCGGTCGATGGAGCTGCGCTTTGTGAGTCCGGAAAAACTCCATAACAACATCGATGGGTTGCGGATGGTAGCAGGTTCTTGACTGGCAGAGACTTTATCAACCTCTGCCGTCTAAGGATAAATGCCCTGCCTACGCGATCCAGAACGACCAGAGGACGTACGCAGGTTCGAAGATGCAGAGCGGGCTGTCTGGAACAAGAGACGCTAAACCATGTCCTGCAGGTGTGCCATCGTACGCACGCGAAATCCTGCAGCGTTACACCGCCATGACAGTGATTTTTGAAACCGTGACGGTATCCTGTCGAGGGATCTGGAGCTCGCACTCAGCTGAAGGACTTATACTGCAAAACATCATCAGGTTACCAGAGCTGAAGATAATATCAACACGCGCGTTGATAGGAAGCCTCGTGGCATTCAGGATGTTCAATGCCACGACGAACATGCTCTGGAGGAGAACAGGAATCGGCTAAGAAGCCGACATGACCATATCAGTGGTGCTACCTGCCTAACCGGTATAATGTTAGTCCCTTATAGGATTAATTAAAAAAAAAGGGGGGCATCTGCCGCCTTAGGGCCGGAGTGAGTCGGCGTCTTCGGACGTCCGGGGGAGGCTGGAGCCTGTTACGTATGAATAATATTCTCTTCAAGTTTTAAATAAAGCTTTTTCTACACCAAGTAATACGTGGGATTATCTTGGCATATCTGCCAATCCAACCAAATCCCTACAAAGTGAGGTCTCGTCCGGGATTAATAGTAAAAGTAATTGCGGTGTAGTGACTGTGTGTTTGGTGCCGAATCGAGAAGATGGCACAATACGGTGAATTGACGGTCCAACGACTAAAAGATAGACTGCGGGAGTTGGAGCAGCGGACGGCAGGCACGAAGTCTGAAGCTAATCTCGAGGCTCCTGAGTGCCGATCCAATGGGAGACCTGCTGTCGGACACGCCAAGGGACGTGCAGGAACCGACGATGCCGGAACACCCAGGAAAAGAGGAGCAGGAAACGGAGTGGATGCGTCGCGAGATGGAGTTGACTCGGAGAGAACGCGACATCATGCAGAAGGAGCTGGAACTGGCACGCCGAGAAATAGAGCTGATGCAAAGAACGCAGCAGCTGAACTTAGCGGCCAGCTCAACTCGACCGACAACAGCAGAATGTGTGGGGCAGCCAACAGACGTGTCATACGAGCCGAGATTCGGGGAGGCGAATCGAGCAAGAACGAGTGTGACGGCGATCGCCGAATTGCTAAGTTACTTCGACGGGGACGGACCATACGACCACTGGGAACGGCAATTTCAGCTCCTACGAAGGGCCCATGGGTTGTCCAACTGTGAGGCCATGGTGCTGCTGGGGTCGCGGCTGAAAGGAAAGGCAGTGGAGTGGCTGCATTCGAGGCCCGAGCACGTCGCGATGGGCACGGACGACTTACTGGTGGAACTGAGGATGATGTTCCACCATCGGCCGAGCAGGGTCACCAGAAAGAGGGAGTTTGAGCAGGGACGCTGGAAGCACGGAGAACGCTTCAGCGAATACTACCATCAGAAGGTGATCCTGGGAAATCGGGTGCCTATCGACGAGGAAGAAATCGTCGAGTACCTGCTCGAAGGGATTCCGGATCTGACGATGCGGAACCAGGCACGCATAGAGCGGTTTCGGACCAAGGCCGACCTTTTCGCCGCGTTCGAGAAGGTGGTGCTACCAGCAGTTGCCGATACGGGCCGAGCTCCGAAGGAAACGACGCACAGTGGTCCGAAAACGTAAAAACACGAACTAAATTCATAGCACTGTTATTTCCACATTATTCGTTATGAATAGAAAGATTTTAGGATTAATTGCGATAAAAGATTCTCTTATTATAGTTATTTTAGCAATAAAATTTGATAGAATGTTGTTTCGTCGAAATGGTTCTGATATTTTCTGTGGTGTGTAGTTATCTCTCAGGTAGCAGAAAATAAAATTTGTCACAGCCGATATAACGACTCTTACAAAACTGATTTCATTAATTGAAATTTAATTTTAAAAGATGTCATTTAATTGAAATTATATAGTTAATATGGATATAATTCGCCAATGGGATGCGGAATTCACACATCCAAATGCGCGTTTATGATGTTATTTAATGAAACGAACATGTTAGCAAAAGATTTAAAATAAAAAATATATACAAAATTATTTAAACAAATTAAATTAAATAAGAAAGTTTTGAAGAAAAAAAAAAAGTTTATGACTAGATTTACATTACCCTCCATTTCATCTTCTGATGAGGTCACGTCACTTGACCGTCGCCACATTAAAGTAGAAAAACGGCGTTCTGACTGCACATATATTGTTATAACTTTCGGAGTTGCAAATAGTTCCAAGAAATTTTTGTGCAGGCATCTTAAGTAGGTTCTAACAAATACTTTTATATCAATTTTATCGGATCTGCGAGAATCCATCCCCCTCATAAACCACATTAAAGTGGAAAAACGGGAGGGAAATAGGGATTCGCGAAAAGGTATGTTTCAAAGGGTATAAATACTTAGATACCTTTCATGATACATGTACTTGTAGCTGGAAGAACACTCTTTAAAAATATATAAACAGATTTGAGTCAGCTCCCCTCTGTAAAAAATATAGCACCGCAAAGTATAGCAAATTCAGGAAGAAATTGGATCGTTCCAAAGTGGACATAGTTTCCCCCTCTTTGAAGGTGGCTCAGGCAATTACCAGTGCCCTGCGGCAATCCATTTTTTGCCAAAACGTAGTCTATACATATAAGAAGCTATGCCTAAAATTTCATGCATTTCGAAGGAGGTCGAAAAATTAAATTTAGTTCGTGTTCTTACGGTTTCGGACCACTGTGCGACGGAGCCGAGCGGGTACTTGGACAGACAGCGACCGAGGACAACCGATGACCAGCAGCAGATTTCCGAGAGGTGCCACAACTGCGGAAGGAGGGGTCACCGAGCAGCCGAATGCCAGCTGAAAGACAGGGGTGCGAAGTGCTTCAACTGCCGGGAATTCGGACACATCGCCTCCAACTGTCCTAAGAAGACGTCAGCCGCCGTGGACAGCCGCTCAGCCGAGGCCACGACGAAAGGGAAGTACCTAAAAAATGTACCGATGAATAATGTGGAAATAACCGCGCTTCCTGATACGGCGAGCGATGTAACGCTGATGCGAGCTGACACGTACGATAGGATAGGCGCGCCGCGGTTGCAATACAACCAGGTCTCATTTGACGGTATAGGGTCAGTTTCGAATAAAACGTTGGGGGGGTTTACAACCACCATCGAAATAGACGGGTCCGCATACCCTATCACGGCGCACGTCGTGCCCGAATCATTTATTCAGCATAGCCTTCTGCTGGGGGTCGATTTTCTAAATAGCGTGCAACTGATCATCAGGCGCGGGCACGACGAGATCCGTCGTCTAGGCGAAACAGGGCAGTCGGAAAGCGACCCGCCCGAGGTTTTGCACATCGACGTGCGCGAGAAAGTAAATTTGATTAATGTATCACACATGGCAGACCAAAGATCGTGTGGTGTCCTTGGTAGAAGGTTACGGGCCAAAGAGAAAGCGCGAGCAAAGAGTCGACTTGCGCCTGCAAAATGATCCACCATTGAGGGAATGCGCCAAAGAAAAGATCGCGGAAATCCAGCGGGAGAATAGAAGCGGTTTTGATAAACGCCGGAAAACCGCTATGGCGTATAGGGAGGGCGACTTAGTGGCGATAAAGAGGACCCAGCAGGGCCCTGGGACGAAGTTCGCCGCGAAGTACTACGGCTCTTATCAGGTAGTCAAACCGTTGCGAAACGACCGCTACATGGTCCAGAAAATCGGCGAGCATGAGGGTCCATGACCCAGACTCCGATCAAAGCGGCGAGGAAGATGCAGAGGATATCTGGGGCCAGATATCATTGCAGGGAGGTCGGGTGTAGGAGTCGGAACCGTTCGGCGATTTAAACATTCGGCGACAACATGTTTGTTTCGGCAGCCGACGAGGATGCGGGTCGCTCACCGGTGTCAATGACCGATGTCATAATAAACATTAGACACAGGTAATAGGTGAGCGACCGCCAAAATAAACATGACGCAGAATGGGAGAGAGAGAGTGTGTGTGCGAGATAGTACAGCGAGTAAAATGCGTTGACCGAGAGGTACAGAGTATGTGTGTGTGTCGTTTTAGTATATAAGGCGGCGAGCAGCAAGAATAAAGGATAACCGATTAGCGAGATTCAGAGAGTACAGTGAGTAAGTGAGCAGCGAGTAAGATATAGAGGAGATCAGCGAGTTACATTATAGTTTGTTAAAGTCCGTCTTTGTCATTGTTTTAAATAAAGCTTTTTCCACACCAAGGAATACGTGGGATTATCTTGGCATATCTACTAATCCAACCAAATCCCTACAGTAGTAACGTTCTCACAGATACAACTTAACCGCTCGAGTTGTATCAAATATAAAATATTAAACTTACGAGTCAAACTAACATTTCCTGCGACTCCCTGATTTCGCATCAGGTTCGTTCGCACGTCTTATACAAAACAAGGTAACTACTTCAACCCAGTGGCTCCCCGATTTCGCATCGGATTCGTCCACGAAACCTAACCCATTCTACAGCTCCCTGGTTTCGCACCAGGTTCGTCTATACCCTACGGCTCCCTGATTTTGCATCAGGTTCGTCCGTACGTCTACCAACCTCCGAACAGCTCCCCGGTTTCGCACCGGGTTCGTCTGTAAATAAACCAACCTCCCAGCAGCTCCCCGATTTCCCATCGGGTTCGTCTGCGAACTTCTTCCTAGTGGCTCCCCGATTTCGCATCGGGTTCGTCCACGATGTTTCACCCTCCCGCGGCTCCCTGGTTTCGCACCAGGTTCGTCCGCGCTTGATTCTATTCCTGAGGCTACCCGGTTTCGCACCGGGTTCGTCGTCGCATACATCAATCCCAGCGGTTCCCTGATTTCGCATCAGGTTCGTCCGTGCACCTAACTAACAAATTCTCAACCGTATTCCTTGTGTAATAACATCGCCGACCTAGGCGTTGCCCACCGCCCCGTCTCGTAACAAGCCATGGGGCTCCCCGGTGCGGCGTGTTGCCAGCCCGTTGCATCAGTAAACTCTGCAGGCCCAAGGCAACAAAGAGAGTATAATCTCCGGCGGGGGCCTCGCCCCCCGCCGGTCTTGCAGACCTGGCCACAGTATCCCCAACCATTGCCCGGTGGTTATTGTTCCACCCACCCACACACCATCAGCACCGTCACCACCGACCACCAGTGGTGCAGGCGGAGGCTCCTTAGGGGTGCGTAGTCCGCGTCTGAGCGTAAAATGCCCAGACTGCGACCGCTCCTTCCTATTCCGAATAGGGTACACCGACATCGTATGCATCCGGATCTGGCCAACGCGGAAGTCAACGTCGAGCGAGTGAAGAAGCGCTGGAGCGCAGAATAGCTGCGCCTGATAGCGAAAGAGGAGGCACTGGCGGTCGCTAGGGGAGTGCGTTTCATAAACCAACATCTTGTGGACGCGCTCCCCATGGAACGCACCTTTGACGTCATCAAAAGTGCGAGGCGTGGAGAACACTGATGATAGTGCGAGAACGGAGGCTGTCAGTGGTACTAGACGTGATACACCCTTTCAGCACAGAGCGTTATACCGACGCCTGGGGAGTGAATTATGATAGATTGAAAGAGGGCAGGTCTAGTGGGATACAATGCATCGAAATCAAGTTGTGGGCAGCACACGTGTCATAAAGGCCGGGGTGTTGAGATATTACCGGATGTTAAGACTGAGTCTGCCCATTTTAGACCTTATGCCCCTGTGGAAGCCTACAAGTTCGTTTACACTGCCGCGAGGGGCTCAAGGGCTTTCTATAAGATTGAGCCAAGACAATGCTTTTGCACAATTAACGGAGACGTTTTGAAGGTCATCATCTGTCCCACTATTAAGACGAAAGGAAAAGTGACTTCCGGTCAACTAATCTACATCTGGTACCAAGGGTTATACCCTTGTAAAAAGAACTTTAAGGCAACGGTTGTAGTCACAATAGCCAGAGTGGTTGATGGGTGCTATCATTATGCACTAATTAATGATAGTGCCACTATAATTGAACTTGGCATAAGAAGAAATGTTAGGCAGCTAGGATACATTGATAAAAACAATTACAAGAAAGATAGGATAGTGACTATGGATGCCGCGCAGATCTGGGAGTACGAAACAAAGCAATTTCCGGGCTGGATGCAGTTTAGCGCAAGCTTTGAACTGCAAACAGAGAGGGAGTATGCCCCTTTTGAATGGCAGTATCAGGCGGACTATGACAAGGCACAGGACAATTTGTTGGTGTCATCGCATAGGACGGTTTACGGCGTGGGGTCCCAGACAAATATCAGATAAATGTGTGCCTTAGGTGATCTGAGGTAGAGCAGGTCATATATACAGGTGGTAAGATCCTCGAATGCCTGATCTTGTTAAGAACACTATGACCAAAGTCTGGAGGGTTGGCATGGAGTTGATATTGTTTCTGGGGACATCTTGGACGTGATATCAAATGCTATGTTGGTGCCTTACGACTTCTCCGCGTCATGTGAATTAAGACAGGCGCCAGCGTTGATATTTGTTACGCAAACTGAAGCCGAGACCTTGTCTCTTATAGACTGGCTCAAGGCTGAACTAACGGATGAACAGCAGAAAACTATGGTGGCTATGGATGAAGTTGTAGTACATCCAGATTGGAAGTGGGGTTCGACGGCATTAATCCCCAAAGCAAAACATTCAATAACTCAGCGGAGCCTTGCAGAGTGGAGATCGCACTCAAGTTTCCCGATAGAAGAAATCGATTTCATAGGCGGAGACTGGACACCCATGGAAGCGTCCAACGTGCAATCAGCCTTGGAGATGAATGAGTCAGACTACTGGATAGGAGAACTACAGAGCATTACGCATTACGAGCCGGGGATCCTGTGTAGGACAATCTAGTGCGATGGTAACAAGCCAGCACGTAACGCGGGGAGCTCCCGTTAAACTATACAGAAATGGTTACCGCTATGAGTGGAAAACGCCCTTCTACTCAAAGAAGAAAGAAGACATATGCGTATACGGAGATAAAATATTGGAAGTAGAGTCAGCTCAAGTCAGGGAAATATTGTGTGTGATATGTCCATTGAGGCGAATAGCCCATTTTTTGATTGTGACAAAGATAAAGAGTGAGTTTGCATCGCGAACTGGTGCACTGTTTTATGACCTTAGGCCTATCGCGATGGACCCTCACTTTACGAAGATACGTCCCAGTCGTTGGTAAGGAAAAGTCAGATAGTCCGGATGTCCAATATTTAATGTCAAGGGGAAGTTAGTGTCTATATACGGATTGGGAAAACTGGAGGAAAGACCTATAATGGTGGCAGGAGATGGTCAGGAGCTGAGCAGGCCAGTGAACGCTCTTACAGTCATGGCGCCCGACATTAGGCCAGAAGTTGTTCCAGAGGCATTTTTTAGGACAGCTGCCACTGAAGTGGTTAGTACTAGCTATGAACCACCCATGTCGCATTTCTTGTGCATTGCCCCGACTGGAACAGGAAAAACAATCTACTTTACAAAAAACCTAATGAAAGTGTGCCCGAGAGGTTCGAGAATCCTGCTCTAGCAACCTACAGTTACAGCAGTGGTTGGCGCCTACAATAGGATAGTAGAGTTGTTGGAGGCAGCCAGTAAGAAAGAAAACGAGTATAAGATAAAGTATTTGATAGGACAGAGGCACGAATTAGCGACCAAGGAGACTGAATACGGAGGCCACCAGCTGGTTTCGATGACATATGGCAGAGCCCTGCTTGAGTTGTCCACGATAGAGAAAAATTTTGACTTTATTTTATTAGACGAAATCCACAATTTAAATGATCCAACAGTGTTGATAGATTGTGGTGGTAGATTTCATGCACGAGATAAAATCTTACACTCGACTTTATCACAATGAAAGTGGAATCGTCTATCGGAGTTCACTTACTCCGAGGAAGATTGACATGTTTGTGTCGAAGCAGCGTAAAGGTAGAACCGGAAGAACCAATGCAGGCTGGTACATAACCCCGATGGGATTTAACGCAGTAACTGAAACGGAGTTGATAGTAGAACGTTGGCTGAAGCTATCTTGAAGCTTAGAGCAACAAGTGGTTTTAGTCAATATGAGGTTAAGGATTATTACAAACCGGACATACTCGAAATGATCAAACAGTTTGACTGGGTACTGTCAGAAAACCTGGCTGAGTCGCCAGTTTGGTGTGGCTTGATGGAGAAGGTAGGGTGGAATGAGAAATACCGGTTGAGCGCTAACCTCTTTGACAAATTGACGTTAATCAATGAAGTGAATGGGGACCTACTATACTTGTATCTAAGCCGGGTGATAAGTGACCAGCTGATAGAGAACACGATAGCTAACAAGGACTTGAGTAGGATTGGTGACCTCACATCTGACCAACAATTTTACAAATCGTACAAGCAATTTGGTCACATAAGTCAGTAAGGATTTTACGTGCCGTACCTGGCCGAGGCCTCACCAACACGGCCCCCATGGGCGAGGGATTGAGATACGCTCAATCAGCGCGCACCCAAAGAGAATTAATTAATAAATGTTAGAATAATTTAATGTATTTGGAATTTCGTTAAAACTTGAACTTACTTACCTAATTTTGATTTTACCTAACTATAAAAATAAAAGAGAAAAATTAAGCTTAATAAGTAAAAGGCGGCTATGAGCTAGTGCTCGCGTCGCAAAAATTTCTGAGTAACTAAATGAAAAAAAATGTCCACCTCAGGGCTCTGGACCCTTCTCCTCTTCATGTACTGCCGCCTCTGGTCCTATTCCTCCGAGGATCGCGGCCTTTTCCTTAAAGTGACGGTGGATGCACTGGAGTCGGTGTCCCCATCTTCGTCACTAATCATGCACATAAGTCGTTCGAGATTTAACGTGCTGTGCCTGGCGCGAAGCCCTAACCAACACGGCCCCCATGGGCGAGGGATTGAGATACGCTCAATCAGCGCGCACCCAAAGAGATCCCTCCAAAGGTACTACCTGTTAATCCGAGTTGCAAGCCTCGTATCACCTCAGGCATGGCCGAGACCTTTCTAAATCTCTACCGGCTCATCAGGACGGTGCGCGAGTTGAAACGCAACTCACACGTCGAGTCATCAGACGCAACGAGGCACGCACTGCGCCCCGAAACGCCCGCGTCTCTACCCCGCGATACAGGGTTACCACTGCCACCACGAATCCAACCCAGATGTTCGCAGGTCTGATGGGGACCCACGTCCTCCGAGAAGGTACGTGAGTGCACCAGGCCTGGGGGCCTTAACATCACCCGTGGTACCAGTGTTCGGGCCATACTGGTCATACCCTTCGCGTCTCGGCGGTCGACACTACCCACTTGAGGTCCTTGCAGCCTCGGTACCTGGGTGGGCCAGCTCGGGTACGAGGGGTCGCGACGCCCCTATGGACACACCTAAGAGGACGGGACTCAGCCCGGCCCAGGGTCCCCCCTGCGGGGTGTTTTAATTAGACAGTCGGATTCCCCTTGCCCGTGCCGGTTCTGAGCTGAGCGCTGAATGACGGCCGAAGAGAACGACCACTACGACCAAATTCCAGCGGCTTATTGCTTCGCAACATGTTATATGAAATAAAAATTTAGTTCTCGCGTCCAGGTGACGACGCCTCTCGACGACGCCATGGATTTTCGAAAAATTGATCAACTGTAAACGTCCTTCTACCGCGTCACCTGGTGGTATCGATCCTAAATGCAGCCAACTACCAACGGCAGGTTCGGCGTTATCGACCTACCCATCATTAGATAATATTGGGGACTTGATCCGAACAGAGCTCTCCTCATTTCAAAGTAATATTATTACTGAGCTGAAAATGGAAGTGGCAAACCTCAACAACACCAATGCAAATTTAAATCAACGGATTACAGCACTGGAAAACAAAGGAAGCTCATCCGCACCCAATGACCCTACCACCTCAACTAACGTCATTTTAAGTGAATTGAATGAGCGACAGGACAGATCAAGAAACATAATTATCCATGGACTAGGGCAAGGAACGACTGGACCGGGAGAGGATGCACGCAGATTAGACATGGCAAGAGCGATGGATATCCTGGAAAAAATACAGCCAGGAACACACAAAATCTTGTGGTGTCAGAGACTGGGGAGAACGGGAGGTCATAATACCAGACCGTTAAGAGTAACTCTGGGATCAGCGAACGAGGCCATCTCTATCTTAAAGAACAAGGGCAAATACTCAGGAACGAAAAAAATTACTGACGACAAAACATCATTGCAAATGCAGCACCTCAAGGAATTAAGAAGCCAACTTAACGAGTTACATGATAAGGGAGAAACAAATAATAGCATTAGATTCATTAGAAGAATTCCAAAAATCGTGAATACAAAGACTCCCAAGTCAAAAAACTAAAATACGAACTAAAAGTCTATTATCAAAACGTCCGAGGATTGAGAACGAAAACAAAGGTTCTTCTTCAAAATGTTAACACTTCGGCCGTGGTCTACGATATCATCATCTTGGTAGAAACATGGTTGCATCCGGCAATATCATCGGAAGAACTTGGATTAACAAACTATACGGTACATCGACAGGACAGAAATTGTAACACTAGTAACCATCTCAGAGGAGGAGGAGTACTGATTGCGGTCTCAAAAGATATACAAAATTCAAAAATCTGGTCTATTAATGAAACACTCGAACATATTTTTGTTAACATTAGTATTAGACAGCACAGCGTCATATTGGGATCGGTATATATTCCTCCAGCATCTGATGCAAATCTTTACCGCACTCATTTTGAGGAGATAGAGAGATTGATAGCACTATATCCACACTCTAAATTTTTATGTATAGGAGATTACAATTGCCCTCAATTCTCACACTTGCTACCTAGTCCATCTTCAGGTGAATCAGCTGTCTCAGAAGATTATCTCCGTCACAACAATGAAATCTTTGATTTAATATCGAACGCATGCTCTCTACACAATCTTTACCAGGTAAATACAAAGGTAAACTCAAATGACGCTTTGCTAGATCTAATATTCTCAAACTCTTCGATCCAAGTAGATTACGCATGCGAGACTTTTGTTCGCGTGGACGCATATCATCCTGCCCTTTCTATATCAATTAATCTTCGAAATACGTATTTGAACAAACCTGATCCGAGATATAAAAGGGACTTCAACAATGGCGATTATAATAGCATAATTGAATATTTAAACTCTGTGCACTGGGACTCGCAAATGGAAGGGTTATGGGCCCACAGAATTAGCCCACAGAACTTATAAAAAGTCCAATAGTTATTTTGATTACCTAAACTTTTGTAAACTCAGATCCGACTGTAAATCACTGTCGAAATCTTGTTACTCCAATTACATTGCTTCAATAGAATCACGTATCCCACACAATATTAAGTCCTTCTGGAAGTTCATTAATACACAGAGAAAAAGCAACGCCACTCCAAACTCTATGAGCCTAAACGAACTACAGCAGTCGAATGATCAGGACATTGCTAATCTTTTTGTCGATCCCTTTGAGTCGGTCTACGGATCCCAATTCCCATCCAGTTTACCCCCAAATCTTAACCCTCAGTCACTCGACCTCTCACATATTTAAATTAACACAAGCGATGTTCTAAAAGAAATTTAGCTCTCCAACACTAACAAGTCTCCAGGCTCCGATGGAATTCCATCTATTCTTCTAAAACAGTGCAAATTTATTCTAGCAAGACCCATGTGCAAAATTTTCAATCTATCTCTTAGTACAGGATACTTCCCAAGAATATGGAAAATGAGTGTAATCACTCAAATCTTCAAGTCTGGAACAAGATCAATGGTATCAAATTACAGACCGGTCTCTGTTTTGAATACGACGGCAAAGATTTTTTAAGGAATCATATCCAAGAAGCTTCACCCGCTAATCTCATCTATTTGTAATGAACACCCACACGGTTTTATAAGAGGACGCTCCACCTCAACAAATCTAACTGTATACTGCAACGACCTTTACAAATCACTCGACAGTGGCTTACAGACGGATTCGGTGTTTTTCGACTTTAGGAAAGCCTTTGATAGAGTAAACCATTTTTTGTTAATTGATAAGCTAGCGACCTTAGGTATAAGAGGAAGGTTCCTCCAATGGCTCTTCTCATATCTAAACGGGCGGCGTCAGGTAGTTAGAGTTAGAGACAGTCTTTCGAGACATATAGTGCCAACTACAGGCGTTCCTCAAGGATCGCACTTGGGCCCACTGCTCTTCATATTGACTTCAGCGCCACCTACGGTACAGTGCAGACGTGCTTCACATCGCTCCGCAATTTTGTGCATATTTTTCCGGTAAAAGTGTGGCCAAAAATTACGGAAACGTGTTTAAAGTGTTCAGCTAACGTACGGGAACAGTGTGTGCTAAAAGTTTCTCATGTGAAAGTGCTATTTTTAAAATTATTCGAAATTTTAAAGTTAGCGTCCCCAAGCGCGTCGTTTTACACGCGTCCGCCATCTTGTTTCTTGGCGTCACTTCGCTTCACGTCGGCTTCAGCATCGTCATAACGCTCGAACGCGTTACTCGGCGTGCTTAAACAGTGTCCAGGTAGCAGAGGATTACTTATATGCAACTGTGAAGTGTGCGAGAAGCGAAGAAAAGTGCGAGGAAACGCGGATTTTGTGTTAGCGTCACCCACGCGGAAAAAGGACGCCATCTTGAATCGGTGGCGTCACTTTCCTTTACCGCGCTCCGTGCGACAAAGAAACGTCGGGAATCGTTCTGCGGCGATAGAATACCACGAGGACCTATCTACAGACAGCACCTGTGCATCTGTGAACGGTGAAAGATCGAAGGTAAGTGCGTGAAGGGGACCTTTGCCGACGGCGTCACCGACGCGCGCGAGTGACAGGTGACGGCCGTGATTGATTTATGACCCCCCGCCATCTTGGATAAACGGAACTTTTAAATCTATTTATCTCCGCGAATAAACGCGACACGTAGAATCCGACCAGGTGCATTACATCAGCGCATGCAAGCGATCATTTCATTTCGCGCGATTTAGCTTTTTTCTTTTTTTTTTTTTTTTGTGTGGACGGTCATCTGATCGTCGTCGCTTTCTGTCCACTCCGCGCTTGTCTCTTTCCCCGCGAGTACAGGAAGACGGCGGAGGATCAACTCCCAACGCGAGTCACCGGCCCCGCGCCCATCGCGCGCAGCCCGCGATGCCCCGGCCAGAGGCCGCACACGCGAAACCCTGGGTAGACATGGACTTCTCCTCCGACCATGACCCCGTCGCGAAACCCCGCCGCAAGAAGTCGCACCACATTCGGAAGCGCAAGATCTCGTCCGCCAGCAGCGACCCCAGCACCCCCCCCAATCCCCCCTCCCCAACCCACCCCTCCCCGCACTAAAGCCAATAAAAAGAAAAGCAAATCGAGCACCCACTCCCCCCCGCCCCCCCGGAATCACTTCCTCCCTCCGACGACGCCTCCTCCCACCCCCGCCAACCACGCGACATCCGATCCCTGAAGAACAAGTCAGAGCGCATCCACGCCTCTCTCATAGAGTATCTCTCCGCACCCACCAATGCGATACCACCACCCTCCCTCGCCTTCGTTATGACCAAAGTCGCTAAATTGCAGGGACTCCTCAACGAATCCCTCCTCCGCAACAGCCATCTTGAAGGTCAACTAGTAGCCCTCAAATCAGAAAATCTAGACCAACGGAAGACCTTCGAGTCAGCCAGCACCGCGAAATCGAACGCGCCCGCCACCCGACCCCTCACGTACGCGCAACGCATCGGCGTCAAATCCGGCACCGCCGCGCGATCTAATCTACGACAAGACCCCCCCATCATCGTCACCATCACGCCAACGGACGCCACCGTTTTCGAATCGAGCCAAAAAACAAAGGAGGCCCTCTTCAAACTCGTCTCACCGAGGCGAGATAAGATCCAGGTGAAGAATGTACGCCGGATTCAAGGCAACGGTGTACTCGTTGAAACGACCAGGAAAGCGGACATCTCCACGCTCATGGCCAACGAGAAGCTTAAGGCAGCCGGCCTCATTGTAGGCGCCCCGCCGAAAAGGAATCCGCGACTCATCATCTACGAAGTTCCCCAAGCGGACAGCAACGAAGCCATCCTCAGCGCCATAATCGAGCAGAACCTGTCGGGAACACAACAAACCACAGCAAGGAACCAACTGAAAATTGCGTTCCGGTCAGGCGACAGGACCAGGGAAAAATGCAACATCGTCCTGGAAGCTTCCAAGGAGACGAGGGACTATCTTATCCAGAAGGAGCGCCTCTACGTCGGATGGAACTGCTGCCGAGTCAACGACTACATCGCCGCAACCCGCTGCTATAAGTGCCACGGATACGGACACACCACAAAATACTGTAATGCACAGTCCGAGGTATGTGGACACTGCTCCTTACAAGGCCACGGTTTCAAAGAATGCCCGAACAAATCGCGACCTGCCACCTGTGCTTCCTGCCAAAAGGCCGGCAAGACTCGAAAGACTCGAACCACAGCGTAAAAAGCAATACATGCCCGGCTTACATATCCGCGATAAATCAGGTCCTCTCCCGCACCGACTATGGTAACTAACCAACCATCCATCTCCCCAGCAATAAACATCGCCCAACTTAACATGAGAAGGTCTCAAATGGTTAGCTTAGAGACAGTCAGGGTACTCGAAGAACGCAACATCGACGTTCTCCTCATGCAGGAACCATATAATCCTAAAGGGAACTTCATCGGCTTCGGCTCACGCGCTTTAATTGTCACCGGCTCCGCCCCCGGAACCAGTGCAATGGCAGGAATCTACATCCGTAACCCTAATCTAACGGTACTCAAAATCCCCCACCTCAGCGACGAAAATTGTACCTGCATCGAAATAACCAGCCCTGCTGGGAAAATATATCTTGCAAGTATGTACTTCCAGCACAGCCACGCAATAGATCCGTATCTCAGTCAGCTCAGACGTATAGCTAACAATCTTCCTCGAGCAAAACTAATTATCGGAGCAGACGCGAACGCAAAATCACCCCTCTGGTATAGCAGATCCGCGGACGCCCGCGGGGAAGCGCTCGCGGAAACAATAGCCGACACCGACCTCCTCGTCCTAAACGAGCCAGGCAACCCCCCCACCTTTTGCTCACACAAAGGACGAACGCGTATCGACGTCACTCTGGCAACAGCCAACGCGACACAGCTCACACGTAACTGGCGAGTCACGGAAGGACTCACCTCGATCGACCACAATTTGATCACCTTTAGCTTCTGCTCTACCACACCGCCCGCCTTCTCCCCGCAGCTGCAACGCTTCAACACCAGGAAGGCCAACTGGGAAAAATTCCAGGAGGTCCTCTTGGAAAAGAAACCATCCCTCCGGGAAGCCTTACGCGCCTCCTCCACCGAGGAAGTGGAAGCAGCCGCTTCTTCCCTCCAGACCGCGATAATCGACGCCTGCTACGCATCCATCAAGCTCAAATCCGCACACCCTCATTCCGTCCCATGGTGGACCGAGACTCTAACCTCTCTCAAGAGGAAATCTTACAAGGCAAGAAAAGCCTTCCAGACGGAACACGACCCGACCCGAAAGGCGCGCTTCAAACAAATATACTCACAAGCCAGGAGACAATATACTACCGAAGTCCAGAAAGCAAAAAAAACGAGCTGGCAGGAATTCGTAAGTGAAATGGGAAACGAGAACCCCTGGGGAGTAATCTACAAACTGCGCATGCAGAAAATCCTCCCCGAAAAAGCTCTCGCGGCATCTCCCAACAGCAACGAATACCGCTGGGACCAATCTGCCCTTAGATTACTTAATAGCCTGGTCCCAGACGACACGCCTGACATCACTGACGTCCAACAAGCATCAAGACTAGTCCGCGACACCCCCCCCCCCCCCCGACACACCGGACGCGAATGAATTTCGTGAATCAGAAATCCGCGATGCCATTTTCGGCCTGAACAACGGAAAGGCCCCAGGACCCGACAGGATCGAAGTCGAGATCGTGAAGGCCTCGTATGGTATACTGCATGAGGAGTTCCACGCCCTGTACAATAGCTGTCTCTCCATGGGAGTTTTCCCTAAGGTATGGAAAACTGGCTCCATCCGCGCCCTTCTCAAAGGTCCAGACAAAGACGAGAACCTCGTCTCCTCATACAGACCTGTCTGCCTGCTCCCAGTTCTTGGCAAGTGCCTTGAGAAACTCCTCGCCCACAGACTCTCTAGCCTCTTCAACAACGTACAATTTGCCTCCAACCGCCAATTCGGTTTTAAACGGAAGAAATCGACGGAAGACGCCATACTCAAAGTCAGGGAACTCACCGCCGACACCAAACGTCACTTCTACACTTTAGCTCTACTCTTCGATATCTCAGGCGCATTCGATAACGTCTGCTGGCCAAGCATCCTCAATAAACTAAAAACCAGATCATGCCCCAAAAATATCTACAACCTGGTTGCAGATTATCTCAGAAACCGCGAAGTGTCACTTATCGGCAAATGCGACTCAGTCCGCAAAACAGTCTCTAGAGGCTGCCCTCAAGGCTCTATGTTGGGCCCGAGCCTATGGAACCTCGTGTTTGATGACCTCCTCATGACTCTCGCGAACTCAGGACACGAAGCAGTCGCGTACGCGGACGACCTCCTCATTCTGGTCCCAGCCAGCTCAAGAAATGACCTAGGAACCCGCGGACAACTCGCGGCAACAGCGGTGGAGGAGTGGTGCACGCAGGAAAAACTGACGCTATCCTCCTCCAAATCTGAAATGATCCTCCTGAAAGGGAAACTGGACGCGAAAAAACCCCCCAGCATAAAAATCTACGGGAAACAGATAAAACTTGTTCAGACAATCAGATACCTAGGCATTCACATCGACAGCGGCCTCAAAATAAATAGCCATGCCCGCCAAATCCGTAACAAGAGCACGCAGAAATTCAATTCCCTCGCCGCGGTAGCCAAAAGGGAATGGGGCCTCGATCACAAGTGCCTAAAAACCCTGTACACCGGCTTGTTCGTTCCAATCGCCACATACGCGGCGGCGGCATGGCACGACCTCCTGGACAAACCCGGCACGAAAGAACTTCTCAGAGCTAAAAGATCGGTACTCCTCCGCACCACGAAGGCTTATAGAACAGTGTCAACTGAAGCACTCCCAGTGATATCAGGAACGCTCCCCATAGATCTGAAAATCAAGGAAGCAGCACTGAGGTACAATATCAGAAAAGTCATACCGTTCAAAATCGGAGACTTCCAGTTTCCTGAAGACTCCGACACACAGAACCCACGCACGGCCATACTGAAGACACTGATCGCCGAGTGGCAAAACAGATGGGACAACTCCACGGACGGCAGATATACGTACGACATATTTCCAGACGTAACAGACAGACTTGACCGACAATACCTACCAGTGACACACTTCACAGCGCAATTTCTATCGGGACACGGTGACTTCTCAACGAAACTGCACACCTTCAATCTGGTAGCCAGCACTGAATGTGTATGTGGCGCAAGTGCTGAAACGCCGAAACATGTGCTCTTCGATTGCGGACTATGGGAGAGTGAAAGGGAGCATCTGAGATGCCGGACCGAAGAACTGGGGGTTACTTGGCCGCCGCGCGTCCGCCGCCTCTGCGACAGCGACCTTTACGCGGAGTTCAGCAGAACATCGAGACTAATATTGAGCAAGAAAGAAACATACTGGACGCGACAAACGACACGGACGACCCAAACAGGCACCCTCCCCGTCACAACGGCCCTTCGCAGAAGCACAAGGAGCACTCGATTTTCCGGGTAACACGCCTGTTTACGTGCCCTTTTTTTTTTTTTTTTTTTTTTTTCTCTCTCTCTCTTCTTCTTCTCTTCTTTCTTTTCTCTTCTCTTCTCTTCTCTCCTGCTCCTTTCTCTCTCTCCCTCCTTTTCATTCTTCTGGACTTATATATTTGTACACACCTCGACCCCCAGCGCAGGCGGCGCAACCGCGCCGTGGTGGGTGAGGTCTAATGGCGCAAGCCAACCTGCTGGGATGAAGCGCAAGCTGGCGGCTCTACCTCCTCGTGGTCCCCGCTGGACAGCTCTCCCCGTCGTCAGCGACGTGGAGGGCTGACTAAACGAGCCGCTTCCCTCACGGGTACATCCAACTTGCTCAATGAATCCTCACGGACGAGAGCAGGGTTTTTCCAAGCCGCGTGCACACACATCTATGCACGCCGCTCCCCTGACAGTGGCCGATAGAAAGTACCTCAAACGCTAATAACATCTTGCTGGCAAAGCTGCTATAGGGGAAACCCTGAGGCGCAGCGCGTCGTTCGCTCGACCAATATGCCGACACTATCTGCTCTTCATATTATTTATTAATGATATTGAATCTGTTATTCAACACTCACAAATGTTACTCTTCGCGGATGATATTAAATTATACCTCCAAATTCGTTCAACAGCAGATTGTCTCAAGTTGCAATCCGACGTCAATGCTATAGTGAAATGGTGCTCCGACAACAGTATGGAATTGAATACCGAGAAATGTCACGCTATGAGATTTCCTAGAAAGAAAAATCCCATAGTATTCCATTACTATGTTCTCGGAGAACCTTTACCCTTTTACACCTCGGTCCGAGACTTAGGAGTGATCATAACTAATAATGACCAAAACATCACGAAAAAAGCTTTGAACACACTAGGATTCATACTAAGAAATAGTGACGACTTCAAAAATACAAATACTACTCGATACTTGTACATAACATTAGTAAGACCCATACTAGAGTACGCATCGACAATTTGGTCACCGCAATCGAAGAAAGATGATTATAATTTAGAGAAAATTCAGCATCTGTTACTGCGTCGCTTGGCATTCAAAGAAGGACACCCGATGTCTCATCAAAATCACGATTACAGCCACTTAATGAATAAATTCATTCTCAAACCTCTTAAAACCGGAAGAAATGTAGAAGATCTGAGTTTTCTCCATGCAGCCATAAATGGAAATATCTCCAGTTCAGAACTATTATCGAGGATCAATTTTAATATACCATCACTGAACACGACAGCTCCTCTTCTATTTAGACCATCCTTACTAAAATACACCACACCCGATCCTTTAAACCGAATGTACAAAACAGCTAACCTCTATTTCCGAAAACTCAACTTTTTCGATGTCAGTGCCGCAAATTTTAAAAGTGAATTATACAAGCAATTAAGGGAAGATATTTGTTGGATATTTACTAGTGATAGTAAATATAATATATCATGCTGTAGCAAAATTGTCTCAACGTTTGTTGAGGATTCGGCTTAACCTCCATCGGGGGTCGCTCGTGCGCGATCGCGATCGGTTGCGACCGGAAACTCGAGCACTCGCTTGGGAGCCGTACACCAGTTAAAAGCGTTATAGTAAAGTAGTGCTAGTGCTCCAAAAGGTATCAACTCGGAGTATCGCCGTAGAGTACCACACGAGTACCACATTAGTGTCTTTACGCAGTGCTAGAACTCCACGCGCAACTAAAATACACACAGTGGAAGCACAAAAGGCCTTAATATTTTATTCACCCTACCATCACTACCACCTTCGGAAACTGCCCCCAGCAGTGAACCCGCCTTACAAAACTCTAATCCTATACAACGTTCTTAGAAATGTCTTACTAACATAGATAGTAAGAGAACCAGATGGGTCTGCACTTGGAGAGTCAAAAGGGCCTAGGTTGGAAAATGAGACAATGCGCATTCGTAGGTATAAGTGGACCCCAGTTCTTTGGGTGTTTTCGTTCAGTTCTAAAGAGCATTTCATAGAGAGTGGACATTCCTTCAGAGCTATTTTAAATACACGGATTGAGGTAAATATAATAGTTATTTTATTTAACACACCATTTCCAATAATCTTTAAAACTCTCTACAACACGACTACCACTTGGTTTTAAACTAAGATTTAGGCTAAGATTAGACTTAGATTTAGACTGATTATTACAACGTAAATCAAATATGTTACCATTCTACACAAAGGGTTTCTACCCGTTAATTAAATAAATAAATAAATAAATAAATAAAAAGCACAAACGTTGAAGATTTTGAGCGTGGAGAGGAGAAAGTCATAAGATACATTAAGAAAAACATAGCATCAGCGCTTGAGTGGATGAATGAGATAGGAGTATCAAAGGAAAAACAGGATGCCATAGGTGTGGGGGACGTAGTCATGCAGTACGTCCATAGCGCTTTGCATTGGTGCCAGCATCATGGCACTAAGGGCTGGTGATCACGAAGACACAGTGGAAGGCAGTTCCGACGAGCATCAAAATCCTCTTCTTCAACATCGTGCTTGCGTCCGGCGGTTTCCCTCCGGAAATGCTTATTAGCCAGACCGTGTTCGTCCCCAAGAAAAGCGCAGCGGACGAGCCGAGTGACTTCCGCCCCATCAGCATAGCGTCTGTAACCATCCGCCACCTTCATAAGATCCTGGCTAAAGCCTCGGTTCCAGACATCGGCTGGACTGAGGAAACCTGACCTGGTCGCTAACAGAAGCGGTCGCATAAGCGTGATTGATGCGCAGGTGGTCGGCGGAGTAACATCGCTGGACGACCAACATGAGAGGAAGAGGGGATACTATGCGGAGAACCCTGACGTCTCCCGGATACTAAGGGGAGAAACGAGGGGTTCCCCGCCAAGTATCACCTTCACGACATGCACACTCTCATGGAGAGGTGTGTGGTCGTCCAGATCCGCTGAGTACCTCCTGGGCCTGGGGCTCCCCACGAAGTTACTTAGGGGTATCACCACGAGACTACTTCGGGGGAGCCCTATGAATTGGGTGAGGTAGAACAGAATGATAGGACTGTGCGCGCCGGAGGGTGACACGCGCGTCGGTGTGGGGTGAGTGGGTGGCGACAGTGTAGCCTTGTACAAAGGGTTACCCGTCCCCACACCATCCTCGACGGGCAATGTGCCGCTTCGGCAGCCCTAGGTCTGTACGGTAGCCTGCTACGCGGGCACAAAAAAAGGGTAGGCTGGCAGGGCGGTGAGGGGCAGCACCGTTGGGGACTGGCGACCCCACCTACCCGAGCTGGATCGTAGGTTGGTCGAGCCATCAGTGGGAACAGAACATGGCACCAGACAGATCCGGAATTGCAAGTCGATGGAAAACGCATACCTTATACGGACCCCGAAAAGGTAATAGCTCGATAACGTACCAAGATGACCTCAGAGTAGGCGAGATTACCCCATAATTATCCGAGCACTGAATCCCACGGTACTGCCACCGCAAAATGTAGTGTTCGGGAGGATCCGTTTATCCCGTGGCGTCGAACCGCGTCCAAGTCCATTTGAATAGGGTCATTTACCAGTAGATGGTAGCGACCGGTACGCGTTTCGGGATGATCTCTCCTTGGGGTCGGGTTGCTTAAGAATGCAGCCCTAAGTGGGTGGTAAATTCCATATAAGGCTAAATACGACCAAGAGATCGATAGCGAACAAGTACCGTGGGGGAAAGTTGAAAAGAACTTTGAAGAGAGAGTTCAAGAGTACGTGAAACCGTTAAGGGGTAAACCTGAGAAACCCAAAACATCGAATGGGGAGATTCATCATCAACGAGGCTGGCTCCCGTTGGCGCGCGATGCCCCGAATGTGCCCACGTTGTTACATCGCAGGGGTACGCCGCCTTCGGCCTGAATGTCCCGGTAACGTAGTCGTGCACTTCTCCCCTAGTAGAACGTTGCGACCCGTTGTGTGTCGGTCTACGGTTCCAGTGGTCACCTGCTGCGTCGCCGCAAGGGGACACGCGTCAGTCCCTCGATCGCCTGGCCGGATGCACGACGGTACTCGCACAGTATCCGGCCGGAACCAATCCATTCTCTGAATGTATGTGCGTCAGGCCCGCCGCAAGCTAGGTCAGTTTAACCCGAAGTCGCGGACCCGGTGCCGTCCCCTGGTCTGACCAGCTATTAGCAGGCGGTGTCCTCGGACTGGCAAAGCTTCGAATTACCGGTCGGCGACGCTACAGCTTTGGGTACTCTCAGGACCCGTCTTGAAACACGGACCAAGGAGTCTAACATGTGCGCGAGTCATTGGGATGCATAAACCTAAAGGCGAAATGAAAGTGAAGGTCGGCCTCAGCGTCGACCTAGGGAGGATGGGCCGCGTTATGATGCGGCCTCGCACTCCCGGGGCGTTTCGTTCTCATTGCGAGAAGAGGCGCACCTAGAGCGTACACGTTGGGACCCGAAAGATGGTGAACTATGCCTGGTCAGGACGAAGTCAGGGGAAAGCCTGATGGAGGTCCGTAGCGATTCTGACGTGCATATCGATCGTCGGAACTGGGTATAGGGGCGAAAGACTAATAGAACCATCTAGTAGCTTGTTCCCTCCGAAGTTTCCCTCAGGATAGCTGGCACTCGCTCGTTCCCCTGTGAACGCGTGCGAGTCTCATCTGGTAAAGCGAATGATTAGAGGCCTTGGGGCCGAAACGACCTCAACCCATTCTCAAACTTTAAATGGGTGAGATCTCTGGCTTGCGTGAAACGTGAAGCCACGAGATTTTGGATCAGAGTGCCAAGTGGGCCAATTTTGGTAAGCAGAACTGGCGCTGTGGGATGAACCAAACGCAGAGTTAAGGCGCCTAAGTCGACGCTTATGGGATACCATGAAAGGCGTTGGTTGCTTAAGATAGCAGGACGGTGGCCATGGAAGTCGGAATCCGCTAAGGAGTGTGTAACAACTCACCTGCCGAAGCAACTAGCCCTGAAAATGGATGGCGCTGAAGCGTCGCGCTTATACTCCGCCGTCAGCGGCAAGTGGGGAGGGACGCGTCGCCCTCGGGTGGCCGTCCTCCATGAAGCCCTGACGAGTAGGAGGATCGCGGCGGTGTGCGCAGAAGGGTCTGGGCGTGACCCTGCCTGGAACCGCCGTCGGTGCAGATCTTGGTGGTAGTAGCAAATACTCCAGCGAGGCCCTGGAGGACTGACGTGGAGAAGGGTTTCGTGTGAACAGCCGTTGCACACGAGTCAGTCGATCCTAAGCCTTAAGAGAAATCCTATGTAGATGAGGTGTCCTAAAACATATAATCTGTATGATAGAGAAACACACCCGTCGGGCGAAAGGGAATCCGGTTCCTATTCCGGAACCCGGCAGCGGAACTGCATACCAATCGGGCCCTCGTGAGAGAGTTCGTCGGGGTAACCCAAAATGACCTGGAGACGCCGTCAGGAGATCCGGGAAGAGTTTTCTTTTCTGTATAAGCGTTCGAGTTCCCTGGAAACCTCTAGCAAGGAGATAGGGTTTGGGACGCGAAGAGCACCGCAGTTGCGGCGGTGTCCGGATCTTCCCCTCGGACCTTGAAAATCCAGGAGAGGCCCACGTGGAGGTGTCGCGCCGGTTCGTACCCATATCCGCAGCAGGTCTCCAAGGTAAAGAGCCTCTAGTCGATAGATTAATGTAGGTAAGGGAAGTCGGCAAATTGGATCCGTAACTTCGGAATAAGGATTAGCTCTGAGGAGCGGGGCGTGTGGGGCTTGATCGGGAAGTGGGTTATGGCCGACGTGCCGGGGCTGTGCGAGGTGAACGTACGCATTATTGCGAAACCGGGATTCGAGCTCGGTCCCGTGCCTTGGCCTCTCACGGATCTTCCTTGCTGCGAGGCTTCCGTGGCGGATATTCCGTCGTGGTCGTTCTCTTCGGCCACCATTCAACGCTCAGCTCAGAACTGGCACGGACTAGGGGAATCCGACTGTCTAATTAAAACAAAGCATTGCGATGGCCCCCGCGGGTGTTGACGCAATGTGATTTCTGCCCAGTGCTCTGAATGTCAACGTGAAGAAATTCAAGAAAGCGCGGGTAAACGGCTGGAGTTACTATGACTCTCGATCGACATTAGGGAGCATAGTTAGCAAGCAGCCACCTCTCCGTTGGTTCCCGCCACAAGTACCCCCTTAGGGGGGGAACCAAGAGCTGCCCCTGCGAACCAATGGTCCTGGTGGGTTGCCGGCCCCCTCGACCTAATTAAGTTGGCCCAGAAGACATAAACCAGCCTCGGATGAAAACTAGAAACGTCGGAGGGCCCACAGGCTCAACCGGCCCAACTGATAACAGCTCGGAAGAGACAGCATCGACTGAACCTATACCCGCTCATGCTTTTTCATGCAGAGCACCAGAGTGCGAACAAACGTTCACGACCTCACGGGGTAGAGGAGTACATCAACAAAGACAGCACAAAGATTGGAATGACGAGAAACTGGCCGCAGGCATACACAACCGTAAAGCGCCATGGTCACAAGAAGAGGCCGCACTCCTAGCACGGCAGGAAGCGCACCTCACCGTAAACGGCGAACGCTTCATTAACCAGGCACTAGCACCCTTCTTTACTAACCGAACCCTTGAGGCTATAAAAGTGCAAAGGCGAAACCCTAGGCACAAGGCAAAGGTTCAGGAGCTCATTCAAGAGCTTTTGCAGCCGATCGTACCACAAGAAGAACTTGTGGCCCCCGGCGAAGAACGGCTGAGGGAAGACGAAGGGAGCCTGGTTGATAGGGTAAGGGAAGCTGTGGCGGGAATGGAAACGCTACAAGGCCGAGAGTTCCATGTAGAACATCTTGACCAGATATGACCAGAGAACGTTCGAAAAAATAGGGATGTACCTACGTAAAGTTTTCCCCCACCGCACGAGACACGAAGGCATGGCGGCGACAGTAGCCAAACGAGAAAGGTATTAACGAAGCGTCAAGAAAGACGGGCCGAATACGGTCGCACGCAGCGCGCGTGGAGGAGGAACCCTTGTGGTTGCCTCAGACAAATATTGAAAGGGAAGGCGATAACACCAACGCCTGGGGAAGGTACTATGGTACCGTATTGGCGCTGTGATGTCTAACGACAGCACACAGACACCAGGAGTTGGGGTAGCAAGAAAAGTAAAGGATGAGTTGTGGAACCCTATTAATCAGAGAGAGGTAATAAAGGCCTTCCCAGAGAGAACAACCGCTCCAGGCCCAGACGGTATCACTGCGAATCAGATCAGAGCAGTGCCTCTGGGGGTCTTGCCACGAATTTTCAACATCTTCTTGATCTGTAGGAAGGTACCGGAGTGGCTCCTTGAGTCTACGACCACACTAATTCCTAAAAAGATCGAAGGCATTGCCAGGCGATTATAGACTAATTACGGTCTCCTCTGTTATTATTAGAACGTTCCATAAGATATTAGCCAATAGATTGGCAAAGCTCATACACCTCGACCCCAGACAACGAGCCTTCGTTGCCTCAGATGGTTCCGCAGAGAATACGTTCAAGCTTGATATATTGCTTAGACATCACCGGCAGAATTTCAAGTCGTTATATCTGGCGTCACTGGACATAAGGAAAGCCTTTGACTCAGTCACACACACAACCATACTAGACACCATGGAGAGTATGGGACTGCCCCAGCCCATGGTGTCCTACATCAAATACATCTATGATGGTAGTTCTACAAGGTTGAAGTGCAATGGCTGGGCATCGAAAGAAAAAGTCCACCCCACGTGTGGGGACAAACAAGGAGACCCACTGTCCCCTATCATGTTTAACATGATAATGGACAGGATGATACGCTTGATACCTAGCGAGGTGGGAGTGGATATAGCGGGCGAACACTATAATCTGCTCGCATTTGCAGATGACCTAATATTGATCGCTGCAACTCCGCAGGGCCTCCAGTTGACACTGGATGTGGCAACAGGATTCCTAGCACAGTGCGGACTGATGATTAATACGCAAAAGTCCTTCACGGTGGCTCTGAGGAATGTGCCACACCTTAAGAAGTCGGTGGTGGATAAGAAGGCGAAGTTTGTATGCCAGGGAGAAACACTACCAGAAATGAGACGTGAAGAAGAGTGCAGATATCTAGGTGTCCCTTTTACACCGGAGGGACGCTCTCTACACAAGCCGGAAGAACAGCTCGCAGAAGCTCTAACCAAGCTATCTAAGGCAGCCCTGAAGCCTCAGTATTACCTGGAATATACCACTCGCTGGTATTAGGGAATACGAACCTTAGTAGACTGAAGAAGATCGACACCATGGTGCGCAGAGCAGTGAGGAAGTGGTTAGCACTCCCTCACGATGTGGTCAATGCGTACTTCCATGCCAACGTCAAAGCAGGAGGCCTCTCGATACCAGCGATGAGATGGCTAATGCCCCTGCGACAAAAAGAGAGATTGGAGGGTCTAGTGAGGAGAGGCCTGGAGCCTGGACCCTTCATCACACAAGAGATAGACAGAGCAAGGCGAAGGCTGAAAGTGGGCACAGAGGAGTTAGACTACAGGAAAAAGATAGATGCGAGATGGGCTAAAATGCTCCACGAGTCCTATGATGGAATGGCTCTTAAAGAATCTGCCAAAGTGCCACAACAACACCAATGGCTCACCGAGGGCAATCGCTTCCTCTCAGGGAAGGACTTCATAAATACAGCGAAGTTGCGCATCAACGCACTTCCTACCAGGTCGCGCAGCAATAGTGGAAGAAGAGCCGGCCGCATGTGCCGGGCGGGCTGCAACGAGGTCGAAACGCTGAACCACGTACTTCAGCGTTGTCATAGGACCCACGCAGCGAGGATCGCCAAACACAATGCGGTCGTTAAATATATTTAGAGAGCCCTAAAGAAGCGCAATGAACGCGTAGACGATGAGCCGCACTTTAAGACGCCAAGTGGGCTCAGAAAACCGGACCTGATAGCGAAGTGCGGTGACACCGCGTTGGTGATTGATGCACAGATTGTTGGCGAACAAGTTGATCTTTCCGACGCCCATAGAAGGAAGAAAGAGTATTACAAAGGAATCGAGAGCATGTTGAAAGAAAGATACGGCACGACTAATGCCGTCTTCACGTCCGTAACAATCTCCTGCCGAGGGGTCTGGAGTCCGGCATCAGCCGAAGATCTCATGAAGCTAAAAGTGATACAGAAGAAAGAGCTGAAAGTGCTGTCAACCCGTGCCTTAGTCGGGGGCCTCGCCGCCTACTGGATGTTCGGCAAATCCACCGCTGTCGGACAGAGAACGGGAATAGGATGAAGAAATGCTGCAGAAGCAATTCTGGGTGCTGCCTGCTCTCTCAGGCATAATACGAAGGTTAGGGTTTTAGTGGGTAAACGCGCTAGCCGCGGAGTCCCACAGTACCAGCAATAACACCTGCTGGTCTGCGTAAAGCATTTCCCCCTTCTAAAAAAAAAAGTCAAATGCCCCGTCATAATTAGTGACGCGCATGAATGGATTAACGAGATTCCCTCTGTCCCTATCTACTCCCCTCAGGGGCTGTGTCTGTTCCTGAACCGACTCCGGCCGGGTCAGGGACGGACGCGGTATGGGTTTTAGCGGACCCAAGGTACCCGAGCTCTTTGCATACCGTAAACCAGTGGTCATGTTTCGCTGGAACGGTCTTGCCTTAACCGGCCGGACCGCGAGGATGACAACCTCTATAAAAAATTCCTCACCCTAAGGTATAGCGCGCGGCGAAGGGGTGCGTTCCGGACATTGCGCCAGAGCGTGGCCGGTGAGAGCACCGGCCGCCAGCGGCCAACCTCCGGGAATATGGCGACTCCCGGTTGTATTTAGCCTTACCGGGGTAAGGCGGCTCTGCCCCGCTGGACCACCCTTTCCGACCTTCTCGTGGGACATCGTACATGGATTCATTAAATAAACTAAAAAAAACAAACTGGGAGGGATAGGGGAGAGATGGAGGAATGTTATGTGGATGTGGAAATGCTACCGGAAACATCTAGTGGTGGGCCTAGTAGGAGAGGCTCTGCATCCACACTAGCGACTGATGAACCATCTGGTAGAAGTACGCCGTCTAAGGCAAAAAGAAGGAAGACGGGAGAGCTAGGAACAGATACCATAAATATCGCAGAAATTATAGACAAAGAGAAACAAAAAAGAAGTACGTTAAAGGAAGTTTTTGATGAAAGGTTAAAATTAGAAGAGTTTTTGTTTAACGAGGATAATAAGATGAGTAAATCTAGCATCAAGTTTATTTTGGACAAGTGGGCTATTTTAGAAAATAGATTACAGGACGAAATTATAAATAACGAAATATTAAGAACTAAAGATAAATGCACTGATATTCAAAAAGCCTCATACTCACAAGTTGCAGCAAAAGCCCCAATTTCATACGGTTCAATCAGTCAGCAAAACCCTGAAAAAATCAAAAGAAAAGACGATTACGAAGTTATATTATTAAGACCTGAAAATGAAAATGACAAAAGGAATAATGAAGAATTAAAGAGCGAAGTTATAAATAAATTGAAAGAGGCAATTAATACTTTAAAGGTCAGAAATATACGACAGATGAAGAAAAAAGGCATAGTTATCCAAGTGAATAGTAAAACTGACGTCGATATTATAAAAATAAGGTTTGAATGGGAGTTGGACCTTCTGTGTATTCAGGAGCCGTACAGCTTCAAGAAATTAGTACGAGGTTATAATTCACCTAAATTAAGAGTCTTACAACCTACGGGGGAAACCCCATGGGTGGCTGCGGTGGCTATGCATGAGAATCTAGATATATTGGTTTTTCCGGGTTTTAATCAGCATATTTTATATTTTAAAGTTTACACAAGCGCATGCAATTTTTAGATCATTAATGTATATTGTCAGTACTCTTTACCTATTTTAACTTTTTTGCATGCATTAGAAGAAATTTTAAATAAAATAAAAGGACAAAAATTTATAATTACATTAGATACAAACTCAAAATCGACGGCGTGGTTTTCAAGCGAAACGGATGAAAAAGGTAATCTAATTGAGGACTTTATATTGGCTAATGATTTAATAGTTTTAAACAAGCAAAATATCCCGCCTACTTATATGACTGCAAGTGGACAGTCGAATATCGATGTTACACTAGCCAGTTCGAACTTTAGTGAAAATGTCAACGATTGGAGTGTTAGTCTGGATTGCTCATCCAGCGATCATAATTTAATAACATTTAAGATAATACAAGATAGCCAAAACCAAAACCAAAATCAGAACAAAAATATAAATAAAAAATTTAAAAATGAATCAACTAAGGAAAAACCTGTTAATTTGAAAAAAGCCGATTGGACAGGATTTGAGAATAGTGTCAAGGAGATATTTACCGATGAAATTAAAAATAAACTAAAGGAACACGATCTAGAAAAGGCGGTAAAAACTTTAACGACCCTCCTGACACAATGTTGCATGGAAAATATCCCCAGGAAGGGCACTAAAGACAAGGGAGTCCCTTAGTGGACTGATGAGTTGATAAAACTAAGAGCGGAAGCTAATAAATTGAAAAAGCAACTTAATAGAGGTAGGAAATTGAACTTCAATGACTTAATCCCGGAGTATGAGCAAAAATTTAGAAGAGCCAGAAATAAATATGTAGCTATAATCAGAAAAACTAAAAGAGCTACCTGGAAGAATTTTGTAACCACGGAAGGGAACAGAGACCCTTGGGGAATAATTTACAAAATAGTTAGAAATAAAATTAACAAAGATCAATATTTAAATTCTATAAGACTCCCATCGGCGAAGGAAACAAAGGGCTGGCGGGAAACTATAAAAATTCTATTAGAAAAGTGTGTGCCGAATGACGAAAAAAGTAACGAAACAAATGACCAAAAATTGCAAAAAGTAAGAAATAATGAATATATAAATAAAAATTTAGAACCAGAAATTACTTTTGAAGAAATTTCGAAATCAATAAAAAAATGTAAGAAAAAGAAAGCCGCCGGCCCTGATTGCTTCCAGTCGGAATTAATTTCAAAACTTTGGGATATTGATAGAATTATTTTGTATAATTTATATAATAACTGTTTTCGTCACAGTGCTTTTCCTGGAGAATGAAAACGTGCAAACCTAAAAATAATACTGAAGGATCCAATGAGAGGCAGGGCTTTATTAAATTCGTATAGACCTATTGCGCTTCTATCTGCGGTAGGGAAAATATTCGAGCGAATCATAATTGATCGAATTCAAATAAACTATATAAATAAAAATTTAGAAAACCAGTGGCAATTTGGATTTAGATCTCATAAGTCAACCAAGGATGCGCTGGTCGCACTTAGAGTAGGAACTAAAAGTACATGTAAAAAATATGTCTTGGCGATATTTATTGATATAGAAGCCGCTTCTGATTGCCTCTTGTGGCCGGCTATAATTGCAAGGCTTGTAAAAGCCGAATGTAGTTCTTTAATAGTAAAATTAATAAAAAATTATTTTAGTAAAAGAAAAATACTTGTAAATTCAACATTTGACAAAGTTATCTGTAGCATGAAAAGAGGATGCCCGCAAGGCTCTATCATCGGTCCCATCGCGTGGGGCTGGTGTATGGACACATTTCTAGAAGAATTCCAAACGGATATTGATGAAGAGAGCGCTGAAGTAATAGCCTACGCTGATGATGTGGTGATTTTAGTTAAGAGCAATTCCAGAATAGAGCTAGAGAAAACTATTGGAAAGGTTAAAGGGTGGAAGCAATAAGTGAAAAAGGCAATTAAATTTCTATTTAACAATACTTTAATAAAGCTGAGAAACGACACCCTCTCTTCGTTAAGGTTTTCAATAGACTGGCTGGGTCGCAACCGACGAGCCCGCGATTACGATTCATTTGTTTTTACAAGCGATCATATCGCCCCCTGCTTCTTAGAACCGATATCAAGGATGGCCAAATGTATATTGGATTCATTTTCGTTTCTTAGACTTTGAGTGCATACTCGATCCAGTTAATCCAATACGCCTCCTCAAAAAAGAATTAAAGATATCCCCTCTCAGCTTTCTCTGGGGAACTACATCTGGTCCAACATTTGTTGCAAGGATTAGGGAAACCCAGAGAAAAATCTAATCAGACCAGTATATTCACATTAAAACTTATGTTTATTATTATTAAAATTATTAGATTTCCGTTAAACCAATGTTCTTCTTAATATACGAGAATTGAACTGCTGGTATTGACTTAGTGAAACTGTCCGCCAACTGTTTACCTGTAGGAATATATTTAAGTATTATTATTTTTTGTTCAATTTTTTCTCGTGAAAAATGATATTTTATATCGATGTGCTTTGAACGCTTATGATCTGTTGGATTACTTGCAATAGCTATGCAACCATTATTATCCTCAAAAATAGTTATTGGTTGCTTTAAATCTACTTTTATACTTAATAGCAAGGATTTCAACCAGCAGGCTTCTTTAGTCCCTTCATATAACGCTATATATTCGGCTTCTGTTGAGGAAGTTGCAACTGAGCTTGTCGCTTTGTCGCTTCGTATTCCAACAGATCGCATTCATGTCGAACATTTTAAATATGTATCCCGTTGTACTTTTCCGATCAAGTTCATTTCCTGCCCAGTCGGAATCTACATAACCAGTCAGAATGTTTTTATAATCGTGTCTTTTGTAGCTTAAACGATAATTTAACGTTCCTTTAATATACCTTAAGACCCTCTTTAGACTTTGCCATAATTCTTTATTATTTTTATTTTGATATCTACTCAGCAAGTTAACAGCAAAGCATAAATCAGGTCGTGTGCATAACATGGCATACATCAAACAGCCAATTAGATTCGTGCAAGGTGCTTCACAATATTCATTTGAATCTAAGGCAGTGTAATCCATTTTGACTGGCAATGGAGTACTTACGCTATTACAATCATTCATGTTGAATTTGTTTAAAACTCTTTCCAAATAAGCACTTTGATCCAAAGTAATTACATTACCTTTTCTTTCTATGCTTATTCCTAAAAATAATTTTATCTCATTCATGTCAGTCATTTGAAATTTTTTCTTTAAATAATTTTTAAAGTTTTCCATTGTATCCTTATTAAATGTTATTACTAAGAGGTCATCAACATAAAGGATTAAGTATATATTTTTAGTAATATTACTTCTATCAAGGATATACAGACAGCGATCTACTGAGGAGCTTTGAAAACCATGCGCTTTTAGTGTCTCGTCGAGAAGTTCAAACCAACATCTCGCCGATTGCTTTAAGCCGTATAAAGCCTTATTTAATTTGCATACGTGACTTTGTTGCGCTTGAATACCTTCTGGTACGCGCATATAAATCTCCTCTTTTAGTATACCATTTAAGAAAGCTGTCTTAACATCCATTTGATGAATCAATAGTTTGTGTTGATTTGCAAAGGCAATCAGCATTCGAAAGGTTGCAATTCGCGCAACTGGCGCAAAAGTTTCATTGTAATCTTCCAGATACTTTTGACTAAAACCTCTTGCAACTAATCTTGCCTTATATTTGTATGGATTTTCTTTTGCATCCATTTTAATGCTGAAAACCCATTTGCAATCAACAATGTTTTTGTCATTTGGACGCTCTTCATCTCTTATCGCCTTTTCCCATTGAATTCTATCATCACGGTCTCTTATTTCACTATAGCATTTGGGAACTTCGCAGGTCATTGATAGTGCATAAACACGATAGTCATGCTCCTCATTATAATTTATATGAGGTTTAATTTTAATTCTTGCGCTACGTCGCAAGCCACTATCATTTGGCTCAATTTGAGCGCTAATGTTTTCATCGGGCCTTTTATCGGGCTCGTTTATTTCGCTCTCTTGACTTTTACTGATTTCTTTTTCTTCATCAGCTTTAACCCTTTTAATTTGAATACTTTCTTCTTCAAAGTCATTTGTGTACATAGGAGGTCTTGAATTTTTAAAATTCATTTCATCAAAAATAACATCACGCGCTATAAGGAATTTTCCATTATTCACGTTTAGTATTTTATAACCGTTTTTCACATAGCCAATAAAGATTCCTTTAAACGATTTTTTATCAAATTTAGTTTGTCTATTCTTATCGTGAACATAGGCAGTACTACCAAAGATCCTTAAACCATTTAATCTTGGTTTTTTACTATACCAAAGTTCGAAAGGAGTTTTATTCTCCGCAATGGCTTTACTTGGGGTTATATTAGTTATGTAAGCTGCTGTTAATATAGCTTCTCCCCATAGTTCTTTGTTAATTTCAGCACTATGAATCATCGCCCGAGCTTTTTCCAAAAGAGTTCTATTCACTCGCTCTGCTATGGAATTTTGCTGGGGCGTATATGGAACTGTTAGGTGATATTGAATACCCCTTTGTACACAAAAAGCTTTGAATTCATTAGACAAGTATTCGTCCCCATTATCGCAATTTAAATACGCAATTTTTGAATTGAAATGCGTTTCACTTTTGGCTACAAAGTCTTGGAAGACTTTGAACACTTCTGATTTATATGTTATAAGATAAACGACCGTGTAATGAGTAAATCGCCAATAAATGTAACAAAATAGTGCTTATCGTCAATGGTTGGAGGCTTGATTGGCCCACACACGTCGGTGTGAATAACGAACAAAGGTCGCATGACGTGGCTTCTGTCTCTCTCCTTTGAGAAAGGCAAGCGTGCTTGTTTACTGTATATACAAGCTTCACAAAGGTCTTTTGTTGGATTGATTTTACCTATTAATTCTGTATCTGGAACTAAGTTATTTTGTTTCGTTTTGACAAATTTAGAATGTCCAATGTGACCTAAACGCTCATGCCACATTTTATATGCATTTAATACTGTTATATTATTTGCATATGTTTTATTATACATATTTCTTTCAACAGTAAATGTTACGCATATTATATTTCCTTTTAACTTACCTGTGAGCACAGCCTTACCATTTCTTTCTATTATAACGCCTCCAGTTTTATCGAAAATGATGCTCTTTCCCGCCTCCCGGATTCGGCGCACGGATAATAGGTTGTATGGCACCTCAGGTGCGTACAATACTTTCTCCAGGGTACCAGTCACGCCTAAATTCGTTGTAATTTTGATCGATCCAATTTTCTCTGCAACGATTGCTTCTCCTTCCTTCGCGATTGATATTTTCAAAGGTTTCTCTAACGATGTTTCTGTTGTAAAAATATCTATTTCATTAACAATATGATCTGTAGCACCAGAGTCTATTATAAAATCAATTTTTCTTAATTGGTTGGAGCTTGAAATTTCAAGAGCCTTAGCTCCAGTCATAAAAGCAAAACTTTCATTTCGATCCTGCATTTGAGCATTTTGAGCACCGTAATAACATTCTGTACTTGTAGAGTTTTTCTTATAATAATAGCAATCTTTCTTCTCGTGGTTCTTGCTACCACAATGGTCACATCTTTTATCATAGTTTTTACTAACTCTTTTATTCTTAAAGCCGTAATTTTGATGGTAATTCTTTCTTTTTAAATTGGGTTTAAATACTTTGTTTCTTCTAGTTTTATAATTATCGGATTTTGTCTCCACGTGTAACACTTTAGCACTTGTCTCAGCCTTTTCATTTCGTATTTTAGTTTCGTAATCCCATAATTTAATTTTTACAAATGCGAGGCTTAAATTCTCATCTGCTTGAGTCTGGATAGCGGTGACTAGTGGGTCGTATGAATTCGGCAATGTTAATAATAATCTTGCTACTTTACTCATTTCATTAATCGTTGCTCCTGCGGCCTGCAATTCGACAATCATCTCATCAAATGATATTAGGTGTTTCATAAGCGGTGTATCCTCTTTAAATTTAAAACACAGCAATTTCTTCTCAATTGCTAGCCGAGTTGCCAAACTTTTCCTCTCGTATATTGAATCTAATTTCTCTATGATATTTTTTGCCGTATCGTTTTCCGTCGTGAAGCACAACATTGTATCCGTAAGGAATTCGATCACTATGCCCTTGGCGATCCTCTCACGTCGTTTCCATTCGTTGTTCAGAATAGCTGGAGGCTCTTCATTCAAAACCTTTAAGGGGGCCGACTCTTTTGGGGCCAACTCCGAATCGATCTAAGCGCCATTCGACAGAACGGACGTTAGTGAAACAGAAAAATCGTCTGCTTCGACATTTTACGGGGTGACATCTAAACTCATTATACAGAATTATAAACTCACGATGTGACATCTAACATCATTAGGCAGAATTATAAAAGGAGAGTGGGAGGCCATAGTTGCCAAATCACATTATTTGGGAGTTCTGTCGCACTATTGCCACATCTGTTACAATCGTGGCCATCAGCAAAATGAATCGGCTCGAGCCGAGATTTCCATTCCTGCCGGACGTAGACATAGCTGTTGAACGGCTGGAAACTTTTTTATAGGTTCGATCCCCCTCGGCTATAATTTTTTTACATTAATATTTTTCTAGTTCCTAACTATATGACAATGATCTATATTTGCTTACCAATATTTTAAAAACATTTGTTAAATATTTTAATTTAATATACCTAAATCTGAACTTATAGCGCTTTTTGCGCTACCGTTTCTCTTGCCATGTATCTTGCCAATTACGGTACCGTTTAATATTTCTAACATTAAAGTATAATGTATGAAGCATTTTCAGGCATCTTACAATTAGATTGAACAGTCGTAGATGAAGTGCAGGAAAACTCGTGTGATGTTTTACTACTATTTCGCCTTTCTTTCAGATGACACAATCATTTCTTTTTTACAAATAATTATTGTTGCGAAAGCAATTATACCATCAGAAATAAAGGAAAATATTTATTTTTAGAAATTTTATGCGAGTACCGAATATGCATATATCTGATAATTGTTAATTCGTTTCATTCGCTTTTTCCCATTGCTTCGGT